>CAJHNH020001961.1:20949-133545 GCA_905116865.2 Candidula unifasciata | reverse complement strand
TGACCGTCTGACTGTCTATCTATCCGTTTGTCTCTTCGTCTGTCCGTCTCTCTGACTGTCCTTTTTTCTATCTGTCATGTGACTGTCTTTCTGTCTTTGGGCTGTTTGTACTATTCTGGAATTATTATTAATGTGTATTACTATAACAGTATATTACTATCCATGTGTATTTCTATCTCCTTGTATTACTATCTATTGTATAACGCGGGCTTTGTGAGTTGTTTGTGTGAGTATGCATGTATGTCTGCTTGCGGAAATATCTCTGTGTCTCTCTGTGAGTCTGTGTGTGTGAGCATCTGTGTCTGCTTGCGGGAGTGTCTATGTGTGTCTCTGTATGTGTATGCATATATGTCTGCTTGCGGAATTGTCTATGCGTCTCTCTGTATGTGTATGCATATATGTCTGCTTGCGGGAGTGTCTATGTGTCTCTCTGTATGTGTATGCATATATGTCTGCTTGCGGAATTGTCTATGTGTCTCTCTGTAAGTGTATGCATATATGTCTGCTTGCGGAATTGTCTATGTGTCTCTCTGTATGTGTATGCATATATGTCTGCTTGCGGGAGTGTCTATGTGTCTCTCTGTATGTGTATGCATATATGTCTGCTTGCGGGATTGTATGTGTGTCTCTCTGTTTGTGTATGCATATATGTCTGCTTGCGGAATTGTCTATGTGTCTCTCTGTATGTGTATGCATATATGTCTGCTTGCGGGATTGTATGTGTGTCTCTCTGTAGACATGTTTGCACCTGCGTGCTGCATGCTACATGTATGTCTGAATATTAGTCTATAAATAACTCTGTCTGTGAATTTTTTGTCTGTCTGTGATTCCTCCTAATCCTCATTTTTCTTCTTCTTCTTTCTTCTTCTTAAATAGATAGATAGATAGATAGATAGATAGATAGATAGATAGATAGATAGATAGATAGATAGATAGATAGATAGATAGATAGATAGATAGATAGATAGATAGATAGATAGATAGATAGATAGATAGATAGATAGATTAGATAGATAGATAGATAGATAGATAGATAGATAGATAGATAGATAGATAGAACGAACGAGCGAACAAACTTTATTTTCAAAGGGTTACAAATTGGGCACGCAGGCCCGTCTGACATTCGGCCCTTCTAAGTACTCATTTTTCAGAGTACTAATACCTGTTATCAATAATGCATGTTATGGATTTAAAAAGAAATATATAATGCATACACACATCGTGTGTACGCCATCATACACACTCACACACACGTATACATACATCTACATTTTTATAAGGTGAACTCATATACAGACATACGTGATACATACACACCTGCATCTACATACATATACAAGCATACACATACACAGAAATAAATGCACAAACAGAAAACACACACACATACATTTATGGATATACATGCACACACGCATTCCATATATACACATCTATACATGCACCCATGCATACACATATATACCATTACATGTACAGACACCAACATATGCCCAAAACCACACATTTACACTTACATGAATACATACATCCACACACATGCATACATATATCCACACATTTATACCTAAACTCACATCTTTACACACATACATACATACCTAACTATACTTTCATATATCCACATGCATACACACACACAATCACACACACATGCACACTTGCATGCTTTTATAAATACACAAACACCCACATACCTACACAGCTACATATACCTGCATACACCCACATTATACATAAATATACACACACAGATACAATCACATACTTACACATTTACATTCCTACATTCTCATACATACAGACATACATAATACATACATAATACATAGATAGATAGATAGATAGATAGATAGATAGATAGATAGATAGATAGATAGATAGATAGATAGATAGATAGATAGATAGATAGATAGATAGATAGATAGATAGATAGATAGATAGATAGATAGATAGATAGATAGATAGATAGATAGATAGATAGATAGATAGATAGATAGATAGATAGATAGATAGATAGATAGATAGATAGATAGATAGATAGATAGATAGATAGATAGATAGATAGATAGATAGATAACGTTGACGAGATAGAGAACGTTGACGAGATAGAGAACGTTGACGAGAAATGAGTGTAGGCGAGATAGAGAACGTTGACGAGAGAGGAATGTAGGCGAGATAGAGAACCTTGACGAGAGAGGAATGTAGGCGAGATAGAGAACGTTGACGAGAGAGGAATGTAGGCGAGATAGAGAACGTTGACGAGAGATGAATATAGGCGAGGTAGAGAACGTTGACGAGAGATGTGTATAGGCGAGGTAGAGAACGTTGACGAGAGATGTGTATAGGCGAGGTAGAGAACGTTGACGAGAGATGTGTATAGGCGAGATAGAGAACCTTGACGAGAGATGAATATAGGCGAGGTAGAGAACGTTGACGAGAGATGTGTATAGGCGAGGTAGAGAACGTTGACGAGAGATGTGTATAGGCGAGGTAGAGAACGTTGACGAGAGATGTGTATAGGCGAGATAGAGAACATTGACGAGAGATGAATATAGGCGAGGTAGAGAACGTTGACGAGAGATGTGTATAGGCGAGGTAGAGAACGTTGACGAGAGATGTGTATAGGCGAGGTAGAGAACCTTGACGAGAGATGTGTATAGGCGAGATAGAGAACGTTGACGAGAGATGTGTATAGGCGAGATAGAGAACGTTGACGAGAGATGAATGTAGGCGAGATAGAGAACGTTGACGAGAGATGTGTATAGGCGAGGTAGAGAACGTTGACGAGAGAGGAATGTAGGCGAGATAGAGAACGTTGACGAGGGATGAATGTAGGCGAGATAGAGAACGTTGACGAGAGAGGAATGTAGGCGAGATAGAGAACGTTGACGAGAGAGGAATGTAGGCGAGATAGAGAACGTTGACGAGAGAGGAATGTAGGCGAGATAGAGAACGTTGACGAGAGAGGAATGTAGGCGAGATAGAGAACGTTGACGAGAGAGGAATGTAGGCGAGATAGAGAACGTTGACGAGAGAGGAATGTAGGCGAGATAGAGAACGTTGACGAGAGAGGAATGTAAGCGAGATAGACAATGTTGACGAGAGATGTGTGTAGGCGAGATAGAGAACGTTGACGAGAGATGAATGTAGGCGAGATAGAGAACGTTGACGAGAGAGGAATGTAGGCGAGGTAGAGAACGTTGACGAGAGAGGAATGTAAGCGAGATAGACAATGTTGACGAGAGATGTGTGTAGGCGAGATAGAGAACGTTGACGAGAGATGAATGTAGGCGAGATAGAGAACGTTGACGAGAGATTTGTGTAGGCGAGATAGAGAACGTTGACGAGAGATTTGTGTAGGCGAGATAGAGAACGTTGACGAGAGATGAATGTAGGCGAGGTAGAGAACGTTGACGAGAGAGGAATGTAAGCGAGATAGACAATGTTGACGAGAGATGTGTGTAGGCGAGATAGAGAACGTTGACGAGAGATGAATGTAGGCGAGATAGAGAACGTTGACGAGAGATGAATGTAGGCGAGATAGAGAACGTTGACGAGAGATGTGTGTAGGCGAGATAGAGAACGTTGACGAGAGATGAATGTAGGCGAGATAGAGAACGTTGACGAGAGAGGAATGTAGGCGAGATAGAGAACGTTGACGAGAGATGAATGTAGGCGAGATAGAGAACGTTGACGAGAGATGAATGTAGGCGAGATAGAGAATGTTGACGAGAGATGAATGTAGGCGAGATAGAGAACGTTGACGAAAGATGAATGTAGGCGAGATAGAGAACGTTGACGAGAGATGAATGTAGGCGAGATAGAGAACGTTGACGAAAAGCAAAGAAGGGGGACAGCATTTTCCATCTGAGACTCTGAGATGTCTCCATTAGCGACTTTGTCAATTTTCATTAGCACCACGTTCCTCTAGAGACGGGGGCCGGCGAGTGAGTGGCATATTTAGAGAGCGGCAGACGGGCTCCGGCGACGAGGGCTCTCGCATTGGTCAGAAGCACTTGGTATTCTAGTCAAGCCGATACTGGCGGGCATTTGTCGATAGTTGGGGCGGAGGAGAAAGAGACTCACTGGGATGGAGCAATGGTGACTGGGTCCTAGTTTGGGGTGGGGGGGGGGGGTGTGGGAGTATTTCATTGACTGAAAAGGGGGGGGGGGATGGGTCACTAGGGGGCGGGTTGAGAGAGACTCGGCCATTGGAGGGGGTTTGGTGGGGGGGGGGGGGGGAATGACTGCTTACACGTCACTAGGGTGGGAACTCGGTCTTTCCGGGGAGACTAGGTCTTTCCAGGGAGACTAGGTCTGTAAAGGGGAGTCTAGGTCTGTAAAGGGGAAGCCAGGGTCTACAGAGGACAAAACTATGTCTTTGAAGGGAGAGACTAGGTCTTTGAAGGGATACTCTGTCTGTAAAGGGAGAAACTGGGTCTTTGAAGAGGGAGGCTAGGTCTTTGTAGGGGGAGACTAGGTCTTTGAACATAGAGACTAGTTCTTTGAAATGAGACACTAGGTTTTTGAATAGGAAGACTGGGTCTTGAAGGGAGAGACTTGGGGGGGGGGGGGGGGGGAACTAGATCTCTGGGAGGCTAGATCCGTGGCTACTATGTCTAAGTATGTAACTAGTGCTAGTCATTTCGCTGTCTGCCTGTCTGTCTGCTGTCATGTCATAATGTTTGCATGTTATTAATGGATCACTGAGAGGGTCACACAGACACATCCACCTTTGGCGTTCAGCTTGCCTAGTGCTCTTAGATCTGACAAGACAAAGATTTGACGAAAGCACCATGTTAGAACCTGCACAAGTTGATGGTCCCCCCCACTCCCCTGCCCCTGTTACGGCCTCCGCAAATCGAGACATCTCCCGTTAGTTTCTGGCTAGTGTCTACGGCTAGTTTGTTTGTGTCTCCACCCGCCATCTTGTGCGGCCATTTGATGGCGACTTGTGGAAATTCGCCCTGACAGACCACAGAGCCGCCTGAAAGGCTGGCAGCCAGAGCCGGCCATGATGGAGATGCACCGGCGTCATTAGCAACGGCTGTTAGCCGGAGGCGCTCAAGAGGATTCTGGGTAATGGAATCAGACAGCTTTCTGTATTTGTCATCTCCAGGCATCTACAGGTTGACTGCTGCTTTTTGTGTGTTTGTGTCTGTTTGTGTCTGTGTTTGTGTCTGTGTTTGTGTCTGTGTTTGTGTCTGTGTTTGTGTCTGTGTTTGTGTCCGTGTTTGTGTGCATGTTTGTCATCTCTGGGCATCTACAGGCTGAATGCTGCTTTTTGTGCTGTTGTGTCTGTTTTTGTGTCTGTGTTTGTGTCTGTATTTCTGTATGTGTTTGTCATTTCCGGGCATCTACAGGCTGACTGCTGCTTTTTGTGTGGTTGTGTCTGTTTGTGTGCGTGTGCACGTATCTGCACGTATGTGTGTATATTGTGTTCGTATATGTGTACTGTGTGGGTGATGTGCTTGTGTGTGATATGTATACCTGTGTGTATGTGCGTCTGTGTTGTGTGTATGTGTATCTGTATTGTTTATTATGAATGTGTTTGCGTATGTATCTTCATCTTCTTCTTCATCATTCCGAGCCCCTGAGGTTCACTGCTGCAGATATCATTCATCTCTCTGGTTCATTGCTGCAGATATCACCGGCCTCCCTTCATCTCTCTGGTTCACTGCTGCAGATATCACTCATCTCTCTGGTTCACTGCTGCAGATATCACCGGCCTCCCTTCATCTCTCTGGTTCACTGCTGCAGATATCACCGGCCTCCCTTCATCTCTCTGGTTGGCCTTCTTTCAGTTGGTGACACCAAGCGTTTGCAGGTCTGTCTGGACATGTTTTCTCCATCGTCTTCTTGATGTGCCTCGTGGACTACGGTCATACTGCTTCCTTGTGAACACAGATTTTATCTCTCTGTCATCTGACATTCTTTTAATATGCCCCAGCCATTTTAATATATGAGCTCTCGTGATGCCAGTGATCAGTTGTGATTTAAACAGATTATGAATTTTGTTGTTGCTTCTCACTCTACATTTCCCGCTTGTTTGCATCTTTGATTGTTCTAAAGAGTGTTTTCAAACATTTGTAATAATGCTTCATCACTTTTAGTTCTTCTCCAAGTTCCAGAATCACATAAAACGACTGGTTTTTATCAACTTTTCATGTTTTTGTCCCCCTTGGAGTTGCGAGACAGACACTTTGACTTTAGCAGATGTTGAAGGGCATAGTATACTTTATTACCAGATTGTATTCTAGATTGTATATCTTCTCTCAGCACGTGGAAGCGTTCGTATGTGTGCGCGATATATGTGTATGTGAGTGTGATGATACATGTGAGTATGTGGTGTGTGTGTGTATTGAATATGTGAAATGTGTATGTGTGTCTGTGTTATGTGCTTTTGTGCGTGTATGTGTGTGTGTGTTTTGTTTGTTTAAGTGTATGTGTGTACATACAATTACACACTGAAATGCCTGTGTGTACTGTGAGTGTGGTGTGAGTACATGTGTGTACATGAGTTTGTTTTGTGTGCATATGCGCCTGTATTGTGTGTGTGTGTATATATATATGTATATTTTATATATATATATATATATGTGTGTGTTGTGTGTGTGTTTAAGTGTTTTGTATGTCAATTCATCTGCAAATGCCTTTCCGTCTTTTCAGACGAGTAGTGTTGAGTATTGCGTTACATGAGAGACATTTGTGTGCACATCCATGGCATGGCGATGTGCGAGTGTGTACTAGCAAGATACCCGTGTCAAGAAAAGTCTTCCACAATGATAGCATGGGACTTTAGGACCATTGTTGTCAACATATGTGTTTAATCCGTTTCTTTTCAGACGCTCAGCTCTCATCCGTTCTGCGTTCATTTCTTTCTTCAGTCTCATTCCCTTCCTGATATGCCCTTTAGACATTTTTTCCCCATGAGTCCGCCTTAGTACCTGTATCATTCATGTCCCGCTTGCATACATCTTTATAACGTAGTAGAGGTCAGCCTCGACATCTTCTTCCTGTCTTTAATTCCCCACAAAGGATGTCCTTAGGGACTCTGCCATCCTCCATTCTCCAGGTGTGACCCAGCCACCTGAGCCTTCGTAGACTGAGCATGGAAAAGACTGTTGTAGTACCTGCTCTTTCCAATACCCCAGTGTTTGTGATTTTGTCCTGCCACTTTTAATGCCAATAATTCTTCTTAGACATCGCATGTGAAAGGTATTAAGCCGTCTCTCCTATGCAAATAGGTTAGCCAAGTTTCACTGCCATAAAGCAGAGTGCTGAGAACACAAGCCTGATGGACAAGGGTTTTTGTTTTAATTGTGAGCTTTCTGTTCTCCCAAACTTTCTTTGTCAATCTGCTCATTGTTGTTGCTGCCTTACCTATCCTGATGTTGATTTCTTGGTCCAGCGATAGTTTACTATTCACTGTGGAACCCAGATAGGTAAAATGATCTACTGTCTCAAGCTCTTCACCGTCAATGTAGACTGTAGGTCTGTCATTGACACCTTGCACACTTAACCTTTGTCTTCTTTTTGCTCACTGTTAGTCCAAATTCACAGCATGCATCAGCAAAGGCAGATAGTAAACATTGTAGCTCCTCCTCCGAGTGGGTGGTTATTGCGGCATCATCTGCAAACAGCAGCTCTCTGATAAGTACCTTTCTTATCCTGGTTTTGGCCTTCAGCCTGCGAGCACTGTAAAGGCTGCTGTCAAATCGAGAATGAATGAAAATACCACCCTCCTGATCTCGAAAGGCATGTGTCAAAAGAAGTGAAAACTATATTTCAAAGAGGGTAGGAGCAAGTACACACCCCTGCTTCACTCCATTTTTGTTTTAAAACTCTTCCGATGTTTCACCATCAAAGTTGATTGTACCTTTCATACCTGTGTGGAACGACTCAATAATGCTCAGTAGAGTAGGTGGACACCCAGTTTTCTTTAGTGTGTTAAACAGATCTTTTCGACTAACCAAATCAAATGCCTTGGTAAGATCAATAAAAGCAACATACAGTGGTTGATTTTTTTCGCAGCATTTTTCCTGCAACTGTAGTAATGAAAATATATCACTGGTAGATCTGTTCCCACGAAAGCCAGACAGGAAGTCTGGGTAAACGGCGCCCCTAGGATGTGGAGTCTTCGAAGAACAATTCTCGCAAGCACTTGTCCAACAGTACACAGCAGGGATATTCTCCTGTAGTTATTGCAGTCACTCCGATTACCCTTGTTCTTGTACATAGTTATGTTGCTTGTATCTCTGAAATCTTGCGGAACCTGTCCCTCTCGCCAGCAGAGTGTTATTAGCTGATGGATGTGTGGGGTTAGAATGTCTCTCCCACTCCTGATGATTTCAATAGGAATTCCATCTCTGCCTGGGGCTTTCCCTGAAGCCAATTCATCAATAGCTTTCTTAACTTCTACAACTGTTGGAAATGTGTCCAGATAGTCAAGAGTTGGTAGCGTCTTCATGGCCTTGAGAGCACCATCTGCTAGTTTAGTATCAATTGAGTAAAGCTCCAGATAATGTTCCACCCATCTATCTAGCTGCTTTTCTTGTCATTATTAATCTCCTCATTCAAATTCTTTAGTGACCGATGGCCTTCTTGATCCCCGCATACATGCCTCTAACATTACCACTACTGCTAGCATTTTGAATGCTTTCACATAACTGGATCCAGTAGTTGTTGGCACACTGCCTAGCTACCTTTTGCAAATGATTTCTAGCTTCTCTTAATTCACTGAGAGTTTTCCTTGTTATTCTTTCCTTGTTTCTGAGGAGTATTACCTTCTTACTGTCAATTAAAGGTTGGAGCGTTTGGCTATTTGGTTCAAAACAGTCCTAACTTTTGTGTTCTCTAATCCCATAGACTGATACAGCTGTTTTGCAAACAGTCTCTCTAATTTCATCCCATTTTAGACTTGCTGTGGAGTTATCCTGGATATCAGTGAAAGGATCTTCAAGCTGTTGTTGAAACTCAAAACACTTTACAGGGTCTTTAGTTTTGGAAATATTTAACCTAGGGATATATTTGTTTTTTGAAGCGAAAATTCTCTTTGGTTTCATCCGAACTCTTGCAGCAACTAGGGAATGGTCAGTATCACAGTCAGCACTGTGGTAGCTGCGAGTTAGTGATTCACAGTTCAAGTGCTGCCTCCTTGAGAGAATAAGGTCCAGCTGGTGCCAGTGGCCAGATCTTGGATGTTTCCATGACAACCTTATGGCGGTCTTTGGTTTTGAAAAAGAAGTTTGTGATTCACAGGTCACTTCTAGTGCAGAATTCCAGTAGTCTCTGCCCATTTTCATTGATGTGGCCAACATTATATTTTCCAAGACAAACTGACCATGAGTTTGAGTCTGACCCTACGCGAGCATTAAAATCACCAAGTATATAGATGCCGTTAGATTTAGAAACTGATTTCATTGCGTTATCTAGTTCCTCATAAAAAGAATCCTTTGCGTCCTCTGTTGATGTTAGAGTGGGTGAATATGCAGTAACAAGGGTGATAAAACACTTGAGGTAGACAATCGTAGAGATAATATTCTCTCACTTCCTCCAGTTGGACTCTTAACTGATCCTAACAGTGAATTCTTTATTGCAAATCCCACTCCGTACATCCTGATTTCTTCCTGGCCTCTGCCTTTCCAGAAAAATGTATAATTATTTTCTCTAATTGACCCATCCTCTGGCAGACGGGTTTATTGTAGGCTAACAATATCTATGTCAAGTTTGTTGAGTTCGGCATCAATGATAGCATTTTTCTCACATCATTAATGTTTTTCAGGTCAGTGGAAAACTCTGGACACATGGTCCTCACGTTATAAGAGCCAAGTCGAAGCTTGGGGTTGTGTTTCTTTTTATTGCCTGGTGCATTGGGTTATACAGCCTGCAGTTCGGATTTTGTTCTAGCTCCAAGCACCCATTGAAGCCTACAAGCTGTGGCGGATCAACACCTTATTGGCTGGGGCTGCCCAGCTTGAGGCGGGCGGTAGTTGATCAGTGATATTCGAAGATGTCTCCCACCGTCAGAGGCAACCCGTGGCGCCCTCGTCTACGCCAACCGACAAGGACTTATAACCCGTAACTGCTGCCTCTCGATTTGTTTGCGAGACCAATTAAGGTCAGGGATGAAGTTCCTCCTCTCCATAGCCCAAAACCTGGGCAGTATTGTAGAGACCATATGTTGCCCATGCATAATGATCCCTCCCTCGACCTGCCTTGTTTACTCCAAAGGAAAGGTAAAACCAGTACGTTTGGAACAAGGTAGGCTTCAGAAGCTGCCAGATCAGAAAAACAGTGCTCTATCTGTCCGCCTGTCGGAGTTTCCCTCCTAGACCAGCTGTCAGCCAAGGCGAAGGGCCTGTTCTGCCCTGCCATAACATAAAGTTTTCAGGTTGCATTTCCTCTTCCTCTTCGGTGGATAGATGGATAAACTAATGTTCAGATGGATGGATGGATAGATGGGTGTTAGTTGGATAGATAGCTGACTGGATCGACTGATGGGTAGATGAACTGATATATAGATGGACGGATGGATATATGGAAGGTAGCTGGACGGATAGATGATGGCATTGATAGATAAATGGACTGATGAAAAGATGGATAGATGGATAGATTGATGGTAGCGGGGTGGATAGATAGATGGAAGGTAGCTGGATGAATATATTTTGGATGCAATGACAGAAAAACTTACTGATGAAACCCTAAATAGATAAATAGAGAGGTGGTAACTGGCTTGATAGATGAAAGGTAAACGGATGGATAGATAGATACAAGAACTGATGGATAGACAGATGGATGGACTGATGGATAGATGGATGGTAGCTGGATAGATGGATGATAGCGGGATAGATATAAAGATGGATGAACTGATAAATAGATGGATGGTAGCTGGATGGATGGATGGGTGCTAGCGGGATAGATATAAAAATGGATGAACTGATGGATAGATGGATGGTAGCTGGATGGATAGATGGATGGTAGCCGGATAGATAGATGGATGGATGAACTGAATGAAACACGGATAGACACACCGATGGATAGAGGAATAGTAGATGGATGGATAGATGGAGATGGATAGATGGAGATGGATAGATGGAGATGGATAGATGGAGATGGATAGATGGATGGATGAACTGAATGATACATGGATAGACACACTGATGGATAGATGGATGTAGCTGGATTATTAGATAGATGGAAGAACTGATGGATAGAGGGATAGTAGCTGGATTGATTGATGGATGGTAGCTGGATGGATTGATGAATTGATGGATAGATAGATAGATGCATTGAGGGTTGGATAAATGGTAGTTATGTTGATAGATAGATGGATAATAGCTGAATAGATAGATAGTTGGCTGTTAGTTGGATAGATGGATAGATTAACTGATAAATAGATTGATGGTAACTGGATGGAAAGAAAGATGAATGGTAGCCGAATGGATAGATAGTCAGCTAGTAAATGAATGGATATAAGTATGGATGAAAAGATAGATGGAAGAACTGATGGATAGATAGATAGATTGACTGATTGATAGATGGATGGTAGCTGGATTGATAGATAGATGGTATATGGATAGATAGATGAATGGTAGCTGAACTGAATGATGAGATGAACTGATGGATAGATGCATTGAGGGTTAGATTGATGGTAGCTATGTTGATAGATAGATGGATGGTATCTGGGTGGATAAATGAATGATAGCTGGATGGATAGATAATTGGATGCACTGATGGATAGATACACTGATGGATAGACGGATAGATGGATGGCGTTGCTGGATGGATAGATGGATGGATGTCTTATCACTGTACAGTGTTGTGTACACGTACATGTCTTACCATTGTACCCTTGTTGTGTACACGTACGTGTTTTACCATTGTACCAATGTCTCAGCGCTATACCAAATATTACATGAGGACTGAGCGAACTCTAGCCACCCACTAATCTCTAATCTAGACACCCACCAATCTCTAATCTAGACACCCACCAATCTCTAATCTAGACACCCACTAATCTCTAATCTAGACACCCACCAATCTCTAATCTAGACACCCACCAATCTCTAATCTAGACACCCACTAATCTCTAATCTAGACACCCACCAATCTCTAATCTAGACACCCACCAATCTCTAATCTAGACACCCACTAATCTAGACACCCACCAATCTCTAATCTAGACACCCACTAATCTCTAATCTAGACCCCCAATCTCTAATAGACACCCACCAACTCTAATCTAGACACCCACCAATCTCTAATCTAGACACCCACCAATCTCTAATCTAGACACCCACCAATCTCTAATCTAGACACCCACCAATCTCTAATCTAGACACCCACCAATCTCTAATCTAGACACCAACCAATCTCTAATCTAGACACCCACCAATCTCTAATCTAGACACCCACCAATCTCTAATCTAGCCACCCACCAATCTCTAATCTAGTAACCACCAATCTCTAATCTAGCCACCCACCAATCTCTAATCTAGACACCCACCAATCTCTAATCTAGCCACCCACCAATCTCTAATCTAGACACCCACCAATCTCTAATCTAGACACCCACCAATCTCTGATCTAGACACCCACCAATCTCGAATCTAGACACCCACCAATCTCTAATCTAGACACCCACCAATCTCTAATATAGCCAGTGTCCAAAACTTTGAGCTGGAGTTATAAAAAAGCAACGGTTATGTATACAAACATAGAGCTGAAGTTATAGAGCAACGGTTTATGTGTATAAATATAGAGCTGAAGTTATAGAGCAACGGTTTGTGTATACAAAACAGATCTGGGGTTAGAGAGCAACGGTTTATGTATACAAAAAAAAAAAAAAAAAAAGCTAGAGTTATAGAGCAACGGTTTATGTATATAAATATAGAGCTGAAGTTATAATGCAACGGTTTATGTATACAAACAAAGAGCTGAAGTTATAGAGCAACGGTTTATGTATATAAATATAGAGCTGAAATTATAGAGCAACGGTTTATGTATACAAACAAAGAGCCGTAGTTATAGAGCAACGGTTTATGTATACAAATATAGAGCTGAAGTTATAGAGGAACGGTTTATGTATAAAAACCTAGAACGGCCGCGTGCGGACATCATGGGTCTAGTTTGCTGACAGGTGCCGACTCTCTGATGACAAGGAGCAGTAATGGAGCTATTTACAAAGGCCCTAATTGAAACTGTGAATGGACAGCCAAATGACTAGGAAACACCAATTACCGAACCTAACTGAATTAGCCAAGACGTTTCAGCAGTTGCTGGCGGGTGACACAAAGTCACAGCCTCTCTCACCAGGATGGCGGGCTGGGCCTCGTCTCCTGCATGCTAGATCAGTTAAACAGCCACCAGGCGCACCCTGCTTCCCCTGCTGTCCCGCTCTGAGGGCACTTCTTCAGTCAGTCCCAGGAGGGCCCTAGCCTCCAGCCGGCACTGATGTTCAATTGATATTCATGTTCTGCACTCACACTCTATTGGCCCTTGCCACGCGACTGGCTTCACTCTATCTCATCCTCCCACCACCACCACCCCACCCTCACCATCACCACCACCACCCCACCACAGGCGCATGTCCCTGGTCATTTTCCGACCGCGGGTTTGTTTTCATTGCGCGTGCGTGTTGACATCGACCTCACGCGGCACTTGGTGCCACCAGATTGTTGTTTCCTGTTGGTGTTCTTTCCTTCCTTTCTCTTTCGGTGTTCTTTCCTTCCTTTCTCTTTCTGTGTTTTCTCCTTCCTTTCTCTTTCGGCTTTATCCCCTTCCTTTTCTATTTGTTCTCTCCTTCCTGTTGGTGTTCTCTCCTTCCTGTTGGTGTTCTCTCCTTCCTGTTGGTGTTCTCTCCTTCCTGTTGGTGTTCTCTCCTTCCTGTTGGTGTTCTCTCCTTCCTGTTGATGTTCTCTTCCTTCCTGTTTGTGCTCTCTACTTCCTGTTGGTGTTCTTTACTTCCTGTTTGTGTTCTCTCCTTCCTGTTTGTGTTCTCTCCTTCCTGTTGATGTTCTCTAATTCCTGTTGGTGTTCATACTTCATTATTTCATATAATCGTGATTTAACTAATATAGTTTAATATTAGGCTGTACATAAATTATACACGCTCAATAAATTTTTTACCCTTCTAATTTTGTTTCTCATACTTATGTTTACCTGGGTCGAGACCTGTGTGATCTCTCCGTGTCTAGGTCGAGCCCTGTGTCATTTCTCTGTGTCTCGGTCGAGCCCTGTGTGACCTCTCCGTGTCTAGGTCGAGCCCTGTGTGATCTCTCCGTGTCTAGGTCGAGCCCTGTATGATCTCTCCGTGTCTAGGTCGAGCCCTGTGTCATCTCTCCGTGTCTAGGTCGAGCCCTGTGTGATCTCTCCGTGTCTAGGTCGAGCCCTGTGTGATCTCTCCGTGTCTAGGTCGAGACCTGTGTGAGCTCTCCGTGTCTAGGTCGAGCCCTATGTCATCTCTCCGTGCCTCGGTCGAGCCCTGTGTGACCTCTCCGTGTCTCGGCCGTGCCCTGTGTGACCTCTCAGTGTCTCGGTCGAGCCCTGTGTGATCTCTCCGTG
Source organism: Candidula unifasciata (assembly GCA_905116865.2). Lineage (NCBI taxonomy): Eukaryota > Metazoa > Mollusca > Gastropoda > Stylommatophora > Geomitridae > Candidula > Candidula unifasciata. The sequence continues at coordinate 118,977 of CAJHNH020001961.1, read as the reverse complement.
TCTCGGTCGAGCCCTGTGTGATCTCTCCGTGTCTCGGTCGAGCCCTGTGTGATCTCTCCGTGTCTCAGTTGTGTGTTGTCTCCTGCTCTGATACTTTTCCTCACAGCCGTTGTCCTGTTTGTGTGTGTGTGTGTGTGTGTGTGTGTGTGAGCGTGTTCCCTGACACAGCTGCTCCAATCGACTCACCGTATGCATGTTCCCTGACCCAGCTGTTCCTCTCACTTCATTGGGTGCGGGTTCCCTGGCACAGCTGTCCCCATCGCTTCGTCCTGTAAGGGTTCCCTGGCACAACTGTCCCCATCGCTTCGTCCTGTAAGGGTTCCCTGGCACAGCTGTCCCCATCGCTTCGTCCTGTAAGGGTTCCCTGGCACAGCTGTCCCCATCGCTTCGTCCTGTAAGGGTTCCCTGGCACAGCTGTCCCCATCGCTTCACCGTGTGCATGTCCCCGACAAACCTGTTCCCATCGCTTCACCGTGTGCATGTCCCCGACAAAGCTGTTCCCATCGCTTCACCGTGTGCATGTCCCCGACAAAGCTGTTCCCATCGCTTCACCGTGTGCATGTCCCCGACAAAGCTATTCCCATCGCTTCACCGTGTGCATGTCCCCGACAAAGCTATTCCCATCGCTTCACCGTGTGCATGTCCCCGACAAAGCTATTCCCATCGCTTCACCGTGTGCATGTCCCCGACAAAGCTATTCCCATCGCTTCACCGTGTGCATGTCCCCGACAAAGCTGTTCCCATCGCTTCACCGTGTGCATGTCCCCGACAAAGCTATTCCCATCGCTTCAGCTGTTTGTTCAGTGTGAGGTGGGTAGACACATTCACACGCGTACACATGCAAGCAGGCTAATGCTATGGAAACTATTAAGTAGTCATTGAAGCTGTGTGTGTTTTAGTGGCTTTTACTGAACGCTGTATGATTGTTCTCCTTAGACACGCGACATTTGTAGTACTGCAGGCGGTTCCCGTTTGCTCAACCACCTTTTGCCACTCAGATTATTTGACAGTGGGCCGGGGGTGGACAAGACTAAGTGCATCTATCCCACAGTATCTGGTACACCGCTGCCTGGGACCATCCCACAGTATCTGGTACACCGCTGCCTGGGATCATCCCACAGTATCTGGTACACCGCTGCCTGGGACCATCTCATAGTATCTGGTACACCGCTGCCTGGGACCATCTAAGAGGTAAAGACACAGAACCCGATACACGAAGGTGGTCTGTTTAAAAAAAAAAAGGGGGGGGGGGGGGGGACCTGTAATTTCTTATTGTCTTTTACTTTTGTGCGAAATTGGGCCCGACTGAGATACCGTCTTCTACGTACTGTGTGCGAAATTGTGCCTAACTGAGACACTGTCTACTACTTATTGTGTGTGAAACTGTGCCCGACTGAGACACTCTCTACTAGGTATTGTGTGTGAAACTGTGCCCGACTGAGACACTGTCTACTAGGTATTGTGTGTGAAACTGTGCCCGACTGAAACACTCTCTACTATGTATTGTGTGTGAAACTGTGCCCGACTGAGACACTATCTACTAGGTATTGTGTGTGAAACTGTGCCCGACTGAGACACTGTCTACTAGGTATTGTGTGTGAAACTGTGCCCGACTGAGACACTGTCTACTATGTATTGTGTGTGAAACTGTGCCCGACTGAGACACTGTCTACTATGTATTGTGTGTGAAACTGTGCCCGACTGAGACACTGTCTACTAGGTATTGTGTGTGAAACTGTGCCCCATTGAGACACTCTCTACTACGTATTGTGTGTGAAACTGTGCCCGACTGAGACACTCTCTACTAGGTATTGTGTGTGAAACTGCCCCACTGAGACACTGTCTACTACGTATTGTGTGTGAAACTGTGCCCCACTGAGACACTGTCTACTATGTATTGTGTGTGAAACTGTGCCCGACTGAGACACTGTCTACTACTTATTGTGTGTGAAACTGTGCCCGACTGAGACACTGTCTACTAGGTATTGTGTGTGAAACTGCCCGACTGAGACACTGTCTACTAGGTATTGTGTGTGAAACTGTGCCCCACTGAGACACTGTCTACTATGTATTGTGTGTAAAATTGTGCCCGACTGAGACACTGTCTACTAGGTATTGTGTGTGAAACTGTGCCCGACTGAGACACTGTCTACTACGTATTGTGTGTGAAACGGTGCCCCACTGAGACACTGTCTACTAGGTATTGTGTGTAAAACTGTGCCCCGCTGAGACACTGTCTACTAGGTATTGTGTGTGAAACTGTGCCCGACTGAGACACTCTCTACTAGGTATTGTGTGTGAAACTGTGCCCCACTGAGACACTGTCCACTACTTATTGTGTGTGAAACTGCCCGACTGAGACACTGTCTACTACGTATTGTGTGTGAAACTATGCCCCACTGAAACACTGTCTACTAGGTATTGTGTGTGAAACTGTGCCCGACTGAGACACTGTCTACTATGTATTGTGTGTGAAACTGTGCCCGACTGAGACACTGACTACTAGGTATTGTGTGTGAAACTGTGCCCGACTGAGACACTGACTACTAGGTATTGTGTGTGAAACTGTGCCCGACTGAGACACTGTCTACTATGTATTGTGTGTGAAACTGTGCCCGACTGAGACACTGTCTACTAGGTATTGTGTGTGAAACTGTGTCCCACTGAGACACTCTCTACTACGTATTGTGTGTGAAACTGCCCGACTGAGACACTGTCTACTACGTATTGTGTGTGAAACTGTGCCCGACTGAGACACTCTCTACTACGTATTGTGTGTGAAACTGTGCCCGACTGAGACACTGTCTACTATGTATTGTGTGTGAAACTGTGCCCGACTGAGACACTCTCTACTACGTATTGTGTGTGAAACTATGCCCCACTGAGACACTGTCTACTACGTATTGTGTGTGAAATTGTGCCCGACTGAGACACTCTCTACTATGTATTGTGTGTGAAACTGTGCCCGACTGAGACACTCTCTACTACGTATTGTGTGTGAAACTGTGCCCGACTGAGACACTCTCTACTACGTATTGTGTGTGAAACTGTGCCCGACTGAGACACTGTCTACTACGTATTGTGTGTGAAACTGTGCCCGACTGAGACACTCTCTACTATGTATTGTGTGTGAAACTGTGCCCGACTGAGACACTCTCTTCTATGTATTGTGTGTGAAACTGTGCCCGACTGAGACACTGTCTACTACGTATTGTGTGTGAAACTGTGCCCGACTGAGACACTCTCTACTATGTATTGTGTGTGAAACTGTGCCCGACTGATACACTGTCTACTAGGTATTGTGTGTGAAACTGTGCCCGACTGAGACACCCTCTACTACGTATTGTGTGTGAAACTGTGTCCCACTGAGACACTGTCTACTAGGTATTGTGTGTGAAACTGTGCCCGACTGAGACACTCTCTACTATGTATTGTGTGTGAAACTGTGCCCGACTGAGACACTGTCTACTAGGTATTGTGTGTGAAACTGTGCCCGACTGAGACACTCTCTACTATGTATTGTGTGTGAAACTGTGCCCGACTGAGACACTGTCTACTAGGTATTGTGTGTGAAACTGTGCCCGACTGAGACACTCTCTACTAGGTATTGTGTGTGAAACTGTGCCCGACTGAGACACTCTCTACTATGTATTGTGTGTGAAACTGTGCCCGACTGAGACACTCTCTACTATGTATTGTGTGTGAAACTGTGCCCGACTGAGACACTCTCTACTGTGTATTGTGTGTGAAACTGTGCCCGACTGAGACACTGACTACTAGGTATTGTGTGTGAAACTGTGCCCGACTGAGACACTCTCTACTAGGTATTGTGTGTGAAACTGTGCCCGACTGAGACACTCTCTACTATGTATTGTGTGTGAAACTGTGCCCGACTGAGACACTGTCTACTATGTATTGTGTGTGAAACTGTGCCCGACTGAGACACTCTCTACTATGTATTGTGTGTGAAACTGTGCCCGACTGAGACACTGTCTACTATGTATTGTGTGTGAAACTGTGCCCGACTGAGACACTGTCTACTAGGTATTGTGTGTGAAACTGTGCCCGACTGAGACACTGTCTACTAGGTATTGTGTGTGAAACTGTGCCCGACTGAGACACTGTCTAGTAGGTATTGTGTGTGAAACTGTGCCCGACTGAGACACTGTCTAGTAGGTATTGTGTGTGAAACTGTGCCCGACTGAGACACTGTCTAGTAGGTATTGTGTGTGAAACTGTGCCCGACTGAGACACTATCTACTAGGTATTGTGTGTGAAACTGTGCCCGACTGAGACACTCTCTACTACGTATTGTGTGTGAAACTGTGCCCGACTGAGACACTGTCTACTAGGTATTGAGTGTAAAACTAAGACTGTCATGTACTCTACAACTGACCAGTGAGGCCATTTATCCCCAGGTTTGGTTCCAGAACAGACGTGCCAAGTACCGGAAACAAGAGAAACAGTTGGCCAAGTCGCTGAGTCCAGTCATCCCCAGCTGCAACGCCATGATGCGCAACATCTATCCCACAAACCCCCGCGGCTACCCCTATACGCCCACCGCCAACATGAACATGAACAACATGGCTGCCAGGTGAGAGGTCAAGGTCGGCTGTCTAGGTTTACGTTCATCTACTGTCACCTCGTCTTACACACATTTACACACATTCTACATTTACATACATTCTACAGTTATACATATTCTGCATTTACGCATAATCTACATTTACGAACATTCTATATGAACGCACATTCTGCATTTACGCACATTCTAAATTTATGAAGTTCTAAATTTACACACATTCTAAATTTACGGACAGTCTATTTTAATACATATTCTACATTTGTGGACGTTTTTCATAGACACAGATCCCACATTTTATTTGATTGATTGGCACCTTTCCGTAATTGCAGACGAAAGTGTTATGTTGCCCTGTGAGAAGGCATGGACTCACAGCCCATGGCGATGGCGAGTGCGACTAACAAGACCCGCCCGTGTCAAGAAAAGTCTTCCACAATGAAAGCATGGGATCTCAGGACCATTGTTGTCAACATTTGTGTTTAGTCTGTTTCTTCTCAGACACTCACCTCTCATCTTTTCTGCAATCATTTCTTGCTTCAATCTCATTCCCTTCCTGGTGTGCTCCCTCCACACAACACGGTCCACAGTATTTTGATCCCACAAGTTCACCTCAATACCTGTATCATTCATGTCCTGCTTGCACACGTCTTTATATGACAGTAGAGGTCGGCCTCGACAACTTCTACCCGTCTTTAGTTCACCATAAAGTTTGGATAAAGTTTCACTGCCATAAAGCAGAGTGCCGAGAACATAAGCCTGATATACAAACATTTTTGTTTTATTAGTGAGCTTTGCCCGGCTGGCTAGCTCAGTTGGTTAAACCTGACTGCACGGCGACCGGGTGACGAACTCCTTCTGGTCTGGGTTCATGCCGGCGCGTAGGCAGAAAAGCCACATTTCTCTAAGATTGACGGCATCTATCATGAGATCAAGGCCGAAGGGTTGCGATATCCATAGTACTGAGCCACACGGTTAACAACTCATGGTTTCTGTATGTTAAAAAGAAATCAAAATAGTGAGCTTTCCATTCTCCCAAACTCTTTTTGTTAATCTGCTCATTTTTGTTGCTGCTTTGCCTATCCTGATGTTTATTTGATCCAGCGATAGTTTGTTATTCACTTTGGAATCCAGATAAGTAAAATAGTCAACTGTTTCCAGCTCTTCACCATCATTGCAGACTGCGGGCCTATCAATTGACAACTTGCACCATAACCTGTCTCAGTTTTGCTAATTGTTGGTCTAAACGCAAAGAATACATCAACAAATATAGAGAGTAAACAACATTGTAGTTCTTCTTTGAGTTGGATATTGCTTCATCATCTGTAAATAACAGCTCTCTGATCAATACATTTCTTATCCTGGTTTTGATACCCGCTCTAACACCACACGTTGTCGCCCTCAGGTACCCCCAGATGAACCCCAGCTACCCGTTCTAACACCACACGTTGTCGCCCTCAGGTACCCCCAGATGAACCCCAGCTACCCGGCCTCCATGGGCGGTATGCACCAGTTCTCCCACATGGGTGGCATGCACGGATCCAACATGGCCGCCATGAGTATGCCCAGGCAAGTGCAGCAGTTTCCCATGGCAACCGACTACGGACTGGTAAGTTTATTTACGGACGTGACGTCACCTGTGAGTGTAATCCCAGATTTGGTCATTTGTTCATGTTTATTCGACACATCAACCTCACAGCACACAGGTGTCACACATCAGTGTTCCGTTCTTTCTCACTCAAGCATCAGTCTGAAGATGTTCAGCAGCGCACTAAACCTATGCCATTGCACCGCTGAGAAATTTGAAACAGTTTGCTAGATGTTCAACTCCAAATTTAGATGCCCCGGTAGCGCACGTGGTCATAGGTTTGGTCATAGATATGATTATAGACACAGACATAGTCATAGATTTTTTCTTAGATACGGTCATAGATATGGTTATAGACACAGACATAGTCATAGATTTTTTCTTAGATACGGTCATAGATATGGTTATAGACACAGACATAGTCATAGATTTTTTCTTAGATACGGTCATAGATATGGTTATAGACACAGACATAGTCATAGATTTTTTCTTAGATACGGTCATAGATATGGTCGTAGATGTGGTCATACATTTGGACATAGATATTATCATAGCTATGGTCATAGGTATGGTAATAGATTTAGTCATAGGTATGTTCATAGATATGGTCATTGATATGGTCATAGATATAGTCATAAGTATGGTCATAGGTGTGGTCATAGGTATGGTGATAGGTATGGTCATAAGTATGATCATAGATATAGTCATAGATATAGTCATAAGTATGGTTATAGGTGTGGTCATAGGTATTGTCATAGGTATAGTCATAGATATGCTCATAGGTATGGCCATAGATATGGTCATTGAAATCGTCATAGATATGGTCATAGATATGGTCATAGATATGTTCATAGATATGTTCATAGATATGTTTATAGATATGGTCATATATATGTTCATAGATATGGTCATAGATATGGTCATAGATATGGTCATAGATATGGTCATAGATATGGTCATATATATGGTCATAGATATGTTCATAGATATGTTCATAGATATGGTCATAGGTATGGTCATAGATATGTTCATAGATATGGTCATAGATATGGTCATAGGTATGGTCATATATATGGTCATATATATGGTCATATATATGGTCATAGGTATGTTCATAGATATGGTCATAGATATGGTCATAGATATGGTCATAGGTATGTTCATAGATATGGTCATAGGTATAATCATAGGTATGGTCATAGATATGGTCATAGATTTGGACATAGATATGGTCATAGATTTGGACATAGATATGGTCAAAGATTTGGACATAGATATGGTCAAAGATTTGGACATAGATATAATTATAGATATGGACAGAGACATGGTGTCATAGATACTGTTATATATATATATGTGTGTGTGGTATGGAGTCATTTTCTTCTGCCTTTCTAGCTCCGCCCCCCCCCCCCCGACCCCCTTCAGTTGAGCATCGACTCCCAACCAACTCACGCCAAGTCGTTCTATCTTTGGCTATCGAATGCTGCTCTTCCCATGCTCTCCCCATCTTTTGAGCTTCTTCGGGCTCCCTTCTCCCTGTTTTTTTTGGGGGGGGGGGGGGGCATCCTTTATTCCTATGCCCCTGTGGGTTTCAGTTTCAAAGATATTCTATATATAAATTTTTCTCTGGCTTTCTCCATGTGTGTCCTATCCCACCAGCGTGTTTTCCTCACCTCTTGGTCCACTGGAGCTTGCTTAGTTCTCTCCCATCTTGGTCCACTAGAGCTTGCTTAGTTCTCTCCCATCTTGGTCCACTGGAGCTTGCTTAGTTCTCTCCCATCTTGGTCCACTAGAGCTTGCTTAGTTCTCTCCCATCTTGGTCCACTAGAGCTTGCTTAGTTCTCTCCCATCTTGGTCCACTGGAGCTTGCTTAGTTCTCTCCCATCTTGGTCCACTGGAGCTTGCTTAGTTCTCTCCCATCTTGGTCCACTAGAGCTTGCTTAGTTCCTCTCCATCTTGGTCCACTAGAGCTTGCTTAGTTCTCTCCCATCTTGGTCCACTGGAGCTTGCTTAGTTCTCTCCCATCTTGGTCCACTAGAGCTTGCTTAGTTCTCTCCCATCTTGGTCCACTGAAGCTTGCTTAGTTCTCTCCCATCTTGGTCCACTAGAGCTTGCTTAGTTCTCTCCCATCTTGGTCCACTGAAGCTTGCTTTGTTCTTTCCCAAAGCTCTACATTAGTGATTCTATCATACTATTTAATTCCCTCTATTCTGCGCAGGCACCAGTTAATGAATGTCTATAATTTATTAGTAATTGTCTTAGTTGTTCTCAATGTTTCCCCTCTATACAAAAGTACTGATTTGACATGAGAAATAACAATTTCAAGTTTGGTATTTCTTTTTATTTCTTTTGACCTCCACAATTTCCCTAGTGCTATGAAAGCCCTCTCTTGCTTTTTGTATTCTAATTGTAATATCTCTATCAGTTGCCTTATCTATATCTACATTACTGCCCAAGTAGGTTTATAAGTCTTTGAGTGGGGTGCTGTTATGAGAAACAACATTACTATTTGCGTGATTTATTCTTACTATTTTTGTCTTTCCCTAATTGATTTTCAGACCTAGCTGCTGTGATCTGGCATCAAGAATATTTAATTTACCTTGCATCTGATTCCATGAGTGGGACAGATGATAAATGTCAGCAAAGTCCAGATTATCAGTCTGTTTTGTAGGGGTCCACTGAATTCCATTCTCGGTGTTAGCAGATACTGTCTTCATAATCCAGTCTATTGTCAGCAGAAACAGTAGAGGCGACAAAAGACATCTCTGTCGCACACAGTGTCACGCCATGCATTCAGCTCAGAAGCTGGGCGACGAAACTATATCCAGTCTACAAATGGAGCAAAAATGCAACGGCCACCATCAGGCAGAAGCAAAAAATTTGCCTCGGCTCCAAACAGTGCCCCTGCCTATCGTCCATTTTGACCCACAGATAAAACTGGCTGTCATCCGAATAATAACAATAAGTGGTGAAGAAATTAAAAATGTCACAAACTTTGAATATCTGGGCTCTATAATAAATAGCAATGGAGACTGCTTGACAGATATTAAAAGAAGAATGACCATAGCAATGCAAAGATTAAACATCCTTAAATGTCTATGGTTAAGCACTAGCAAGGAGATCAAAATTGAATTTTGAGAGCATGCATCTTTCCATGGTGTGTCGGCACACGAACTGATACATGCTGCAGGAGATCGCGGATTATGGAGAGGTATGATCGCCCACGCCAGTCGGCAAGGCACCTGATGATGATGATGATGATGCATCTTTCCTGTAGCAACATACGGATGTGAGTCGTGGACTATCTCCTAGTCCTCAAGAAAGAGAATAGGGGCTTTTGAGTTGAAATGCTATCGAAAGATTCTCAGAATATCTTGGACGAAAAAGAGGAGAAATATTGACATCTTGAAAGATCTGAACATCAAGGAAGATTGGCTAATAAACAGCATCCTGGCTTGGAAGCTGAAATATTTTGGTCATATCAAGCGCCACAACGGAGTGGAAAAAAATTATAGCAGAAAACATGGTACCAGGAAGGAGGGGCAGGGGCCGACCAACACGAAGATGGGCACAGGATACAAGTGACTCCTTGAGTATGAAAGTGCGTGAAGCGGGAGAGCTGGTGAGAGACCGAGTTTCTTCCAGGCAGACCGTAATGATAGCGACGTTCTGCAAAGGACCTTCTTACACGATGAAGAGATATCTAAAGGAATCTCTGGGCTTCGTCCATTTAGAAGTATTTCAAAATATTCAGCCCATTTATCCATTTGATCTTTAGTGTTAGTAAGTACCTTTCTTTGACTATTTTGATTAATCCAGTTGGCTGACTATATTTATCTACTATTTTCTTGTGTTACTGTAAAGTTCTCTGAGGTTTCCTTTTGCTGCTGCTGTCTCCGTTTCTTGTGCTAGATCTTTAAAATATTTCGCTTTATCTGCCCTTATTGGCTTCTGTGTATTTATTCTGAGCTCTAGCTTTAGCAGCTCTAGGTTTGCTATTGTTCAAGTCTGCCTTTTTATTTTTGCTCTCTTTAATCAATTTAAAGGTTTCTAGTGTAATCCACGCTTTATGTTTCCGTTCTTTCTTGCCAAGAACTTCTACACAAGATTAATTCCAGATTCCCTTGATCTGATCCCAGCAGACTTCTGTGCTGACATCTTCAGCTAACTGCTGCAACACCTGGTACTTATTAGGGACTTACTAAATATTTTCCCTTAACTTCTTTATCCCTGAGATAACCTACATTTCACTGGTTTCTATGATTATAAGATGTTATGTATCTTTCAAGTTTCACCTTGATTTTACTTACCAACAGAAAATGACCAGTAAATAACTCGGCACCTCTGAAAACCTTAACATCATAAAGGGATGATCTAAACTTTTTGTTAATACAAAGGTGATCAATCTGATTGGTTGTATTATGGTCTGGTGATAATGTATTCTTTAATGGGGAAAAATACCTCCACCAATAACATACTGGTTTCCTGCACACAAATTTGTGAACAATTTTCCATTTTTATTTATTACTCCTAGACCATGTCTTCCCATAATCTCTACATAGCCTGTGTTATCTGATCCTATTTTAGCATTCAGGTCACCCAGTCCAATGTTTAAATTGCCCTTTCTTTCATTATTAATAATATTTTGAAGCTGCATGAGAAATTCTTCTTTAACAGATGCATCTTTATCATTTGTTGGTGCATAACACTGTATTACGGACATGTTCACCTTCTGTTTCGTAGTTCTAAATAACGCTCTTATTTTTCTGGGACTCACGGCTTCCTATTCTATTAGCGCCCTGTCTGCTTCTTTCGTTAGCATCAGGGCCACTCCTTCACTGTGGGGCGAATTTTCCTCTATCTGTCCTGAGAACAAAATAGTTTTTACTGAATTTAAAATAATTTTCCCCTCCCCACTCCATCTAGTTTCACATAACTCTAAAATACTAATTCAATAATGTTTCATTTCCTTTGCTACTTCCATTGTTCTCCCTATATCGTAGAGAGTTCTAACATTCCAGGTGCCAATTATGGAGATTTTCCAAGCTGAGAGGAGGTATGTCGGCGATCGGGACCCCTTGTGGCTTTCTCCACACCGTGTCATACGTTTTCTACTTGAAGAGCCTCTCCTTATCTCGGTTGGCTTGGTTTTATTTGCTTCTCTTTTTGACTTATCCATGGTTGGTTGGTTTTTGAGGCTTTGGTTTTCACAGGACGAGGTAGCCAACCTCAAGTCCAACCCTACCCTTAATCGCCTCTTACGACATGCCTGGTAGGGTGCAGTGCCACTATTCGTTGCTTCCCGTGAGGTACCCGGTGACACACGGGTGATGTCGGCTATAATGTGTGGAGATAGACTGGGCTATGTTTGTTGTTAGACTGAGCTATAATGTGTGGAGATAGACTGAGCTATAATGTGTGGAGATAGACTGAGCTAACTGAGCTATAATGTGTGGAGATAGACTGGGCTATAATGTGTGGAAATAGACTAAGCTATAATGTGTGGAGATAGACTGGGCTGTAATGTTTGTTGTTAGACTGAGCTATAATGTGTGGAGATAGACTGAGCTATAATGTGTGGAGATAGACTGAGCTATAATGTGTGGAGATAGACTGGGCTGTAATGTTTGTTGTTAGACTGAGCAATAATGTGTAGAGATAGACTGAGCTATAATGTGTGGAGATAGACTGAGCTATAATGTGTGGAGATAGACTGAGCTATAATGTGTGGAGATAGACTGAGCTATAATGTGTGGGGATAGACTGAGCTATAATGTGTGGAGATAGACTGGGCTGTAATGTTTGTTGTTAGACTGAGCAATAATGTGTAGAGATAGACTGAGCTTACTGAGCTATAATGTGTGGAGATAGACTGAGCTATAATGTGTGGAGATAGACTGAGCTATAATGTGTAGAGATAGACTGAGCTATAATGTGTGAAGATAAACTGAGCTGACTGAGCTATATTGTGTGGAGACAGACTGGGCTATAATGTTTGTTGTTAGACTGAGCTATAATGTGTGGAGATAGACTGGGTTAGAATATGTGGAGATAGACTGAGCTAGAATGTGTGGAGATAGACTGGGCTAGAATGTGTGGAGATAGACTGAGCTATAATGTGTGGAGATAAACTGAGCTATAATGTCTGGAGATAGACTGAGCTATAATGTGTGGAAATAGACTAAGCTAACTGAGCTATAATGTGTGGAGATAGAGCTATAATGTGTGGAGATAGACTGAGCTATAATGTGTGGAGATAGACTGGGCTGTAATGTTTGTTGTTAGACTGAGCTATAATGTGTGGAGATAGACTGAGCTATAATGTGTGGAGATAGACTGAGCTATAATGTGTAGAGATAGACTGAGCTATAATGTGTGAAGATAAACTGAGCTGACTGAGCTATATTGTGTGGAGACAGACTGAGCTTACTGAGCTATAATGTGTGGAGATAGACTGAGCTATAATGTGTGGAGATAGACTGAGCTATAATGTGTAGAGATAGACTGAGCTATAATGTGTGGAGATAGACTGAGCTGTAATGTTTGTTGTTAGACTGAACTATAATGTGTAGAGATAGACTGAGCTAACTGAGGTATAATGTGTGAAGATAGACTGAGCTATAATGTGGGGAGATAGACTGAGCTATCTGAGCTATAATGTGTGGAGACAGACTGGGCTATAATGTTTGTTGTTAGACTGAGCTAGAATGTGTGGAGATAGACTGAGCTATAATGTGTGGAGATAGACTGGGCTATAATGTGTAAAGATAGACTGAGCTATAATGTGTGGAGATAGACTGAGCTATAATGTGTGAAGATATACTGGGCTATAATGTTTGTTGTTAGATTGAGCTAAAATGTGTGGGAATAGACTGAGCTATAATGTGTGTGAATAGACTGAGCTATAATGTGTGGAGATAGACTGAGCTATAATGTGTAGAGATAGACTGAGTTACAATGTCTGAAGTTTGACTGAGCTATAATGTGTGAAGATAGACTGGGCTATAATGTGTGGAGATAGACTGAGCTATAATGTGTGGAGATAGACTGAGCTATAATGTGTGGAGATAGACTGGGCTATAATGTGTGGAGATAGACTGAGCTATAATGTGTGGAGACAGACTAAGCTATAATGTGTGGAAATAGACTGGGCTATAATGTGTGGAGATAGACTGAGCTATAATGTGTGGAGATAGACTGAGCTAGAATGTGTGGAGATAGACTGTGCTATAATGTGTGGAGATAGACTGAGCTAGAATGTCTGGAGATAGACTGAGCTATAATGTGTGGAGACAGACTGAGCTATAATGTGTGGAAATAGACTGGGCTATAATGTTTGTTGTCAGACTGAGCTATAATTTGTGGAAATAGACTGAGCTATAATGTGTGGAGATAGACTGAGCTAGAATGTCTGGAGACAGACTGAGCTATAATGTGTGGAAATAGACTGGGCTATAATGTTTGTTGTCAGACTGAGCTATAATTTGTGGAAATAGACTGAGCTATAATGTGTGGAGATAGACTGAGCTAGAATGTCTGGAGATAGACTGAGCTATAATGTGTGGAGACAGACTGAGCTATAATGTGTGGAAATAGACTGGGCTATAATGTTTGTTGTCAGACTGAGCTATAATTTGTGGAAATAGACTGAGCTATAATGTGTGGAGATAGACTGAGCTATAATGTGTGGAGATATACTGAGCTATAATGTGTGGAGATATACTGAGCTATAATGTGTGGAGATAGACTGGGCTATAATGTGTGGGGTTAAACTGAGCTATAATGTGTGGAGACAGACTGAGCTATAATGTGTGGAAAAGACTGGGCTATAATGTGTGGAGATAGACTGAGCTATAACGTGTGGAGATATACTGAGCTATAATGTGTGGAGATATACTGAGCTATAATGTGTAGAGATAGACTGAGCTATAATGTGTGGAGATAGACTGAGCTATAATGTGTGGAGATATACTGAGCTATAATGTGTGGAGATAGACTGGGCTATAATGTGTAGGGTTAAACTGAGCTATAATGTGTGGAGACAGACTGAGCTATAATGTGTGGAAAAGACTGGGCTATAATGTGTAGAGATAGACTGAGCTATAACGTGTGGAGATATACTGAGCTATAATGTGTGGAGATATACTGAGCTATAATGTGTGGAGATAGACTGAACTATAATGTTGATATTTACTTGCAGGAGCCGGCGGAAGACGACTGGTACAACAAGAGCCTAACCGCTTTACGCATGAACAACTCACACAACGGTCCGTTATCCAATCAAATTTTACCTTACCAAACACAGGTCTAGTTCCGCCAACCACATGTCTCGTTGCAACGCAGCGTCGACTTGTCTCCACCCAGTGCCACAATTCTTCCGCCTAGAAAAATGTCTGCCAGAGAAATCTGGTTCCTGGGATCAGGCAACGGAGAAACAGTAGACAAACTATTGGATATGGATGACAAACTATGAGGAAACAATTATAGGTGATAAAGACAAATTATGGGAAATTTAAAAAAAAAAAAAATAATAAAACCCTTATAGAAGTAAAGTTGAAGCTAGCTGTGGTGATAGTTTAACACGAAGGAAACTTGAACGAACTTTATTCTTTCGTTGGTGCTCTTCGTTCACTTCTGCCAAGCTCAGCTCCATACAGTAACAGTACGGACATCACTTATCACAACACTGGGTATTTGACAAAGCAGGGGAGGAAGGGAGGGGGTAGCGGCAGCTCGACATGGTTCATCTGCACACGGTCCTCACAGTGTGGCACTTCTGCCTCCACCAATTGATCTGTGCATCTTCACAACGAGCAGCTGGCCTTTTGTTTTATAGTCACAGATGGCGCACCCAACACAGTCATGTAACCAGCACAGAAACACAGACACACCCGGCACAGTCATGTAACCAGCACAAACAACACGGACGCACCCGGCACAGTCATGTAACCAGTACAGAAACAAGGACACACCCGGCATAGTCATGTAACCAGCACAAACAACACGGACGCACCCGGCACAGTCATGTAACCAGCACAGACAACACGGACGCACCCGGCACAGTCACGTAACCAGCACAGAAATACGGACACACCCGGCACAGTCATGTAACCAGCACAGAAATACGGACACACCCGGCACAGAAACGCAACCAGTGCAGACATAAGCACGGCAGACTGGAGGTCAGGGCCGCTTATTCAGATGGGAGATTTGCTGAACAAATTCTGTAGGTAATAACAACACATGGTCAGCATGGAAATAGCACGTAAAGGGGGAAGGGTGGAGGAGGGGGAGGGTGGAGGAGGGGGAGGGGTGGAGGAGGGGGAGGGGTGGAGGAGGGGGAGGGGTGGAGGAGGGGGTAGGGTGGAGGAGGGGGGAGGGGTGGAGGAGGGGGAGGGGTGGAGGAGGGGGAGGGGTGGAGGAGGGGAAGGGGTGGTGGAGGGGGAGGGGTGGAGGAGGGGGAGGGGTGGAGGAGGGGGAGGGGTGGCACACTGGCCTATCTGTGACATACGCACGTGCTCTTTAGCGTATTTCCGTGTGCGTAGGAGAGAGAGAAGAGCAGAAGACATACACAGATCAAAAGAGATGGAGAGAGAGAAAAATGAGCTTTATTTCTTTATTTTCAGTGTTACCTTTAAATTAGCGAAAGAGAGAGAGAGAGAGAGACAGACAGACAGACAGACAGACAGACAGACAGAAAGACAGAGAGACAGAGAGAGACAGAGAGAGTGAGAGAGATACAGAGTATGAGAGACAGAGAGAGACAGAGACAGAGACAGAAAGAGACAGATAAAGAGAGAGAGGCAGAGACATGGGGAGACAGAGAGACAGAGAGAGAGACAGAGATACAGCTACAGAGAGAGACAGAGAAAGAGACAGAGGTAGAGACAGAGAGAGACAGAGAGAGAGACAGAGAAATAGACAGAGAAAGACAGATAGAGACAGAGAACGACGGAGAGAGATAGAGAGACAGAGAAAGTCAGAGAGAGAGACAGAGAAATAGACAGAGAAAGACAGATAGAGACAGAGAACGACGGAGAGAGATAGAGAGACAGAGAAAGTCAGAGAGAGAGAGACAGAGAGAAACCAACAGAGATCAAAAGAGAGACAGATAGAGACAGAGAGAGACAGAGAGAGACCAACAGAGATCAAAAGAGAGACAGAGAGAGACAGAGAGAGACAGAGAGAGACAGAGACAGAGAGAGAGAGACAGAGAGAGACAGAGAGAAACCAACAGAGATCAAAAGAGAGACAGAGAGAGACAGAGAGAGACCAACAGAGATCACAAGAGAGACAGAGAAAAAGACAGAGAAAGACAGATGGAGACATAGAACGACGGAGAGAGATAGAGAGACAAAGACAGAGAGAGACAGAGAGAGACCAACAGAGATCAAAAGAGAGACAGAGAGAGACAGAGAGAGACAGAAAGAGACAGAAAGAGACAGAGAGAGACAGAGAGAGACCAACAGTGATCAAAAGAGAGAGACAGAGAGAGACAGAGAGAGACAAGGAGAGAGACAGAGAGAGAGACCAACAGTGATCAAAAGAGAGACAGAGAAAGACAGATAGAGACATAGAACGACGGAGAGAGACAGAGAGAGGCAGAGACAGATAGAGAGAGACAGAGAGAGATAGAAGGAGAGAGACAGAGAAAGACACTTGTCTGTGGGTAACTGTGTGTACGAACCTGTGAGTGGGTGGGTGTATGGGTATGCCCTCGTCTATTAATGTGAGTAAGCTCCTTTGTGTAGGTTGGTGAGTGTATATGTGAGTGGCTGAGTATGTGTACACACCCCTATGTGTACATAGTATAATTTTCTAGTCAGCTTGTAACATTTATTTTCTTGTACAAATCATTGCGGACTCGATTCCTCGGTGCACATTTCTAATCATTCATATGTACACCAGGTCTATGTAATCATTCATATGTACACCAGGTCTATGTAATCATTCATATGTACACCAGGTCTATGTAATCATTCATATGTACACCAGGTCTATGTAATCATTCATATGTACACCAGGTCTATGTAATCATTCATATGTACACCAGGTCTATGTAATCATTCATATGTACACCAGGTCTATGTAATCATTCATATGTACACCAGGTCTATGTAATCATTCATATGTACACCAGGTCTATGTAATCATTCATATGTACACCAGGTCTATGTAATCATTCATATGTACACCAGGTCTATGTAATTATTCATATGTACACCAGGTCTATGTAATCATTCATATGTACACCAGGTCTATGTAATCATTTATATGTATATCAGGTCTGTGTAATCATTAATATATACACCAAGACTATGTAATCATTCATGTGTACACTAGGTCCATATAATCACTCACGTGTACACCAAGACCATGTAAATTATTCATGTGTACACTAGGTCCATATAATCACTCACGTGTACACCAAGACTATGTAATCATTCATGTGTACACTAGGTCCATATAATCACTCACGTGTACAGCAGGACTATGTAATCATTCATGTGTACACCAGGTCCATATAATCACTCACGTGTACACCAAGACTATGTAATCATTCATGTGTACACCAGGTCCATATAATCACTCACGTGTACAGCAGGACTATGTAATCATGCATGTTTACACCAGCTCATTGTAATCACTTACGTGTACACCAGGTACGTGTAAACATTCATCTGTACGTCAAGTCTATGTAATCATTCGTGTGTACACGAGATCTATGCGACCATTTATGTATACACCAGGTCTATGTAACCATTTATGTATACACCAGGTCTATGTAACCATTTATGTGTACACCAGGTCTGTGTGACCATTTATGTGTACACCAGGTCTATGTGACCATTTATGTGTACACCTGGTCTATGTGACCATTTATGTGTACACCAGGTCGTATAATCATTCAAGTGTTTACAAGTCATATTTGTACATGTTCACGCGCTGTGGTTAAATTGGAACTTCTCCAAGGAAAACGATCATTTTGAAATAAAGTTTGTTTCTAAAATCAGTTTTGTGGGTCTTGTTTATTATGTTCAGTTTACCTCCCCCCCCCCCCCCCTTTTTTTTTTTTCAACCAGCCCCATCCAAACGATCAAAGGAAAATCGTATTCCTACTTTCCCCTCAAACAGCTGTTGTGTAACACCCCACTCCCCTTTTTGCCCTTTCTGTGACCTTTCTCTTTCTCTCTGGGACACTGTAGCTACACGCTTCCGTCTCAGGGACACTGTAACTACATCTTCCTTACTATGTGACATTGTAACTACGCTCCTGTCTCTGTCACAATAGGCTAACTATAAGTTCCAATCTCTGTGACAATGCAGCTAAACCCTACCGTCTCTGTGACACAGTAACTATACGCTCTAATCTCTGTGACACTGTAACTTTACGCACCCCTCCTCGTGACAATGGAACTATACGCTCCTGTTTCATACTG
Organism: Candidula unifasciata; assembly: GCA_905116865.2. NCBI lineage: Eukaryota > Metazoa > Mollusca > Gastropoda > Stylommatophora > Geomitridae > Candidula > Candidula unifasciata. The sequence goes on along the minus strand of CAJHNH020001961.1, from coordinate 100,370 downwards.
TAAATATGCCCTCCCATCTATGTGACATAATAACTATAGGCTTCCGTATTTGTGACAATGTAACTATACCCTCCCCTCTCTGTAACAGTGTAACTGTAGCTCCTGTCTCGGTGATAATTAAACTATACGCTCCTGTCTCTGTGATACTGTAACTATTACCTCTGTCTCTGTGACAATGCAAGTATTCACTCCAGTCTGTATGACAGTGTAACTATACGCTCCCGTCTCTGTGATATTGTAATCACACCATCCCGTCCTTGTGATAATGTAACTATACGCTCCCGTCTTTGTGACACTGTAACTATACGCTCACATCTCTGTGACAATGTTACTATACGTCCCCACCCATCCCTGTGATACTGTAACTTTATGCTCCGATCCCTATGAAACTGTAACTATACCCTTCCTTCTCTGTGACAGCACTCAGGACACCCCTATAAGCGCTCTGTCCTAATCTTCAGCAGCAGACGAAGAGTTTAAATTTCGATGGCACGAGCATATGTCTGATTGTATATCCGTCTCGCTCTTTCCTTGAGTGTTGAGCGTCAGCCAGATCCCGTGATAACTCCTAGCAGCGCCATTCTCCTCACACCGTCATGATCAATTTGCGCTTCCACACTGTTCACTCGCTCCCAGACGATCTATGTGCCCCTCCGCACTGTTCACTCGCTCCCAGACGATCTATGTGCCCCTCCGCACTGTTCACTCGCTCCCAGACGATCTATGTGCCCCTCCGCACTGTTCACTCGCTCCCAGACGATCTATGTGCCCCTCCGCACTGTTCACTCGCTCCCAGACGATCTATGTGCCCCTCCGCCTGTTCACTGCCCCTCCGCACTGTTCACTCGCTCCCAGACGATCTATGTGCCCCTCCGCACTGTTCACTCGCTCCCAGACGATCTATGTGCCCCTCCGCTCTGTTCACTCGCTGCCAGTGGGTCATCACAACGTCTGTCTTGTCATAGACCACTATGTGGTGTAGAACTGATCAGTCTATCTGTCTGCTTATTTTCCCAACACACCGGCGCGGCCTGGAGATAATATCCAAACGATACCAACCACCCGGGTCCTCTGAAGTGATGCTTTCCACTCTGCATGGAGCATACCTGTCTCCACGTTTCTCAACATGCTCTGTGAGTTAGTTACAATGACGGCATGTGTGTACAGCTGATTCTCAAGCTAGTGAAAGGCAGCAGTGACTGCCTCAAACTCCATTATCAAACTAGACGTTGTGATATCATATGCCAGGCTTTGTTAGACTAAGCGACATCCGTTCGCCTTTGCTGTAAACCCCCATGCACTTCGTCTGCCCCTCAACACGGAGCAATCTCTATAGATAATCACATCACATGGGCAAAACAAGTCATGAATCATTTGTTGAACTTCTGATTCTTCAGCACCAGCTGGCCAGTACCTGCACTCACGACCCAGAATGATAAGAAGTCTGAAACTTGCTAGAACACTTTGACCTACTCGTCTCCTCGCCCAAAATTATCAAGCCTTCACATACGTCCAATTGTGTCTTCAGCTTGCACCATCCAAGACTTTCCTCTGTTCAGTCTATTTTTTGTTGGGTTATAATCCTGAAGCTGCTGAGTCTAGAATGATCCTGGTTTTGGAAGTGGGATTAGGTAGCTGTGTAACCAATCCTGGGCTACTGAAGCTGTGTAACCAATCCTGGGGTACTGAAGCTGTGTAACCAATCCTGGGCTACTGAAGCTGTGTAACCAATCCTGGGCTACTGAAGCTGTGTAACCAATCCTGGGCTACTGAAGCTGTGTAACCAATCCTGGGCTACTGAAGCTGTGTAACCAATCCTGGGCTACTGAAGCTGTGTAACCAATCCTGGGCTACTGAAGCTGTGTAACCAATCCTGCGCTACTGAAGCTGTGTAACCAATCCTGGACTACTGAAGCTGTGTAACCAATCCTGGGCTACTGAAGCTGTGTAACCAATCCTGGGCTACGGAAGCTGTGTAACCAATCCTGGGCTACTGAAGCTATGTAACCAATCCTGGGCTACTGAAACTGTGTAACCAATCCTGGGCTACTGAAGCTGTGTAACCAATCCTGGGCTACTGAAGCTGTTCTGATGCTCTGGTTGAAATTAAAAGCCATCTCCCTCAAGTCTTCACCACTTACAGTCTTCATATAGTCTGGCACCGGAGCAGTGCCTTTTGCAACACATATTTTATATAGTCTGGCGCCGGAGCAGTGTCTTTTGCAACACATATTTTATATAGTCTGGCGCCGGAGCAGTGTCTTTTGCAACACATATTTTATATAGTCTGGCGCCGGAGCAGTGTCTTTTGCAACACATATTTTATATAGTCTGGCACCGGAGCAGTGTCTTTTGCAACACATATTTTATATAGTCTGGCACCGGAGCAGTGTCTTTTGCAACACATATTTTATATAGTCTGGCGCCGGAGCAGTGTCTTTTGCAACACATAATTTATATAGTCTGGCGCCGGAGCAGTGTCTTTTGCAACACATATTTTATATAGTCTGGCACCGGAGCAGTGTCTTTTGCAACACATATTTTATATAGTCCTGGCACCGGAGCAGTGTCTTTTGCAACACATATTTTATATAGTCTGGCGCCGGAGCAGTGTCTTTTGCAACACATATTTTATATAGTCTGGCGCCAGAGCAGTGTCTTTTGCAACACATATTTTATATAGTCTGGCACCGGAGCAGTGTCTTTTGCAACACATAATTTATATAGTCTGGCGCCGGAGCAGTGTCTTTTGCAACACATATTTTATATAGTCTGGCACCGGAGCAGTGTCTTTTGCAACACATATTTTATATAGTCTGGCACCGGAGCAGTGTCTTTTGCAACACATAATTTATATAGTCTGGCGCCGGAGCAGTGTCTTTTGCAACACATATTTTATATAGTCTGGCACCGGAGCAGTGTCTTTTGCAACACATATTCTATATAGTCTGGCACCGGAGCAGTGTCTTTTGCAACACATATTTTATATAGTCCTTATATAGAAAGAGAATAGGGGCTTTTGAACTGAAATGCTATAGAACGATTCTCAGAATATCTTGGACAAAGAAGAGGAGAAATACTGACATCTTGAAAGATCTGAACATAAAGGAAGATGAGCTAATAAACAGCATCCTGGCTCGGAAGCTGAAATATTTTGGTCATTTCAAGCGCCACAACGGATTGGAAAAAATTATAGCAGAAGGCATGGTACCAGGAAGGAGGGGCAGGGGCAGACCGACACGAAGATGTGCACTGGATATAAGTGACTCCTTGAGTGTGAAAGTTCTTGAGGCGCGAGTGTTGGCAAGAGACCGAGTTTCTTTCAGGTAGACCGTGATGAGAGCGACGTTCTGCAAAGGACCTGCTACATGATGATGATATTTTATATCCTCCACCTAATGCTATCCTGAAAATAGTTTATCATTTATAATACAAAGGAATTTCTAAGCTCCCTATCATTATGATCAATTTGGAATATATATCTCCCCAAAAACCCTTTCACCTTCTCTTTGTTGTGATTGGTTTACTATTATCAGTGTATATAACGCCTGATGTGACAGGCCGACCTTTACTTCGTATCTGTCGGTGAAGTTTCCAAAACCTGCACAGTGATTTATACCCTCCAATTTCGCTCATAAAATGTTCCCATTTAGCTTTTTTTTTTTTTGAATCTGCTGCACAACGCTTGAATTCTACGTTTTCTTTTCTATCTCTCTCTAGCTTCTCTACATCCTCTTATATACTGTGTGGTGACTTTCGCCTTTTCGGTAACTTCTTAACTGCTGCTGGCTTTGCTCTCCATGCCTGTTCTACTTCTTGGGTTCACCATGGAGGCTGCAATAAAGCAGAACAGGTGGTTCTGTAGCATACCTTCTTTGGAGGCGCCCAAGAATGGTACAGTCCCTCTTATACTTACAAGTTTTAGCGCCTTCTCACAGCCCTGATCGTGCTAGCTTTAAAAATCAAGACTGGATTTGGCAAATGGTTATTCACGTGATCGCCAAAGACACTCCACTGTCTGTCCAGCACTGCTGACTGAGTAACAAAAGCCAAATCAATGGCCGTGTCTGCATCACCAGGTCTCATTGGCATTCTAGTTGGCCTACCGTGGTTTAAACAATGTCTGCATCCACTATAGCCTCTACTAAAACATTTCCTTGTCTATTTTACCCAGTACTGTCCCCCACGCACTAAAATTCCCACAAATATAAAGCTCATTACCCTGGATTTCCTTCCATTGATTCCACAGTGACAGGTCAAGAACCACAGGTTTCACCCCATTCTTCACCAGCAGACATAGCCCATGTTTCCCCTGTCCCCTAGGATTTATATAAATAATGTATCCAGGACACTCAAATCTATATATGTGTTTAATTGATGATATCCAAGTCATAAATTAGTCTCTCCAGTAAAGGTCCATTCTGCTTGGCAATACGACAATTCCAGTAACCCACTCAAAAATGTTTTAATCCCAGACGCTCCATTTTTAACCTGACTCTCCGGACTCCGACTCTAATTTTCTATGCCTTCTTCTATTGCGATTCTTTTCGTTGCCACCTTTAGATGGTATCAATCAGAAAAACTTCCGGTCAAAATGGACGATTAGCAGGGGCACTGTTTGGAGCCGAGGCAAATTTTTTGCTTCTGCCGGACTGTGGCCGATTCATTTTTGCTCTATTTGAAGACATAATATAGTTTCGTCACCCAGCTTCTGAGTTGAATGTATGGCGTGACACTGTGAGCTGCGGATTTCATTTAGAATGTTTTTTTCGACTGTGACCACCGTGGTGGTGTGAATTGTAGATTCAGAAAATGGAGCGATTTCTGTCGTCGCAATGTTGATGGTGCCCGTATGTGATTAAAATTGATCGCGTGGGCAACTGCTGACCTGTTGGTGACTTCTGCTACCATCACTGATGAACTGCATTTCTAATGTTGGACGGTTTGTGTTAGCACTTCGGATGGCTACCGTATGCTTTAATGCGTGTGTATGCTATATATGCTGAGACAGCAATCTGTCAATCTTTCCACAAGGGTCTGTGATAAACATTCTGTGTGTTTTTCGTTGGCACAGGAGCGGAGCAAAGATGGGGTGACCCGTTTGCTATGAAGCTGAAACTAAGACTCCCTAGCTCCAGCGATGATTCTTTTTATTATTAATTACAAAATAATTTATTCTTTGGTAGCAGGAAGTAAACGGTCACCCTAGTTTGCCTATTCTGTGGAAGCAGGAAGTAAACGGTCACCCTAGTATGCCTATTCTGTGGAAGCAGGAAGTAAACGGTCACCCTAGTTTGCCTATTCTGTGGAAGCAGGAAGTAAACGGTCACCCTAGTATGCCTATTCTGTGGAAGCAGGAAGTAAACGGTCACCCTAGTATGCCTATTCTGTGGAAGCAGGAAGTAAACGGTCACCCTAGTATGCCTATTCTGTGGAAGCAGGAAGTAAACGGTCACCCTAGTATGCCTATTCTGTGGAAGCAGGAAGTAAACGGTCACCCTAGTATGCCTATTCTGTGGAAGCAGGAAGTAAACGGTCACCCTAGTTTGCCTATTCTGTGGAAGCAGGAAGTAAACGGTCACCCTAGTATGCCTATTCTGTGGAAGCAGGAAGTAAACGGTCACCCTAGTTTGCCTATTCTGTGGAAGCAGGAAGTAAACGGTCACCCTAGTATGCCTATTCTGTGGAAGCAGGAAGTAAACGGTCACCCTAGTATGCCTATTCTGTGGAAGCAGGAAGTAAACGGTCACCCTAGTATGCCTATTCTGTGGAAGCAGGAAGTAAACGGTCACCCTAGTATGCCTATTCTGTGGAAGCAGGAAGTAAACGGTCACCCTAGTATGCCTATTCTGTGGAAGCAGGAAGTAAACGGTCACCCTAGTTTGCCTATTCTGTGGAAGCAGGAAGTAAACGGTCACCCTAGTATGCCTATTCTGTGGAAGCAGGAAGTAAACGGTCACCCTAGTATGCCTATTCTGTGGAAGCAGGAAGTAAACGGTCACCCTAGTATGCCTATTCTGTGGAAGCAGGAAGTAAACGGTCACCCTAGTTTGCCTATTCTGCTAGTTCACGGCTGTCATTCAATGTGCACGTGAGTCCACCATAGGCTTATGTTTTGTTTTAAATTGAGGTTGTCTCCTCTAGATCCGTTGTGTTTTGTGCCTCTTTGTCTCCTCTAGATCCGTTGTGTTTTGTGCCTCTTTGTCTCCTTTAGATCCGTTGTGTTTTGTGCCTCTTTGTCTCCTCTAGATCCGTTGTGTTTTGTGCCTCTTTATCTCCTCTAGATCCGTTGTGTTTTGTGCCTCTTTGTCTCCTCTAGATCCGTTGTGTTTTGTGCCTCTTTGGTTACGCACAACGGTCTTGACTGTTGAAGGGGTTTTCCTGATCAAGGGAATTACAACCCAGGGGAGCTCCTTTCACCCTACAGGTGCACGTAGTCCTAGGGCTAGACCAAGCTCTCAAGGCAGTGTTTGCTCCACTGTGCGGAAGATCAGATATTTAGTTCAGCAGAATTACGAATTGATATTAGGGAAATCATTCTGATACTGGATACAACACACAATCATAATCATGTAACATAACAATCACTCATTAAAATCTACTGCAAATGTTTGTTAGTTGGTGCCTAAGCAGAACACACAAATGTTCGTTAGTTGGTGCCTAAGCAGAACACACAAATGTTCGTTAGTTGGTGCCTAAGCAGAACACACAAATGTTCGTTAGTTGGTGCCTAGGCAGAACACACAAATGTTCGTTAGTTGGTGCCTAGGCAGAACACACAAATGTTCGTTAGTTGGTGCCTAGGCACAACACACAAATGCTCGTTAGTTGGTGCCTAGGCACAACACACAAATGTTCGTTAGTTGGTGCCTAAGCAGAACACACAAACCAAAATGGTATGACAGAATCACTGACGTGAAACTTTGGGAAATAACTAACACATTTCAGTTAACATGAGGGGAATGAGCATACTGATGCTGGATGACAATAAGAGACACGGGGGATTGGGGGGGGGGGCGAGAAAGGGAGGGGAGAGAAACACAATATAAAGAGATGCGGGGGGGGGGGCGAGAAAGGGAGGGGAGAGAAACACAATATAAAGAGAGATGCGGGGGGGGGGGGGGGGGGGGGTCTAAACATCCTTGTCACTCAAAAAAAAAAAAAAAAAAAAAACCACCCACACTGGACTGCAGGTTACTTTGTAACCCTTTTGTGGTGCCCAAATATAAATGTACTATATGGCTGGACTAGACTTGCACCTGTCAGATATGGCTGAACTAGGTTTGCACCTGTCAGATATAGCTAAACTAGGCTTGCACCTGTCATGTATGGCTGGACTAGGTTTGCACCTGTCAGATATGGCTGGACTAGGTTTGCACCTGTCAGATATAGCTAAACTAGGCTTGCACCTGTCATGTATGACTGAACTAGGTTTGCACCTGTCAGATATGGCTGAACTAGGTTTGCACCTGTCAGATATAGCTAAACTAGGCTTGCACCTGTCATGTATGACTGAACTAGGTTTGCACCTGTCAGATATGGCTGAACTAGGTTTGCACCTGTCAGATATAGCTAAACTAGGCTTGCACCTGTCATGTATGACTGAACTAGGTTTGCACCTGTCAGATATGGCTGAACTAGGTTTGCACCTGTCAGATATAGCTAAACTAGGCTTGCACCTGTCATGTATGACTGAACTAGGTTTGCACCTGTCAGATATGGCTGAACTAGGTTTGCACCTGTCAGGTATGGCTGAACTAGGTTTGCACCTGTCTGATTCTCACCCCAGAGGGGTAGAACTTGAAACCGAAAACTGTTTCAACACGTAAAGGAAAAACATGGAGTGATCAATAATATTTAGGCAGACACGGAGGGATCTGCGGGTAACGTCTGTTACCAAAACATCCCCACAGTAGTTTAGTGAGGGTGTATGCTCCAACCATGGACACAGAACAACTGAAGAAGGCACCAACAGTTACAAGCAGTAAAGTACTGTCAGTCTAACTGTTCTCTATCTCTAGTTTCTTACCGAGGAAGATTTTCTCCTGGTTCATTCAGGGAGATTTTTAAAAAAAGCCAGCATCAGGATGAAGGCAGTCATGTTAGTTAGGACAACAATTCCACAGAATGTGACCACAATTCTGGCATCACTCATGTTAGTTAGGACAACTATTCCACAGAATGTGACCATAATGCTGGCATTACTCATGTTAGTTAGGACAACTATTCCACAGAATGTGACCACAATGCTGGCATTACTCATGTTAGTTAGGATAACTATTCCACAGAATGTGACCACAATGCTGGCATTACTCATGTTAGTTAGGACAACTATTCCACAGAATGTGACCACAATGCTGGCATCCCGTATGTTAGTTAGGACAACGAATGTGACCACAATACTGGATATCACTCATGTAGTAGAGCCTCTCCTGGTTCTAAAGTAAATGTACAGAAGGTGGGGATGGATCAGGCACGATATGTAGGTCAGCCGACTGTAACTCAGCGCTCTCACTATGCCATCCCCCCCCCCCCCATGCGGGGCACACAGACGCAAGACTGTTTAAGTGATAAGTATATTTAATGTGTAACAATGAACAGAATTCTTGTCAACACTTATACTGAGGCTGTTAACAAAACAACCAATAAAATATGTGGATAACACATACACATACGGGCACACACACACACATACGGGCACACATACAATCATGTGGGGGTTACTATCTGGAACGTCGCTGCCATCTCTAGATGTAATGTCTCCACCATCGTGCTGCTCCATCTCTAGATGTAATGTCTCCACCATCATGCTGCTCCATCGTTGCCACAATATCCTAGATGCATCTGGTGGCGTTGCCCCCTCCCCTTCCCTAACCGGCCCATTTGTTTGGCCAACGGTGTCTAGATGTGCTTGCCTTATTGTCCTTGTCTGATGAAGGTTTCTTTCTAAAACATGCTGCCATGTGTATTAGGCATATAGGACTTTTTGATGGATTGGCACCTTTCCCTATTTCTAGTTGATAGTGTTATATTGCGCTCTAAGGAGGTATGAGACTCACAGCCCATGACGATGGCGAGTGTGACTAGCATGACCCATCTGTGTTAAGAAGACTTCCACAATAACAGCAGAGAATTTCAGGACCATTGTTGTCAACATTTGTGTTTAATCCGTTTTTTTTCAGACGTTCAGCTCTCATCCTTTCTGCAATCATTTCTTACTTTATTCTCATTCCCATCCTGATGAGACATGAACGAGTGGAAAACTTGATGAGACAAGAACAAGAGGAAAACTTGGGGAGACAAGAACAAGAGGAAAACTTGGTGAGCCATGAGCAATAGGAAAATGAGTAACATGAAAACTTGATGAGAAATGAACAAGAGGAAAGACTGGTGAGCCATGAGCTATAGGAACACGTGGGGAGACATGAACAACAGGAAAACTCGGTGAGACATCAGCAAGAGGAAAACTTGGTGAGACATGAGCAACAGGAAAACTTGGTGAGACATCAGCAAGAGGAAAACTTGGTGAGACATCAGCAAGAGGAAAACTTGGTGAGACATCAGCAAGAGGAAAACATGGTGAGACATGAGCAAGAGGAAAACATGGTGAGACATGAGCAAGAGGAAAACATGGTGAGACATGAGCAACAGGAAAACATGGTGAGACATCAGCAAGAGGAAAACTTGGTGAGACATCAGCAAGAGGAAAACTTGGTGAGACATCAGCAAGAGGAAAACTTGGTGAGACATCAGCAAGAGGAAAACTTGGTGAGACATCAGCAAGAGGAAAACTTGGTGAGACATCAGCAAGAGGAAAACTTGGTGAGACATGAGCAACAGGAAAACATGGTGAGAAATGAGAAAGAGGAAAATAGAGACACACAGAAAAAGGTGGACTGGTCACCAGACGGGGACTGGGACAGATTTGATCTCAGACTGCTTGTGTGAGACAGAGACCCAAACGTGTCACTGGTGTCTATGTATGTGTGAGACAGTGACCTAAGCTTGTCACCGGTGTCTATGTATGTGTAAGACAGTGACCCAAGCTTGTTACCGGTGTCTATGTATGTGTGAGACAGTGACCCAAGCGTGTCACCAGTGTCTATGTATGTGTTAGACAGTGACCCAAACGTGTCACCGATGTCTATGTATGTGTGAGACAGTGACCCAAACGTGTCACCGGTGTCTATGTATGTGTGAGACAGTGACCCAAGCTTGTCACCGGTGTCTATGTATGAGTGAGACAGTGACCCAAACGTGTCACCGGTGTCTATGTATGAGTGAGACAGTGACCCAAACGTGTCACCGGTGTCTATGTATGTGTGAGACAGTGACCCAAGCTTGTCACCGGTGTCTATGTATGTGTGAGACAGTGACCCAAGCTTGTCACCAGTGTCTATGTATGTGTGAGACAGTGACCCAAACGTGTCACCAGTGTCTATGTATGTGTGAGACAGTGACCCAAACGTGTCACCGGTGTCTATGTATGTGTGAGACAGTAACCGAAGCTTGTCACCGGTGTCTATGTATGTGTGAGACAGTGACCCAAGCTAGTCTCCGGTGTCTATGTATGTGTGAGACAGTGACCAAAGCTTGTTACCGGTGTCTATGTATGTGTGAGACAGTGACCAAAGCGTGTCACCAGTGTCTATGTATGTGTGAGACAGTGACCCAAACGTGTCACCGGTGTCTATGTATGTGTGAGACAGTGACCCAAACGTGTCACCGGTGTCTATGTATGTGTGAGACAGTGACCCAAGCTTGTCACAGGTGTCTATGTATGTGTGAGACAGTGACCCAAGCTTGTCACCAGTGTCTATGTATGTGTGAGACAGTGACCCAAACGTGTCGCCGGTGTCTATGTATGTGTGAGACAGTGACCCAAGCTTGTCACCGGTGTCTATGTATGTGTGAGACAGTGACCCAAGCTTGTCACCGGTGAATATGAATGTGTGAGACAGTGACCCAAGCTTGTCACCGCTGTCTATGTATGTGTGATACAGTGACCCAAGCCTGTCACCGGTGTCTATGTATGTGTGAGACAGTGACCCAAGCTTGTCACCGGTGTCTATGTATGTGTGAGACAGTGACCCAAGCTTGTCCCGGGTGTTTATGTATGTGTGAGACAGTGACGCAAGCTTGTCACCGGTGTCTATGTATGTGTGAGACAGTGACCCAAGCTTGTCACCGGTGTCTATGTATGAGTGAGACAGTGACCCAAACGTGTCACCGGTGTCTATGTATGTGTGAGACAGTGACCCAAAAGTGTCACCGGTGTCTATGTATGTGTGAGACAGTGACCCAAGCTTGTCACCGGTGTCTATGTATGTGTGAGACAGTGACCCAAGCTTGTCACCAGTGTCTATGTATGTGTGAGACAGTGACCCAAACGTGTCACCAGTGTCTATGTATGTGTGAGACAGTGACCCAAACGTGTCACCGGTGTCTATGTATGTGTGAGACAGTAACCGAAGCTTGTCACCGGTGTCTATGTATGTGTGAGACAGTGACCCAAGCTAGTCTCCGGTGTCTATGTATGTGTGAGACAGTGACCAAAGCTTGTTACCGGTGTCTATGTATGTGTGAGACAGTGACCCAAGCGTGTCACCAGTGTCTATGTATGTGTGAGACAGTGACCCAAACGTGTCACCGGTGTCTATGTATGTGTGAGACAGTGACCCAAGCTTGTCACAGGTGTCTATGTATGTGTGAGACAGTGACCTAAGCTTGTCACCAGTGTCTATGTATGTGTGAGACAGTGACCCAAACGTGTCACCGGTGTCTATGTATGTGTGAGACAGTGACCCAAGCTTGTCACCGGTGTCTATGTATGTGTGAGACAGTGACCCAAGCTTGTCACCAGTGTCTATGTATGTGTGAGACAGTGACCCAAACGTGTCGCCGGTGTCTATGTATGTGTGAGACAGTGACCCAAGCTTGTCACCGGTGTCTATGTATGTGTGAGACAGTGACCCAAGCTTGTCACCGGTGAATATGAATGTGTGAGACAGTGACCCAAGCTTGTCACCGCTGTCTATGTATGTGTGATACAGTGACCCAAGCCTGTCACCGGTGTCTATGTGTGTGTGAGACAGTGACCCAAGCTTGTCACCGGTGTCTATGTATGTGTGAGACAGTGACCCAAGCTTGTCCCGGGTGTTTATGTATGTGTGAGACAGTGACGCAAGCTTGTCACCGGTGTCTATGTATGTGTGAGACAGTGACCCAAGCTTGTCACCGGTGTCTATGTATGAGTGAGACAGTGACCCAAACGTGTCACCGGTGTCTATGTATGTGTGAGACAGTGACCCAAAAGTGTCACCGGTGTCTATGTATGTGTGAGACAGTGACCCAAGCTTGTCACCGGTGTCTATGTATGTGTGAGACAGTGACCCAAGCTTGTCACCAGTGTCTATGTATGTGTGAGACAGTGACCCAAACGTGTCACCAGTGTCTATGTATGTGTGAGACAGTGACCCAAACGTGTCACCGGTGTCTATGTATGTGTGAGACAGTAACCGAAGCTTGTCACCGGTGTCTATGTATGTGTGAGACAGTGACCCAAGCTAGTCTCCGGTGTCTATGTATGTGTGAGACAGTGACCAAAGCTTGTTACCGGTGTCTATGTATGTGTGAGACAGTGACCCAAGCGTGTCACCAGTGTCTATGTATGTGTGAGACAGTGACCCAAACGTGTCACCGGTGTCTATGTATGTGTGAGACAGTGACCCAAGCTTGTCACAGGTGTCTATGTATGTGTGAGACAGTGACCTAAGCTTGTCACCAGTGTCTATGTATGTGTGAGACAGTGACCCAAACGTGTCACCAGTGTCTATGTATGTGTGAGACAGTGACCCAAGCTTGTCACCGGTGTCTATGTATGTGTGAGACAGTGACCCAAGCTTGTCACCGGTGAATATGAATGTGTGAGACAGTGACCCAAGCTTGTCACCGCTGTCTATGTATGTGTGATACAGTGACCCAAGCCTGTCACCGGTGTCTATGTATGTGTGAGACAGTGACCCAAGCTTGTCACCGGTGTCTATGTATGTGTGAGACAGTGACCCAAGCTTGTCCCGGGTGTTTATGTATGTGTGAGACAGTGACGCAAGCTTGTCACCAGTGTCTATGTATGTGTGAGACAGTGACCCAAACGTGTCACCAGTGTCTATGTATGTGTGAGACAGTGACCCAAACGTGTCACCGGTGTCTATGTATGTGTGAGACAGTAACCGAAGCTTGTCACCGGTGTCTATGTATGTGTGAGACAGTGACCTAATCTAGTCTCCGGTGTCTATGTATGTGTGAGACAGTGACCAAAGCTTGTTACCGGTGTCTATGTATGTGTGAGACAGTGACCCAAGCGTGTCACCAGTGTCTATGTATGTGTGAGACAGTGACCCAAACGTGTCACCGGTGTATATGTATGTGTGAGACAGTGACCCAAGCTTGTCACAGGTGTATATGTATGTGTGAGACAGTGACCCAAGCTTGTCACCAGTGTCTATGTATGTGTGAGACAGTGACCCAAACGTGTCACCGGTGTCTATGTATGTGTGTGGTGTTAAGACAGCATATGGAGCCCGGCTCTCTAGCGTAGTTGGCTAAAGCGGATTGCGCGGAGACCGAGTGACGAACTCCTTGTGGTCCGGGTTCAATCCCGGGGGTAGGCAGGAAAGCCACATTTTCTCCCAGATTGACGGTATTTACAATGGAATCAAGGCCGAAAGGTTGCGATATCCATAATACCGAGCCTAAGGGTTAACAACTCATGGCTTCTGGATACTAAAACAAACAAACAAACAAACAAGACAGCATATGGATGTAAATATCCGCAGGCACCGGCCCGGCTCAGGCTAAAACCCGGGAGGTTTGGGTATATCCCCCTGCTGATGTCCAGGCGGATGTGCTGCTTCTCTGTGCGCCGACGGCACATCCTCTGACATGTGGACATCGTAGCGGCGGGCCAGTGCCGCCATGAACTCTGGGTACTCCACATAGCCGTCTCCGTCAAGGTCGTCAGACAGAAGAGCCGCATCAACCACTTCCGCTATCTCCAGGTCGCTGTAGGCACGAGCCGGTCGCCCGCCTTCTCTCGCGTCATCGTCTGCAACAGACAAGCCATGTGCTCAGTGAAATAATTACTAGTCGATTCGGCCAACTACCTTCAGTCAGGTTAGAACTTCAGCTCTCTTAATAGCAGACACGGCCCTTCAACTCTTTTAAAATTAGACATAGAACTTATGTTGTGAACAAATAAATGCGAACACACCCTCAAACTGTTTGTTACAAGACGGATCATTTTTGACAACAAAACAACGGAGATAACTGATCCAGGCCAGAACCAGCCGTGTCCCAGTTTAGCCTACCTCCCATAAATGTACAGCCGGGTCCCAGTTTAGCCTACCTCCCATAAATGTACAGCCGGGTCCCAGTTTAGCCTACCTCCCATAAATGTACAGCCTTGTCCCAGTTTAGCCTACCTCCCATAAATGTACAGCCGTGTCCCAGTTTAGCCTACCTCCCATAAATGTACAGGCGGGTCCCAGTTTAGCCACGTCCAACAAATGTACAGGCGGGTCCCAGTTTAGTCATCCTCTCATAAATGCACAGCCGTGTCCCAGTTTAGTCACCCTCCCATAAATGCACAGCCGTGTCCCAGTTTAGCCTACCTCCCATAAATGTACAGCCGTGTCCCAGTTTAGCCTACCTCCCATAAATGTACAGGCGGGTCCCAGTTTAGCCTACCTCCCATAAATGTACAGCCGTGTCCCAGTTTAGCCTACCTCCCATAAATGTACAGGCGGGTCCCAGTTTAGTCATCCTCTCATAAATGTACAGCCGTGTCCCAGTTGAGCCACTGTCCCACAAATGTACAGCAGTACATAGGAAATGTGTGATGTAGTCAGGAAATGTGTGACGTAGTCAGGAAATGTGTGATGTAGTCAGGAAATATGTGATGTAGTCAGGAAATGTGTGATGTTGTCAGGAAATGTGTGATGTAGTGAGGAATGTGTGACATAGTCAGGAAATAAGTGATGTAGTCAGGAAATATGTGACATAGTCAGGAAATATGTGACATAGTCAGGAAATAGGTGACATAGTCAGGAAATAAGTGATGTAGTCAGGAAATATGTGACATAGTCAGGAAATAAGTGATGTAGTCAGGAAATAAGTGACATAGTCAGGAAATATGTGATGTAGTCAGGAAATGTGTGATGTAGTCAGGAAATTAGTAACTCAGGAAATGTGTGATGCATACAGGAAGTGTGATGTGGTCAGGAAATAGGTGATTTAGTCAGGAAATGTGTGATGTGGTCAGGAAATAGATGACATAGTCAGGAGATGTGTGTGTGTGATGTATATAGGAAGTGTGATCTGGTAAGGAAATAGGTGATAAAGTCAGAAGATGTGTGATGTAGTCAGGAAATAGGTGATGTAGTCAGGAGATGTGTGATGTAGTCAGAAAATAGGTGATGTAGTCAGGAGATGTGTGATGTAATCAGGAAATAGGTGATATAGTCAGAAAATAGGTGACATTGTCAGGAAATGTGTGATGTAAAAAAAAAATGTGTGATGTAGTCAAGAAATGTGTGATGTAATCAAAAAATGTGTGACATAGTCAGGAAATGTGCGATGTAGTCAGGAAAAGTGTAATGTAGTCAGGAAATGGGTGACATAGTCAGGAAATGTGTGATGTAGTCAGGAAACAAGTGACATAGTCAAGAGATGTGTGATGTAGTCAGGAAATAGATGACAGTCAGGAGATGTGTGATGTAGTCAGGAAATGTGTGATGTAGTCAGGAAATGTGTGATGTAGTCAGGAAATGTGTGATGTAGTCAAGAGATGTGTGAAGCAGTAAGGAGATGTGTGATGTAGTAAGAGATGTGTGATGTAGTCAGGAAATGTGTGATGTAGTCTGGAAATGTGTGATGTAGTCAGGAAATGTGTGATGTAGTCAAGAAATAGGTGACATAGTCAGGAAATGTGTGATGTAGTCAAGAGATGTGTGAAGTAGTAAGGAGATGTGTGATGTAGTAAGAGATGTGTGATGTAGTCAAGAGATGTGTGATGTAGTCAAGAGATGTGTGATGTAGTCAAGAGATGTGTGATGTGGTCAAGAGATGTGTGATGTAGTTAAGAAATGTGTGATATAGTCAAGAGATGTGTGATGTAGTCAAGAGATGTGTTATATGGTCAGGAAATGTCTGATGTAACCAGGAGATATATGTGATTTAGTCAGGAGATGTGTGATGTAATGAGAGGTTTAATGTAATCAGGAGATGTGTGAGATGTAGGCCAAAGATGTGTATTGTGGTCAGGAGATGTGTGATATAAGCCAGAGATGTGTGATGTAGCCTAATGTGTGAAGAGACTGTCAGAGCAAACATACAGCTAGAACACACTGCTACATGACAGCACACACTGAGTGTGAAGTAGATTTAATATCAATAAAATAATGGCAAATTATTCAGCCCAAATGGCATAACTAGGATGTGCAGCACATTATGGCATGAAACATTTCAAACTTACAGTAAATATATTATAACCTACTTTGACATACATGCATCACATTATGACATGTAACATTTTAAATTACAGTAAATATGTTACAATCTACTGTTACATATATACAGCACATTATGACATGTAACATTTTAAATTACTGTAAATATGTTAGGATCGACTGTTAAATACATACAGCACATTATTACATGTAACATTTTAAATTACAGTTAATATATTAAGATGTACTGTTACATACATGCAACACATTATGACATGTAACATTTCAAACTTACAGTAAATATGTTACTACCTACTTTTACCTGTAACACATCCACACATTACAAAGTACTGTTTTACACATCTACTAACACATTAAAACCAAATGTTCACATACAACAATGACATGTTACAACCTATTAGTTTACATGTACACCTACAACATGTAACAATCTACTAGTTTACATTACACCTACAACATGTTACAATCTACACCTACAACATGTTACAGTCTACTGTTTTACATGTACACCTACATGTTACAGTCTACTGTTTTACATGTACACCTACATGTTACAGTCTACTGTTTTACATGTACACCTACAACATGTTACAATCTACTAGTTTAAATTAGACCTACAACATGTTACAATCTACACCTACAACATGTTACAGTCTACTGTTTTACATGTACACCTACATATTACAGTCTACTGTTTTACATGTATACCTACAACATGTTACAATCTACTAGTTTACATTACACCTACAACATGTTACAATCTACACCTACAACATGTTACAGCCTACTGTTTTACATCTACACCTACATGTTACAGTCTACTGTTTTACATGTACACCTACATGTTACAGTCTACTGTTTTAGACGCCCATCTACAAAAAATATATGTAACAACATATGCCTGTAACTGTTCCCCATAGCAATGGACAACACAAAACCCATGAGACCAACATCTTAGCAACATGGACAGGTTCACAAAGGACAACTTCAGCATCTTGAAGATCAGGAGAATTTCAAGTCCTTGCACCACAAACATCACAAGTTCCTCAGGTCTGCCCCACAAACATCACAAGTTCCTCAATTCTGCCCCACAAACATCACCAATTCCTCAACTCTGCCCCACAAACATCACAAGTTCCTCAGGTCTACCCCACAAACATCACAAGTTCCTCAGGTCTACCCCACAAACATCACAAGTTCCTCAATTCTGCCCCACAAACATCACAAATTCCTCAACTCTGCCCCACAAACATCACAAGTTCCTCAAGACTGCCCCACAAACATCACAAGTTCCTCAAGTCTGCCCCACAAACATCACAAGTTCCTCAACTCTGCCCCACAAACATCACAAGTTCCTCAAGTCTGCCCCACAAACATCACAAGTTCCTCAACTCTGCCCCACAAACAACACAAGTTCCTCAACTCTGCCCCACAAACATCACAAGTTCCTCAACCCTGCCCCACAAACATCACAAGTTCCTCAACCCTGCCCCACAAACATCACAAGTTCCTCAACCCTGCCCCACAAACATCACAAGTTCCTCAAGTCTGCCCCACAAACAAGTTCCTCAACTCTGCCCCAAAAACATCACAAGTTTCTCAACCCTGCCCCACAAACATCACAAGTTCCTCAAGACTGCCCCACAAACATCACAAGTTCCTCAAGACTGCCCCACAAACATCACAAGTTCCTCAAGACTGCCCCACAAACATCACAAGTTCCTCAAGACTGCCCCACAAACAACTGATATGTAAATAAATATGACTAGATCACTTTTACTCTTCTCCCATAATCATGATGATCCCCATAGGCTTCCTACAGATCTCTTTCATCTTTCCAGCGTTCCCCTAATTTTTTCACAATCTCAATTATCTTCCCACAATCTTCCTCACCTTCCAACAATCCCACTCATTTTCCCACAATCTTAATCATCTTCCCACAATCTCACTCATTTTCTCACAATCTCAATTATCTTCCCACATTCTCTGTCAACTTTCCACAATCTTCCTGGGATCTGATTATGTGACTGTGACATCACATGTGATCCCAAGTCACTGTAGCAGCTATAAACCACTGGTGAGACCTCCTGTAACTGAGACAGGCTGTCAGTCAATCACCAGATACCACTCTTCAACTGATTCTACACTCATCATTCAATTGTTTCTTTATCCCCCCCCCCCTCCCTCCCTTTTGCCCCCCAAAAAGAGTATCATTTCATTCTCTGGAGTTTACTCAAACACAGACAGCTCAGTCAGATATCAGACACCATGCAGTAAGAGAGAGACACCATGCAGACATCACACAACCACTAGACAAATAAGTAGCTGCAGACATCACACAACCACTAGACAAGTAGCAGGTGGGAAATCTGTGACCAAAATCAAAGGAGTCAGCAGACACCAGACAAGAGCACATGCAGCCAGCAGTCTAATGTTTGTCCTCATGTGCAGGAGATGGTGGTGAGTCCTGATGTTGCTGTGCTGAAGGCGAGTCATGGTGGGCAACGCTCTGTCGACGTTTGAACTCAAAGTACTCGATGTATCCATCATTATTCTCGTCATTGTTGAGGATAACCGAATCGACAATATTGGCAATCTCCGAGTCGGCCATCACTGGCTGCTGATCTACCTTGGCTTCTGTGTCACCATCTGCAAAAAGTGTGGGCGGGTTGGCATGGGGATAAGTCATGCATGTTAGAGAACATAGGTGCGCTTTATCAGGCAGAATGGGTTAGTGGTGAGTTGTGTCTGGTGTAGTGTCAGTTATGTCTGGTGTAGTGTCAGTTATGTCTGGTGTAGTGTCAGTTATGTCTGGTCGAGTGTCAGTTATGTCTGGTGTAGTGTCAGTTGTGTCTGGTCGAGTGTCAGTTGTGTCTGGTGTAGTGTCAGTTATGTCTGGTGTAGTGTCAGTTATGTCTGGTGTAGTGTCAGTTATGTCTGGTGTAGTGTCAGTTATGTCTGGTGTAGTGTCAGTTGTGTCTGGTGTAGTGTCAGTTGTGTCTGGTGTAGTGACAGTTATGTCTGGTGTAGTGTCAGTTATGTCTGGTGTAGTGTCAGTTATGTCTGGTGTAGTGTCAGTTATGTCTGGTGTAGTGTCAGTTATGTCTGGTGTAGTGTCAGTTATGTCTGGTGTAGTGTCAGTTGTGTCTGGTGTAGTGTCAGTTGTGTCTGGTGTAGTGTCAGTTATGTCTGGTGTAGTGTCAGTTATGTCTGGTGTAGTGTCAGTTATGTCTGGTGTAGTGTCAGTTATGTCTGGTGTAGTGTCAGTTATGTCTGGTGTAGTGTCAGTTGTGTCTGGTGTAGTGTCAGTTATGTCTGGTGTAGTGTCAGTTATGTCTGGTGTAGTGTCAGTTATGTCTGGTGTAGTGTCAGTTATGTCTGGTGTAGTGTCAGTTGTGTCTGGTGTAGTGTCAGTTATGTCTGGTGTAGTGTCAGTTATGTCTGGTGTAGTGTCAGTTATGTCTGGTGTAGTGTCAGTTGTGTCTGGTGTAGTGTCAGTTATGTCTGGTGTAGTGTCAGTTGTGTCTGGTGTAGTGTCAGTTATGTCTGGTGTAGTGTCAGTTATGTCTGGTGTAGTGTCAGTTATGTCTGGTGTAGTGTCAGTTGTGTCTGGTGTAGTGTCAGTTATGTCTGGTGTAGTGTCAGTTATGTCTGGTGTAGTGTCAGTTATGTCTGGTGGAGTGTCAGCTGTGGAGTGTCAGTTATGTCTGGTGGAGTGTTAGTTATGTCTGGTGGAGTGTTAGTTATGTCTGGTCGAGTGTCAGTTGTGTCTGGTGGAGTGTCAGTTATGTCTGGTGGAGTGTCAGTTATGTCTGGTGGAGTGTCAGTTATGTCTGGTGGAGTGTCACTTGTGTCTGGTGGAGTGTCAGTTGTGTCTGGTGGAGTGTCAGTTATGTCTGGTGGAGTGTCAGTTATGTCTGGTGGATTGTCAGTAATGTCTGGTGGAGTGTCAGTTGTGTCTGGTGGAGTGTCAGTTATGTCTGGTAGTATGTCAGTTGTGTCTGGTGGAGTGTCAGTTGTGTCTGGTGGGTGTCAGTTGTGTCTGGTGGAGTGTCAGTTATGTCTGGTGGAGTGTCAGTTATGTCTGGTGGAGTGTCAGTTGTGTCTGGTGGAGTGTCAGTTGTGTCTGGTGGGATATCAGTTGTGTCTGGTGGAGTGTCAGTTATGTCTGGTGGAGTGTCAGTTGTGTCTGGTGGGGTATCAGTTGTGTCTGGTGGAGTGTCAGTTATGTCTGGTGGAGTGTCAGTTATGTCTGGTGGAGTGTCAGTTGTGTCTGGTGGGGCTGAGATATACACAGATAAACCGAACAGGTGTATATAGATAAACTGGCAGATATTCACAGATAGACAGGCAGATGTATACAGATAAACCTAAATGCAGTTGTTGACAAACAACCACCCAGTGTCAACAAGGACGTTTGGGTCCACGACATCTCAAGAGATGTATCCAAATAACTCCTATTCAGCATGCTTGCATACATCCCAGAAGTTATCAACGCTGCAACACACATCCCAGAAGTTATCAACGCTGCAACACACATCCCAGCAGTTATCAACGCTGCAACACACATCCCAGCAGTTATCAACGCTGAGGGACACATCCCAGCAGTTATCAACGCTGCAACACACATCCCGGCAGTTATCAACGCTGCAACACACATCCCAGCAGTTATCAACGCTGAGGGACACATCCCAGCAGTTATCAACGCTGCAACACACATCCCGGCAGTTATCAACGCTGACACACACATCCCAGCAGGACACATCCCAGCAGTTATCAACGCTGCAACACACATCCCAGCAGTTATCAACGCTGCAACACACATCCCGGCAGTTATCAACGCTGCAACACACATCCCAGCAGTTATCAACGCTGAGGGACACATCCCAGCAGTTATCAACGCTGCAACACACATCCCAGCAGTTATCAACGCTGCAACACACATCCCAGCAGTTATCAACGCTGCAACACACATCCCGGCAGTTATCAACGCTGAGGGACACATCCCAGCAGTTATCAACGCTGCAACACACATCCCAGCAGTTATCAACGCTGAGGGACACATCCCAGCAGTTATCAACGCTGCAACACACATCCCAGCAGTTATCAACGCTGCAACACACATCACAGCAGTTATCAACGCTGCAACACACATCCCAGCAGTTATCAACGCTGCAACACACATCCCGCCAGTTATCAATGCTGCAACACACATCCCAGCAGTTATCAACGCTGAGGGACACATCCCAGCAGTTATCAACGCTGCAACACACATCCCGGCAGTTATCAACGCTGAGGGACACATCCCAGCAGTTATCAACGCTGCAACACACATCCCAGAAGTTATCAACGCTGCAACACACATCCCAGCAGTTATCAACGCTGCAACACACATCCCAGCAGTTATCAACGCTGAGGGACACATCCCAGCAGTTATCAACGCTGCAACACACATCCCGGCAGTTATCAACGCTGAGGGACACATCCCAGCAGTTATCAACGCTGCAACACACATCCCAGGAGTTATCAACGCTGAGGGACACATCCCAGGAGTTATCAACGCTGCAACACACATCCCGGCAGTTATCAACGCTGCAACACACATCCCAGCAGTTATCAACGCTGCAACACACATCCCAGCAGTTATCAACGCTGAGGGTTATCAACGCTGCAACCCATCAGCAGTTATCAACGCTGCAACACACATCCCAGCAGTTATCAACGCTGCAACACACATCCCAGCAGTTATCAACGCTGCAACACACATCCCAGCAGTTATCAACGCTGCAACACACATCCCAGCAGTTATCAACGCTGCAACACACATCCCAGCAGTTATCAACGCTGCAACACACATCCCAGCAGTTATCAACGCTGCAACACACATCCCAGCAGTTATCAACGCTGCAACACACATCCCAGCAGTTATCAACGCTGAGGGACACATCCCAGGAGTTATCAACGCTGAGGGACACATCCCAGCAGTTATCAACGCTGCAGGACACATACCGGCAGTTATCAACGCTGCAGGACACACCCCAGCAGTTATCAACGCTGCAACACACATCCCAGCAGTTATCAACGCTGCAACATACATCCCAGCAGTTATCAACGCTGAGGGACACATCCCAGGAGTTATCAACGCTGAGGGACACATCCCAGCAGTTATCAACGCTGCAACACACATCCCGGCAGTTATCAACGCTGCAACACACATCCCAGGAGTTATCAACGCTGAGGGACACATCCCAGCAGTTATCAACGCTGCAACACACATCCCGGCAGTTATCAACGCTGCAACACACATCCCAGCAGTTATAAACGCTGAGGGACACATCCCAGCAGTTATCAACGCTGCAACACACATCCCAGGAGTTATCAACGCCGAGGGACACATCCCAGCAGTTATCAACGCTGCAACACACATCCCAGCAGTTATCAACGCTGCAACACACATCCCAGGAGTTATCAACGCTGCAACACACATCCCAGCAGTTATCAACGCTGCAACACACATCCCAGCAGTTATCAACGCTGAGGGACACATCCCAGCAGTTATCAACGCTGAGGGACACATCCCAGCAGTTATCAACGCTGCAACACACATACCGGCAGTTATCAACGCTGCAACACACATCCCAGCAGTTATCAACGCTGAGGGACACATCCCAGCAGTTATCAACGCTGCAACACACATCCCGGCAGTTATCAACGCTGCAACACACATCCCAGCAGTTATCAACGCTGAGGGACACATCCCAGCAGTTATCAACGCTGCAACACACATCCCAGCAGTTATCAACGCTGAGGGACACATCCCAGGAGTTATCAACGCTGCAGGGCACATCCCAGCAGTTATCAACGCTGCAGGGCACATCCCAGCAGTTATCAACGCTGCAGGACACATCAAGTACAAAATAATGAGAGAAAATACTGCTCAGGTGGCTGACCGTCATTCCCACCAATGAATCCTAACCGGCATTATCTACAGGTAGACGGCATTAGGTCACAGCTTGACGGCACTAGGTCACAGGTAGACGGCAATAGGTCACACGTAGACGGTACTAGGTCACAGAAAGACGTGGGGTAGATAAGCCTAGTAACACACCACCCAGGCATCAGCTGTCTTGATGCTGTCACAGGTAGACATGTCTTGGAAGACATCACCCAGACAGAAGAGCATCAGTTGTCTTGTTCTGCTACTAGTGCCACATCAACGTTGTACACAGCAAGGTATACAGATCGTCTAGATGGCGACCCTTGAATATAGTTCATGTTGTGGCGACCCTCTAATATAGTTCTCCATGTTGTGGCGACCCTTGAATATAGTTCTCCATGTTGTGGCAACCCTCTAATATAGTTCTCCATGTTGTGGCGACCCTTTAATATAGTTCTCCATGTTGTGGCGACCCTTGAATATAGTTCTCCATGTTGTGGCGACCCTTGAATATAGTTCTCCATGTTGTGGCGACCCTTTAATATAGTTCTCCATGTTGTGGCGACCCTTTAATATAGTTCTCCATGTTGTGGCGACCCTTGAATATAGTTCTCCATGTTGTGGCGACCCTTTAATATAGTTCTCCATGTTGTGGCGACCCTTTAATATAGTTCTCCATGTTGTGGCGACCCTCTAATATAGTTCTCCATGTTGTGGCGACCTCCAGCCATTCATGTTTGTTGCAACTACTTGATGACTTCAGTGAATGTGTTTTCCGATGGTCTTTGGCGACCCCGATGAAAGGGTTGCGACCCACGGGCTGAGAACCGCCGGTTTAGATACAGGTGTACTCAGAATCGTGATCGCCAGTGCCAGTCATGCAGCATCCTCGTGTAAGGGTAGACTGATATTGGACTGCCCCAAAGGGTCACCGCCCGGGAAGGGTAGATGGATATTGGACCTCCCCAAAGGGTCACCGCCCGGGAAGGGTAGATGGATATTGGACTGCCCCAAAGGGTCACCGCCCAGGAAGGGTAGATGGATATTGGACTGCCCCAAAGGGTCACCGCCCGGGAAGGGTAGATGGATATTGGACTGCCCCAAAGGGTCACCGTCTGGGAAGGGTAGATGGATATTGGACTGCCCCAAAGGGTCACCGCCCGGGAAGGGTAGACTGATATTGGACTGCCCCAAAGGGTCACCGCCGGGAAGGGTAGATGGATATTGGACTGCCCCAAAGGGTCACCGCCCGGGAAGGGTAGATGGATATTGGACTGCCCCAAAGGGTCACCGCCCGGGAAGGGTAGATGGATATTGGACTGCCCCAAAGGGTCACCGCCCGGGAAGGGTAGATGGATATTGGACTGCCCCAAAGGGTCACCGCCGGGGAAGGGGAGAGGCCATTGTGAAACAGTGCCAGGTGTGATCAGGTCATATGACGTCACATGGTGACGGTGTAGATCACTGAGAGACTGTAGCGCGGCACTGGTCACCTCACGCCACATACAGCCGGCGACGGTGTCGATCATTACAAGATTGTAGCAGACTCTAGCCAGATCTCAATTCTCCCCGCCCATCACGTCCCTTTCAAATTTCCCCCAGCAGTCAAAGATGAAAATACCGTCACAGATGACTGCTCAAGTGTTTGGTCTGTGTGGCAACATGTCAAATGTAATCTATCTGTTGTGTAGCAGTGTATCTATGTCGTAGCATGTTATCTATGTGATGTAAGATGTAATCTAATAGCCGTGCAGCAGTGTGTAATGTCGTCACCTGTAAGATGTAATCTAGTGGCAGTGCAGCAGTGTGTGAGTGTCGTCACATGTAAGATGTAATATAATAGCCGTGCAGCAGTGTGTGAGTGTCGTCACATGTAAGATGTAATCTAATGGCCAGTGTCGCATTGTGTGTGAATGTCGTCAAGTGTAAGATGTAATCTACTGACCGTACTGCCGTGTGTGAATGTTGTCACATGAAATCTAATAGCCGTGCAGCATTGTGTTAATATGGTCACACGTAAGATGTAATCTACTGGCCAACTGACAGAACTAGCCAGACTCACCGGTGTGGTCACATGTAGGATGTAATCTACTGGCGACGACAGAACTAGCCAGACTCACCGGTGTGGTCATAGATGTAATCTACTGGCCAACTGATAGAACTAGCCAGACTCACCGGTGTGGTCACATGTAAGATGTAATCTACTGGCCGACGGATAGAACTAGCCAGACTCACCGGTGTGGTCACATGTAAGATGTAATCTACTGGCCGACGAATAGAACTAGCCAGACTCACCGGTGTGGTCACATGTAAGATGTAATCTACTGGCTGACGAATAGAACTAGCCAGACTCACCGGTGTGGTCGCATGTAAGATGTAATCTACTGGCTGACGAATAGAACTAGCCAGACTCACCGGTGTGGTCACATGTAAGATGTAATCTACTGGCTGACGAATAGAACTAGCCAGACTCACCGGTGTGGTCACATGTAAGATGTAATCTACTGGCTGACGAATAGAGCTAGCCAGACTCACCGGTGTGGTCACATGTAAGATGTAATCTACTGGCCAACTGACAGAACTAGCCAGACTCACCGGTGTGGTCACATGTAAGATGTAATCTACTGGCTGACTGATAGAACTAGCCAGACTCACCGGTGTGGTCACATGTAAGATGTAATCTACTGGCCGACTGACAGAACTAGCCAGACTCACCGGTGTGGTCACATGTAAGATGTAATCTACTGGCCGACTGACAGAACTAGCCAGACTCACCGGTGTGGTCACATGTAAGATGTAATCTACTGGCTGACTGACAGAACTAGCCAGACTCACCGGTGTGGTCACATGTAAGATGTAATCTACTGGCTGACGGATAGAACTAGCCAGACTCACCGGTGTGGTCACATGTAAGATGTAATCTACTGGCTGACGGATAGAACTAGCCAGACTCACCGGTGTGGTCAGCGAATGATTGTAGATGCTTCTACCGTGAGCAGCTAATGTTATATTAATCGACGTCACTGCACAGTGGGCATCCCATGCGTGCTCAGTTCTTCGACGTAGCAGCCAGCCCAAGGTACCTCTACTAACTGTTCTAATGAGAAGTTGGTTACAGTGTCTGCTATCTCGGCCTCAAAGGCGGCACAGATGTCCTTCAGATGCTTCACTCCAATGTCACGCAATCGTATTAGTGTCAGAGATTCGTCAGCGTTAACGATATCTGCTCTGGCCATGCTTCTTTCCACATAAGTTGGTGCATTGTTTGCCAGTTGGTTCGCTCGCTCATTACCCATTACGCCCGCATAAACAGGTTAAGTGCGATTTTCAAGTGCTTTCTACCCATTCAGAGCGCATACGGCCTGTTGCTATCTTCTGAAGCATGTTCATGGAGTCTGATACAATGACTGCCTGTGCGTCTCTTTGCTTTGATGCCCAAGCTAGTGCCTTAGACGAAAGGCTATCTCCGTGGTCACGCTTGATGTGGTTGCCTGATAAGCTTCACTGTCCTCCTGTATTGTTTTCCCCATTCTTTGCGCTGTGTATGCCCATGTGACCTTGATCTCCGCTTCAAGGATCTATCTGTGCAGATGATATCTTCTAGGTGGGAATGCTGATCTATCAGTTCCCTTACCTCTGTGTCTACGGCAGCAGGTATCCAACCCTGCAGTACCTTCTCAGTGTGATCATAACCTTAGAGATGCCACACATGTCTATCGGTGTATTTGTCTGTTCTTTTCCGCGACTAATCTCGTCTAGGTCACAAACCTGCTGGAGTCAATCTTGGCCATTCAGGAGCAGCCTATTTCTGTGTCGTGTATACATTTGTGCAGTGGGTGGTTAACGTCTGCCGATAACCCCTTGTACGCCTTTACCTGTGCGACTCTGTGTCTGTTAGCCAACGTCAGCAAACCCAGGACTCATCGCAAGGTGTTGAAGTGTCTTTTGTGCATTCGAGTATGAGTCTCATAGCCTCAATTTGTACTCGGTCCAGTCTTTCTTGATGGCTTCTGCTGACCGTGAGAAAGCCTAGACCATAGTCAATGACGCTTAATACAAGCCCTGGACAGAGAACCAACCAACCAACAAACTTTATTTTCAATGGGTTACAAATTGGGCATGCAGGCCCATCTGACATTCGGCCCTTCTAAGCACTCATTTTTCAGAGTACCAATGCCTGTTATCTAACCGTCTGACATTCGGCCCTTCTAAGCCCTCGTGTTTCAGAGTACCAATGCCTGTTATCTACAATGCATGTTATGGATATAATAAAGAAATATAAATTATAGAATAATGCATACACACCATAATGTTACCACAATCGTATACACTCACACACACGTATAAATACTCCTACGTTCTCATACATGCACACTCATATACACACATACGTAAGACATACACAAACGCTTCTACATACATACACAAACATACAACACATACACAGACATGTATCACGTTTACTGTGGATGTCTCTACCGTGTTCACTGTGGATGTCTCTACCGTGTTTACTGTGGATGTCTCTACCGTGTTTACTGTGGATGTCTCTACCGTGTTTACTGTGGATGTCTCTACCGTGTTTACTGTGGATGTCTCTACCGTGTTCACTGTGGATATCTCTACCGTGTTTACTGTGGATATCTCTACCGTGTTTACTGTGGATGTCTCTACCCTGTTTACTGTGGATATCTCTACCCTGTTTACTGTGGATATCTCTACCGTGTTTACTGTGGATATCTCTCCCCTGTTCACTGTGAATATCTCTCCCGTGTTCACTGTGGATATCTCTCCCGTGTTCGCTGTGGATATCTCTCCCGTATTCACTGTGGATGTCTCTCCCGTGTTCACTGTGGATATCTCTCCCGTATTCGCTGTGGATGTCTCTACCGTGTTCACTATGGATGTCTCTACTGTGTTCATTGTAGATGTCTCTCCCGTGTTCACTGTGAATGTCTCTCCCGTGTTTACTGTGGATGTCTCTCCCGTGTTCACTGTGAATGTCTCTCCCGTGTTTACTGTGGATGTCTCTACCGTGTTCACTGTAGATGTCTCTACCGTGTTCACTGTGAATGTCTCTCCCGTGTTCACTGTGAATATCTCTCCCGTGTTTACTGTGAATGTCTCTCCCGTGTTTACCGTGAATGTCTCTCCCGTGTTTACTGTGAATATCTCTCCCGTGTTTACCGTGAATATCTCTCCCGTGTTTACTGTGAATATCTCTCCCGTGTTTACTGTGAATATCTCTCCCGTGTTTACTGTGAATGTCTCTTCCGTGTTTACTGTGAATATCTCTCCCATGTTTACTGTGAATGTCTCTCCCGTGTTTACTGTGAATATCTCTCCCGTGTTTACTGTGAATATCTCTCCCGTGTTTACTGTGGATATCTCTCCCGTGTTTACTGTGAATATCTCTCCCGTGTTTACTGTGGATGTCTCTCCCGTGTTCACCGTGGATATCTCTCCCGTGTTTACTGTGAATATCTCTCCCGTGTTTACTGTGAATGTCTCTTCCGTGTTTACTGTGAATATCTCTCCCATGTTTACTGTGAATGTCTCTCCCGTGTTTACTGTGAATATCTCTCCCGTGTTTACTGTGAATATCTCTCCCGTGTTTACTGTGGATATCTCTCCCGTGTTTACTGTGAATATCTCTCCCGTGTTTACTGTGGATGTCTCTCTTGTGTTCACCGTGGATATCTCTCCCGTGTTTACTGTGAATATCTCTCCCGTGTTTACTGTGGATGTCTCTCCCGTGTTCACCGTGGATATCTCTCCCGTGTTTACTGTGGATGTCTGTACCATGTTCACCTAACAACTGTAACTAACAGGGCAGGAGCCATCGTAGTGTAGTGGCTTGAAGCTCGCATGTGAATGCGAACGGAACTGGACTTTTTCAACAACAAAAAAAGACCTGGGCTTCATGGTTAACCCAGCCTTTAATGGGTACCCGGTATAGGTCTGGGAAGTAAAGGCGACCGGGGTGATGCACCAATCGAATGTTGACTAGTCTATCAAATACAGGTCTAGCCTTACATGCCCAGTACGGCCGAAGGCGGGGGGAAAGAGTGCCTGACTTGAACAACGGCGCTGTTGACAGAAACCACTGCTGGGTAATCCAGTCAGTATAGCGGTACCGAGCCCCGGATGAGGCAGGGAACATCTTCTCCAACACTGAGCCAGGGCCCCAGATACAGAATCCCCCCCCCCCCCCCTTCTTCTCTCCAGCCCCGCCATCCCAGCAGCGCAGCTATTCTCCTGGCCAAATCCGGATCTGACATTTCAGTTAATAGAATTACGGGCGGAGATTGTGGCAGAGAACGACAAAAAGGCCTCGCCAGCACGGCCATGTCTGGAGTTTCTTCTCTGGCCGCTCTAGTCAGTCACGCTAATGCTCCACGGGCCAGCCTCTTGGCTGCCTCCAATTTAAATATAAATGCATGCACTTTCAACATTTGCAATAATCTGTGAGCCACAGTGCGTCAGCGCCTCTGTACCCCGGCTACATCCAGTGGAATATGGGCACTTCTTGTCATAGCTGGCACAAGATGGCACTTGGCTATCCCAGCAGACCCTATCTGTATCGAGAAGGGGTGTACTTGTGTGTGCAAGCTTGCGCCATCCTCCTCCTCCAGACATAACTACGTCCTCATCAGATCACGTGCCGTCTTCACCTCTGCAGCGTTTGTTTTTTAAAGGTTTTATGTGCGCCTCATTTCTTCTCCCCTTACGTTTAACATCTCTCTCTCTCTCTCTCACAAAGAAATGCTTGCTGTCACCTCCCCATCTCACAGGTATTCTGCCAAGCCCCTTTCTGCCTGTCTGGCTTGAGTATAATTATCACAAAAGTTCTTGCATGCCCTTCCTGCCCCGCCCAAACTATCCGACATGTTCTTGCGCGTCTTTTTTCTTCTTGTTATTATGGTGGTGGGAAAAGGAGGGGGGGGGGGGGGTTTGGACAAAATGGCACCCATGATACACATCATGTCACCCAAACAGGCACCATTCATCTGTGATCTGGCAACATTGAGACGCCGCCCAGCCGACACTAGTTTTACCCTCTTTTTGTTGTTGTCTTTTCGCTACTTGTTTTTGTCTCAGCATCATTACATACACTCTCTCTCTCGCTCTCTCAGGTGAACAGACTCCCAGGTAAAACGACACGTCAATTTACTCTTAGGTGAACATACTCTCAGACAACAGAACATACTTTCAGACAACAGAACAGGTGAACATACTCTCAGACAACAGAACATACTCTCAGACAACAGAACATACTTTCAGACAACAGAACATACTCTCAGACAACATAACATACTTTCAGACAACAGAACATACTTTCAGACAACAGAACATATTCTCAGACAACAGAAGATACTCTCAGACAACAGAACATACTTTAAGACAACAGAACATACTCTCAGACAACAGAACATACTCTCAGACAACAGTACATACTTTCAGACAACAGAACATACTTTCAGACAACAGAACATACTCTCAGACAACAGAACATACTTTAAGACAACAGAACATACTCTCAGTCAACAGAACATCCTCTCAGACAACAGAACATACTCTCAGACAACAGAACATACTCTCAGACAACAGAACATGTGAACATACTCTCAGACAACAGAACATACTCTCAGACAACAGAACATACTCTCAGACAACAGAACATCCTCTCAGACAACAGAACATACTCTCAGACAACAGAACATACTCTCAGACAACAGAACATGTGAACATACTCTCAGACAACAGAACATACTCTCAGACAACAGAATAGACGAACATACTCACAGACAACAGAACATGTGAACATATTCTCAGATGAAACAAAAGGTAAAGAATTTACGCCCAGGTGAATCTACAGGTGAAACAAGATGCACAAATACAATTATGAGTGGAGATTGTGTTAAGGGCATGCACAGACAGTTCTGAGGTGTCAATACTGTTTGAGTGTTATATCGATCAAGCATCCACGTACTGACCTTCGTGGATGTGGGTCAATGCCTTGCCGATCTCCACCCCGTCCAGCTTGTTGTTGTTGTCGTAGTCGTGCAGCTTGAAGTAGTGAAACTCCAGCTCCTCCTCGGTCATCTGCTCCTTGCTCTTGGTGGACACCACACTTTGTAGGTGCTCCAGGATATGGCTGAGGGCAGACAGTCAACCACACACTCAACAAAAGTCATTCACAGACAACCATCTCAGCAAAACAGTCATTCACACAGGCAACTTGTCAGGGTACTGTGTGGCTATGTGTGTGTGCGTATGATGACAGTGACAAGCTACTGTTTGGCTGACAAGCACCAGCTGACCCAGAGTTCACGGGACATGGACGCTGGTCAGCTGACCCAGAGTTCACGGGACATGGACGCTGGTCAGCTGACCCAGAGTTCACGGGACATGGACGTTGGTCAGCTGACCCAGAGTTTACGGGACATGGACGTTGGTCAGCGGACCCAGAGTTTACGGGACATGGACGCTGGTCAGCTGACCCAGAGTTTACTGGACATGGACGCTGGTCAGCGGAAAGCACCAGCTGACCCAGAGTTCACGGGACATGGACGTTGGTCAGCGGACCCAGAGTTTATGGGACATGGACGCTGGTCAGCGGAAAGCACCAGCTGACCCAGAGTTCACGGGACATGGACGTTGGTCAGCTGACCCAGAGTTCACGGGACATGGACGCTGGTCAGCTGACCCAGAGTTCACGGCACATGGACGCTGGTCAGCTGACCCACGACTGACCACATATTTTTCAACACTGAAAGCGAATAAAAGTTTGAATAAAGTGAATAAAAAAGCTTATCGTGTTTATTTAGTGATTTGATCAGTGATTATAAAGGATTATCATTTCAGCACTCCGGAAGATCCATAGGTGCTCCAATCTCCTCAAAAGCTCCACAGGTGTAAAACGACTGATGACGCCTGTTCTGTGCTGGTTAATGAAACGTCTTGTCCCCTTAGTGAAATGTTCATTTCTTGCAGCTTCAGGCTGCACCCCCATGTCCATCAGTCTAGACAAGGATATGGAGTCATGTCCTTTGGCGTGCTCCTCGGTACGGCAAGTGCAGCGCATGGCAATGATAACATCACTTCTGTCCAGTACTGAACCAGTCATAGCAACTTCAGTGTCAGCAAGATAGTCTGCACGCTCGTTTCCTTGAACACCCGCATAACCTGGCACAAAGATGAAGGTTAGGTCAGATATTCGTGAAGTATTTACTGTTTCAATCCATTCTTGCCTGATCAATTCAGCTTGGATTTTTAAAGCATATTCATCAAGTCACTAAGAATGCATACGTGTCTTAACTTTTGAGTACCAAACCATGCAAAAGCCCTTGTTACAGCCATAGTTTCCATTGTAAGGCTACTAGTTGTAACAGCAAAGGCGCCATTCATCTCCTTGATGGTTTTCCGCCTTGAGCTTACTGTGAAGGCCTATGCACTTCGCTGGCCCCTAATGACTGACCCATCTGAGTAAACTATATCATCACCTTCATCTGTGTTTTCATCAATCAGTTCTGACTAAAGTGTCAACATTGCCAGGAATCTGCTCTCTACAGCTTCCATTAACCGCCACAATTCTAGTAATCGTCTCCTTCTCTAAGTTAACTGTCACTCTGTGTTATTCTGTTTGACGGGGATGTGTTTATTTGGCTTGTTACAATGAGCATTTGAGAATGCTTGATTAAAAAAAAATAGTTTAAGTCTGAGCTTTTTTGTTGATTAACTGGAGTTGAAGTTGTAGCATAAGCCTGGCATAACTGTTGATAGGAGCCTGTCGTTCAAGTAGCAGGTGCGAGAGTTAGTGTTGTAGCAAGGACTCAATATTTGAACGTGACGGCATCAGTGGACATGGAACAGAGAATGCTCTACACACTCGACCAGCAACTGATTATTTCTGTGATGGAGTATGGGTTGGGCTTGCTCTAACAACTAACCAGAGAAGCTGGAACGCATGCAAAATGAAGCCATGCCAGGTATTTTGGGATGTACACGGATCATGACAATTGTGTGCATGCGGCACATTCTTGCATTGTCGTCCTTATATGAATGATACAAAGTGTTACAGGCGACAATGTACACCAAAGTCGCAGCGGACAGCGAACACCTTCTACATGTGGCCATGGGGGACGGCAAGGGTCATCGGTTGAAAAGGGGTAGCTCCTAAATGGCACAGGAAGAAGTCACGATCAGAACTATTTGTACTACTGACGATAACGCGTGGCCAGGAATGGGTTATAGTGCCACCCAGGGATACAGACTTGCACCGAGTGACAGTTATCTTGGAGAAGGAGACAATTAGTAGAATTGGGCGGATAATGATCTAGTGCCAATACGTTCAACTCAGTGAACTGATCTATCCTAGCGCTGTCGTATGGCGGTACGCGCCGAACATTGCAGTACTGGCGCCCAGACAGGGAGTTTGTTTTAGAGGATTGCTATTAGAACACTAGAGGCAACCAGATGTGCCAAGTGTGGGTAGTGACGTTAAAGCTTCCCAAGTAGGTTGTGGTGGGCTGGAAGTTACGTGAGCAGCCTTTTAGATCTACTATTGTTCTTCTGTTATTGCAAATCAACGCAGTCTCTAATAGTGCCTGACAACTTTTTGAAAGGAGTCCCTTGGAAACTGGTAACTGGAAGCCCTTTCCATGTGTTGCATCATGTGACATTTTAGTGTGCTTACAAAGTTCTGTGTTCTGAATGTATTCGTATTACAAATCGACTGCTCTGGGCGAAAAATTATTGCACTATTAGTAGACTACTACAACATATAATTTTACTGCTAATTAACAATTAGTAAACAAGCAGAGTCAATATGAAATCGATATGTGCAAAAAAATTTTCACCTAGAGAAGTTTTCTTAACAGTACTTATAGCACTACAAAATATTTATCCTCAAGGTACAAACAGCACAAACAAATTTGTCCAGTTTCATCTTGCTGGATAAATCAGTTCCTTATCATTGTGAATTTTTTGGTAACTGTTTAAAAATACATCACACATAATTCTGAATACTGCATGCAACAACGCGTATTAGTATCATGAATGGTACATTATTTCTGCAAAGCATAACATGTTTCACAAAAATGAACACAGACTATACAACTACAAATACACATAAGAAG
The DNA here is from genome assembly GCA_905116865.2 of Candidula unifasciata. Classification (NCBI taxonomy): domain Eukaryota; kingdom Metazoa; phylum Mollusca; class Gastropoda; order Stylommatophora; family Geomitridae; genus Candidula; species Candidula unifasciata. The sequence continues at coordinate 65,766 of CAJHNH020001961.1, read as the reverse complement.
TAGATGAACAACCAAAAGTTTACTACCAGTGATCGAGAAGCAGAAGATGATTCACAAAAATGAACACATACCAAACAACTGCAAATATTCATAAGAAGTAGTTGAACAAACAGAAGTTTCTGTGGGAGTTTACAGCCAGTGATCGCAAAGCAGAAAACAATTTAACAAATGACCACAGGCCATGCAATTGCAAATATTCATAAGAAGTAGATGAACAACAAAAGTTTCTGCCAGAGTTTACAGTCAGTGATCGCAAAGCAGAAGATGATTCATAAAAATGAACACAATTGGTTGAGGATTAATATTAGTGCATGTCGTAAGAGTCGACTCATTGTGGCTTTCTTCTAAGCCGGAATGCATTTGCCTGAGAGGCAAGGAACCAGTGGTCTGCATATGAATAAGTCATGATTGAATAACATACAAGGTCAAACAATTAAGTAATGAGACTAATTCCATAAAAATTAAAATAATCAATAGTTGAAGATATAACCTGTATCTGATTCAAAGTAAGCCCCTTGTGCATTGATACTGCAAGTGGCAGATCTAACAAACACTGGAACAACCTCTGTAGTTCTGTTTTTAAGGCCCTTAAAGTCGATGTTGCGGCCCTTTGGCTGTCATCAATATCGTTAAAGAAGCGTCCTTTCAATCGTAACTTTAATTTTAGGAATAGGAAATAATCACAGGGAGACAATATTATTTCCACACTACTTTTGAATTGTGAATACCACCTGAAAATGTGTGCACGAGATAAACAATTATCCCCATAAACTACACACTAATTGACAGTCTCTGTGCACATGATGTCTGCTAATATGCAGCTTTCCTGTTGCTGTGTGTTGATAGCTTTCGTGTTGCTGTGTGATAATATGCAGCTTTCCTGTTGCTGTGTGTTGATAGCTTTCGTGTTGCTATGTGTTGATAGACGGCTTTCATGTTGCTGTGTGTTGATATGCGGTTTTCGTGTTGCTGTGTGATAATATGCAGCTTTCCTGTTGCTGTGTGTTGATAGCTTTCGTGTTGCTGTGTGTTGATAGACGGCTTTCATGTTGCTGTGTGTTGATAGATAGCTTTCGTGTTGCTGTGTGTTGATAGATAGCTTTCATGTTGCTATGTGTTGATAGATAGCTTTCATGTTGCTATGTGTTGATAGATAGCTTTCGTGTTGCTGTGTGTTGATAGACAGCTTTCGTGTTGCTGTGTGTTGATAGACAGCTTTCGTGTTGCTGTGTGTTGATAGATAGCTTTCGTGTTGCTGTGTGTTGATAGACAGCTTTCGTGTTGCTGTGTGTTGATAGACAGCTTTCGTGTTGCTGTGTGTTGATAGATAGCTTTCGTGTTGCTGTGTGTTGATAGACAGCTTTCATGTTGCTGTGTGTTGATAGACAGCTTTCGTGTTGCTATGTGTCGACAGACAGCTTTCGTGTTGCTGTGTGTTGATAGATAGCTTTCGTGTTGCTGTGTGTTGATAGACAGCTTTCATGTTGCTGTGTGTTGATAGACAGCTTTCGTGTTGCTATGTGTCGACAGACAGCTTTCGTGTTGCTGTGTGTTGATAGATGGCTTTCTTGTTGCTGTGTGTTGATAGACAGCTTTCGTGTTGCTGTGTGTTGATAGATGGCTTTCTTGTTGCTGTGTGTTGACAGACAGCTTTCGTGTTGCTGTGTGTTGATAGATGGCTTTCTTGTTGCTGTGTGTTGATAGACAGCTTTCGTGTTGCTGTGTGTTGATAGATGGCTTTCGTGTTGCTGTGTGTTGATAGACAGCTTTCGTGTTGCTGTGTGTTGATAGACGGCTTTCGTGTTGCTGTGTGTTGATAGACAGCTTTCGTGTTGCTGTGTGTTGATAGACGGCTTTCGTGTTGCTGTGTGTTGATAGACAGCTTTCGTGTTGCTGTGTGTTGATAGACAGCTTTCGTGTTGCTGTGTGTTGATAGACGGCTTTCGTGTTGCTGTGTGTTGATAGATGGCTTTCTTGTTGCTGTGTGTTGATAGACAGCTTTCGTGTTGCTGTGTGTTGATAGACGGCTTTCGTGTTGCTGTGTGTTGATAGATGGCTTTCTTGTTGCTGTGTGTTGATAGATGGCTTTCGTGTTGCTGTGTGTTGATAGACAGCTTTCGTGTTGCTGTGTGTTGATAGATGGCTTTCGTGTTGCTGTGTGTTGATAGACGGCTTTCGTGTTTCTGTGTGTTGATAGATGGCTTTCGTGTTGCTGTGTGTTGATAGACAGCTTTCCTGTTGCTGTGTGTTGATAGACAGCTTTCATGTTGCTGTGTGTTGATAGACAGCTTTCATGTTGCTGTGTGTTGATAGACAGCTTTCCTGTTGCTGTGTGTTGATAGATGGCTTTCCTGTTGCTGTGTGTTGATAGACAGCTTTCCTGTTGCTGTGTGTTGATAGACAGCTTTCCTGTTGCTGTGTGTTGATAGATGGCTTTCGTGTTGCTGTGTGTTGATAGATGGCTTTCGTGTTGCTGTGTGTTGATAGACAGCTTTCGTGTTGCTGTGTGTTGATAGATGGCTTTCTTGTTGCTGTGTGTTGATAGACAGCTTTCGTGTTGCTGTGTGTTGATAGATGGCTTTCGTGTTGCTGTGTGTTGATAGACGACTTTCGTGTTGCTGTGTGTTGATAGACAGCTTTCATGTTGCTGTGTGTTGATAGACAGCTTTCGCGTTGCTGTGTGTTGATAGATGGCTTTCTTGTTGCTGTGTGTTGATAGACAGCTTTCGTGTTGCTGTGTGTTGATAGACAGCTTTCGTGTTGCTGTGTGTTGATAGATGGCTTTCTTGTTGCTGTGTGTTGATAGATGGCTTTCTTGTTGCTGTGTGTTGATAGATGGCTTTCTTGTTGCTGTGTGTTGATAGACAGCTTTCGTGTTGCTGTGTGTTGATAGATGGCTTTCTTGTTGCTGTGTGTTGATAGATGGCTTTCGTGTTGCTGTGTGTTGATAGATGGCTTTCGTGTTGCTGTGTGTTGATAGATGACCTGCCATGAGACTTGCATGCCAGCCATAGCGCGTACTTCTCATCTATTTCCTGTGTGGAGGTGCTAGAGTTTGGTAGTGCAGTAAGCACATCAATAACACAACCACACAGTAAGCCACAATGACGCCACATACTCAGCAAAACAGTCAGTCACACAGTCAGCTAAATAGACAACCATACGATTACCCACACAGTCAATTAAACAAACAACTACACACTAAGGTACACAGACAACCACACAGATGGCTAATCAGTCACACAGACAACCAGTCACACAGACAAACAAACAATCAGTCACATAGACAACCACACAGACAGTCACATAGCTACACAGTCAGCCACTTAGACAACCACACAATCAGTCACATAGACAGCTACATGGTCAGTCATATAGACAACCATCCACTTGGCCACATCTCTATCTAACATTGCTGACACAGCCCAGTCTGTCTGTCCACACTTGCTGTCACAGCCCAGTTTATCTCTATCTAGCCTTGCTGTCACAGCCCAGTTTATCTCTAATCTTGGTGTCACAGCCCAGTTTATCTCTAATCTTGTTGTCACAGCCCAGTTTATCTCTATCTAGCCTTGCTGTCACAGCCCAGTTTATCTCTATCTAGCCTTGCTGTCACAGCCTAGTTTTTCTCTATCTAGCCTTGCTGTCACAGCCCAGTTTATCTCTATCTAGCCTTGCTGTCACAGCCCAGTTTATCTCTATCTAGCCTTGCTGTCACAGCCTAGTTTATCTCTATCTAGCCTTGCTGTCACAGCCTAGTTTATCTCTATCTAGCCTTCCTGTCACAGCCCAGTTTATCTCTAATCTTGCTGTCACAGTCCAGTTTATCTCTATCTAGCCTTGCTGTCACAGCCCAGTTTATCTTTATCTAGCCTTGCTGTCACAGTCCAGTTTATCTCTATCTAGCCTTGCTGTCACAGCCCAGTTTATCTCTAGCCTTGCTGTCACAGCCCAGTTTATCTCTATCTAGCCTTGCTGTCACAGCCCAGTTTATCTCTATCTAGCCTTGCTGTCACAGCCCAGTTTATCTCTAGCCTTGCTGTCACAGCCCAGGTTATCTCTATCTAGCCTTGTTGGCACAGCCCAGTTTATCTCTATCTAGCCTTGCTGTCACAGCCCAGTTTATCTCTAATCTTGGTGTCACAGCCCAGTTTATCTCTATCTAGCCTTGCTGTCACAGCCCAGTTTATCTCTAATCTTGGTGTCACAGTCCAGTTTATCTCTGTCTACCTTTGTTGTCAACACCCAGTTTATCTCTATCTAGCCTTACTGTCACCAGCCATATTTCCTGGACACTGAGTTGAGAGAAAAAGACACTACTCAACAGTGTGGATGAGATATGTGGATGTAGACTGGAAATCATTTATTCAACACTGTGGAAGAGACATCTGGAGGTAAACTGGACATTTATTCAACACTGTGGATGAACACCTGGATGTAGACTGATCATTTCTTCAACACTGTGGATGAACACCTGGATGTAGACTGGACATTTCTTCAACACTGTGTGAGAGACATCCGGATGTAGATTTGACACAATTTCTTCAACACTATGGATGTTGCCTCTTGACATAGATGGAACATTTAACACAGAGGGTCAGATATCAGGACACAGACTGGTTACTCACTCAGCATTGTGGATTTCTGAAGCAAACTCTAGTGGTTTTCCATGATGCCCATGGCCAGCTTGGGCTGGCTGATGATGCTGCTGCTGATGGTGTGGCTGGTTCTGATGTTGAGACACCACATGCCATGGCAGCAAAGTCAGCAGGATGGTAGAAACCAGTACACATATCTCAAAGTGATGAATCATCATCACTACCCCAGGGACAGTCAATCTGTGGAGACAACAGACATCTGCAGTGACTGACAACACATTGATTGTTCATATCAACTAATGTTGTAGAAGTGATGTTCACATAAACTTATGTTGTAGAAGTCATGTTCACATCACATATGCTGCAGCAGTGATGCTGACATCAACTAATGTAGCAGTGATGCTCACATCACATAATGTTGTAGCAGTGATGTTCACATCACATAATGTTGCAGCAGTGATGCTAACATCAACTAATGTTGCAGTGATGTTAACATCAAGTAATGCTGTAGCAGTGATGTTCACATCAAGTAATGTTGCAGCAGTGATGTTCACATCAAGAAATGTTGCAGCAGTGATGCTGAAATCAACTAATGTTGTAGCAGTGAGGTTGACATCAACTAATTCTGCAGCAGAGATATACACACACAAAGTTACATACAAGTATGTATATACATATATATATTGTAGGATAGACACAGATATGCATGCACAGACACACACAGATCTGCACTGATTTTGTTTGCTGATGGTTATAACTCATTCATTAAATGGATTGAGCTTCTGTGTGTGTGTGCGTGTGCGTGCGTTTGTTCTATATACACATATTTCTGTTGACTGTCAAAGAAAGGCATGGATAAAGGGAAGCGAACAGTTCATCTCATTTAGCTTTAGCTTCAATGATCAGTAGGCCTGGCACTTGACAACACAATAGACAGTTCCAGAATTTGAGGATGGGATCCAAATGACTATGGCTTGGAGACAAATGCCAGCCACAAAGCAAAGCACAATGTTATAGAGACAACTCAACTGAATAGATCTGTTTATGGGTTTCAATGTTTTATCTGGTGCAGACATCAATGGATGAATCAAGAATTGACAACACTGCACTCAGGGCATCCCACATGTGCTCACTCTCCTTTCTCAGCAGCTAACGGGCATTCATTGTGGAGGCATTCCAGCTAAAAATACAAGAGCCTATTCTCCCCACTACCATAAATAGTCACAGTGACTATCTTCTGCCCATTTCTGATTTCACACACTTCCTTATTCGACTACATTAGTGACTTCTTCATTTAGCTTAGCTGCATCATCACAGTGACTTTCTTCTGTTTATTTGTTATTTCACACTTTATTACAATATTACATTAGTGACTTTTTCATTTAGCTTAGCTGCATCGTCAATGACTTTCTTCTGTTTATTTGTTATTTCACATATTTCCTTACATTATTAAATCAGTGACTCCTTCACTTGGTATAGTTGCACCATCACAGTGAGTCCAGATTCGATGAATGTGTCACAAGACGGAGTATTATGTGCCCGGAGACTTGTTAATTAGTCCCTTATTGGCTGACTTTTACCATTCTATCACACATAAACAGTGTAGATATAAAACAAACAGTCATCAGTTAATTAAGCTCTAATAATGGCAGGGATGCAGAGATGGCCCAAACTCGTTGCACCATACAAATTCCTGGCTCCTCGCTGTGGCTGCTATGTCCGGTCAGAGTGGATCATCCTTTCTCGCTGAAAATCGGATCGGGGTAAACGCATCCTTTTGTCACTGCGTGTTGTCTCAAAGCTTCTCTTGTGATTCAGCTAAACAAATCCTGTGTTTCAGCTAAACAAATCTTGACTAACTGTAGTCTGTTTCAGCTAAACAAATCTTGTGATTTAGCTAAACAAATCTTGTGTTTCAGCTAAACAAATCTTGTGTTTCAACTAAACAAATCTTGATTAACTATAGTCTGTTTCAGCTAAACAAATCTTGACTAACTATAGTCTGTTTCAGCTAAACAAATCTTGTGTTTAAGCTAAACAAATCTTGACTAACTATAGTCTGTTTCTGACTTGATTACTTCTGGCACATAACACAGTGGCTGTCTTCTGTTCATTTGTTCTTTCCCCATTGTATTAGAAAATTCCATCTTGTTGTCACAGCACTTTCTTTCTTGAAAAGCTCTTCCGTCTTGATTTCAAACATCCTACAATTTTTTTTTCTGTGAAATATACCACTGATTTCTCTGTACATTATTGTTGGATCTGGAATCAAGCCTCAGTTTTCTTGCACTGCCCATTTGAGCACATTTGTGTTACCTTTATGCATCTGAATGCTGTTTACCACATTATTATTTTTTTTTCCTCCATCAAATTTAAAATTTCTAGTCCTTCCTGAGCCTTTGGTCCTCTATATGGTAAAACTTCTTTGTTCCTTCCTGAGCCTTTGGTCCTCTATATGATAAAACTTCTTTGTTCCTTCCTGAGCCTTTGGTCCTCTATATGGTAAAACTTCTTTGTTCCTTCCTGAGCCTTTGGCCCTCTATATGGTAAAACTTCTTTGTTCCTTCCTGAGCCTTTGGTCCTCTATATGGTAAAACTTCTTTGTTCCTTCCTGAGCCTTTGGCCCTCTATATGGTAAAACTTCTTTGTTCCTTCCTGAGCCTTTGGTCCTCTATATGGTAAAACTTCTTTGTTCCTTCCTGAGCCTTTGGTCCTCTATATGGTAAAACTTCTTTGTTCCTTCCTGAGCCTTTGGTCCTCTATATGGTAAAACTTCTTTGTTCCTTCCTGAGCCTTTGGCCCTCTATATGGTAAAACTTCTTTGTTCCTTCCTGAGCCTTTGGTCCTCTATATGGTAAAACTTCTTTGTTCCTTCCTGAGCCTTTGGCCCTCTATATGGTAAAACTTCTTTGTACCTTCCTGAGCCTTTGGTCCTCTATATGGTAAAACTTCTCTGTTCCTTCCTGAGCCTTTGGTCCTCTATATGGTAAAACCTCTTTGTTCCTTCCTGAGCCTTTGGCCCTCTATATGGTAAAACTTCTTTGTACCTTCCTGAGCCTTTGGTCCTCTATATGGTAAAACTTCTTTGTTCCTTCCTGAGCCTTTGGTCCTCTATATGGTAAAACTTCTTTGTTCCTTCCTGAGCCTTTGGTCCTCTATATGGTAAAACTTTTTTGTTCCTTCCTGAGCCTTTGGTCCTCTATATGGTAAAACTTCTTTGTTCCTTCCTGAGCCTTTGGTCCTCTATATGGTAAAACTTTTTTGTTCCTTCCTGAGCCTTTGGTCCTCTATACGGTAAAACTTTTTTGTTCCTTCCTGAGCCTTTGGTCCTCTATACGGTAAAACTTCTTTGTTCCTTCCTGAGCCTTTGGTCCTCTATACGGTAAAACTTCTTTGTTCCTTCCTGAGCCTTTGGTCCTCTATATGGTAAAACTTCTTTGTTCCCCAGTAGGCATGCATGACCTTTCTAAGGTTTTTATGACACTGGGCAGCTACTGCAGGTTTCAGATTCCTGCAGCTGTAGATACTGAGGTAGGGGCACTGACAGATCAGCATTCACACTCGGAAGACATAATCTTCTACACTGATTGGCCTGTGATGTGCGGGTCAGAGTCAACATGGGAAAACTGTACAACGGATGAGGAAAACAGTAAGAGAGGACTGTGGCACTATTCTACATGCATGTTAACATGATTTACGGCTTTAGAAGCCTCAAATTTAAATAAAGTACATGTTTTTTTTAGATTTATCCGAAGTTAGATGGATAACGTTGTGAATTAGGCATGTTTCAGTCATTTATAGAGTCAAACTTTGATGAGGGATATGTCTAATATGTACCTCATGTGAATGGTACAACAATAGCAAAGTCAGCTGGCACAAATAGAATAAACATTAGTGAAAAGACGATTTTCTGCAGTGTCATTTAGCTCTAGTGCTATTCCCCTTATTGTTTAGGAACATAGCTACAAAATTACAGGCAAACTGAGTGTTATATAAACTTCATTTTGTGTGAAAATACTAAATGTTTTGGGAAGTCAGTTTTCTTTCCCAAATAATGGTTCTCTGTTATGATGCTTCAAAAGATTCTCTGAAACAAGATCTAATGTTTAGATTGAGTTTATATTTTACTTATACATTACTAAGTGGTTCATATTCATTTGAGATTCATTTTGGATACATTTTAACCAGTTTTTCTTCAGTGCCATGTTGGTAAGTGGAATTTTAAAATTTTATTTTACTAATTTTTGTAAACAAAACATCTGTTTATTTACTAATATTTAATTACTAAAACAATGTCCAGACATTCTATGACCTTGTCTAAATGTGTGCGCTCTGACCCTAGTGTCCAGACATTCTCTGACCCCAGTGTCCACACATTCTCTGACCCCAGTGTCCAGACATTCTCTGACCCCAGTGTCCACACATTCTCTGACCCCAGTGTCCACACATTCTCTGACCCCAGTGTCCAGACATTCTCTGACCCCAGTGTCCAGACATTCTCTGACCCCAGTGTCCAGACATTCTCTGACCCCAGTGTCCAGACATTCTCTGACCCCAGTGTCCAGACATTCTCTGACCCCAGTGTCCAGAAATTCTCTGACCCCAGTGTCCAGACATTATCTGACCCCAGTGTCCAGACATTCTCTGACTCCAGTGTCCAGACATTCTCTGACCACAGTGTCCAGACATTCTCTGACCACAGTGTCCAGACATTCTCTGACCCTAGAGTCCAGACATATACTCTGGGGGATACTCTCTGCCGTGGCGGAAGTTGGCTATTCTGCAGTGAGTTATAGTTCCCGGAAGAGCGCAATTGACACATGACTGAGGCCCTGTTAGGGTATATTTTCCGCCTCAATAATTTAGGACCGTTACTTGGAGGATAGCCCGGGCACATATTATGGCAGCCGCAAAAACACCCTAACAAGGCCTCAGTCACATGTCAACTGCGCACTTCCGGCGACCTAATTTGCGGTTTCCGGCGACTACTGCCATCGCCGAGAGTATCCCCCGAATAACGGGCATATATTATGGCAGCCAAAAACAGGGTCTCAGTCACGTGTCAATTGCGCACTTGTGGCGAACTAATTTGTGGTTTTCCGGCGACTACCGCCACTGTCAGGATTGGGGCTAAACTAGATGACTAGGACTCACGAGCAAAGCTTCAGGAGATGCGGAAGCTTCTGCTCATGAGTCCCAGCCATCTAGTGTAGCCCCAATTCACGCCGCGTTAGAAAAAGAATTCTTGCTTCACTACATACATCTAGTTTTAACATATGGCTGTAAAACCTGGACAATCAGTAGGCAGGCCGAACAATTTCTTGAGGCCTCAGAGATGTGGTTTTAGAGAAGAATACTTAAAATACCTTGGACAGCCAAAAAGAGCAACCAAGAGGTTTTGAAAGAGGTGGAAGCCCAAAGATAACTTAATACATACATCAGAAGGAATCTGAAACAGACATCCTTTTTCGGCCATGTTATGGAAAGAGGGAAAATAGAACATGTTGTGACCACTGGAAACTAAGATATGTGGAAGAAGGGGTAGATGAGGATAAGGAGAGAAGATTCTTGACAGTGTTGTTGCATGGCATGGAGGTGTGTCAGCACACAAACTGATACATGCTGCAGGCGATCGTAGATTGTGGAGAGGCATGATCACCCACGCCAGTCGGCAATGCACCTGATGATATTGATTATTATTATAAATAGTATCTATAAATCATTATTAATACATTATCGTAACTCCCTCGGTCTTATAGCTGCTTTTCTGTTCGATGATCGACAAATTAGCGACGGAACTGATCACAACCATCAATCGCATGAATATTATTTCCCCCCACATCACATCTCAGAGCTAAGGTGAACTAGAGGACGAACCTGGTGCCCGAGACTGGCGGGAGGCGGTGGTCAGCTGTTGCAGGAGGGTCCGATGGACGGTTGAAAGCTCGGCCACGTCTAAGAGTAAGGAATCAATTCAACTGCAGGCACCGGTTAACATCTAAGACCACGGAATCAATTCAACCGCTGGCACCGGCCAATACCTGAGTTCTGCATTCTTGAGCAGGTAATTACAGCACACACAAAACGATCTATCAGGCGGCTTCCCTTCCCTGCTAGATACATATGCTCAAAAAAGGGCAATACCTCATTCCCTTCTGTCTCGCCCTGTGGTAGAAACTTTCTGTCTTTATATCATACCCTTCTGTCTCTCGTTGTGGTAGAAACTTTCTGTCTATACCTCATACCATTCTGTCTCGCCCTGTGGTAGAAACCACGCCCATCTTTAGATTATAAATAGTCCTTCCAACTAAATGTCGTGACATTTTGGCGAGGTCCCCTCGTAAATTGGTTAGGGGAAGCCGTTTCCATTTGTTGCATTGTGTGACATTTTAATGTGCTTACACAATTCTGTGTTCTGAATGTATTCGTATTACAAATCGACAAGCGGATATTGTGAAGTGGATATACAAGATTTTCAACTTTGCTGTTAGATTACAGCAATTTGTATTTAAATTCATGGGAGACAGTTGTGTTGTGATGATGTGTGTCACTGTGTCTAGTCAGTAGTTTTGATTCTTTTTTTAACTAGTTGTTTATTCTTTTTTTTTTTTTTTTTTTAAAACTTTGAATGTGGAAATCTTACTTTTGGGGAAAATACAAACAGGTAATTTAGAAGCCAGATCTTGAGAATTTCGTCAGTTGTCAGGTGCAAACTATCTTGTGTTGGAAGAAAACTATTGCTTTCAAAATGACTGTGCATAAATGGTGCAACTACACTGTGGATAAATTATGTCAAGATATTTCATAGCTCTGGGTAACTGGATAAAAAGATTTACTAACTAACCTCTCACAGCAAGTCACTCTTTGCCTCTTTACTAATTGTTGACTAACAGTATAATTATATGTTGTAGCAGTAGAACCAGAAACTTCTGGTTGTTTATCTACTTCTGGGCTTTAGTCTTGTTCCACACAGTGTTTGTTGCATTTTTAAACAACGAGACCCGGTATCTATATTGCGCATTTTTTGTGTTTGATATGTGTATGTTGCACAGCATTTGTAGTTATATGGTCTGTTTTAATGTGCTTCAATGAAAATAATATACCATTCACTTATACGCATTGTTGTATGCAGTATTCAGAATTATGTGTGATGTATTTTTAAACAGTAACCAAAGCATTCACATTAATAAGGGACTGATTTCACTCAACAAGATGAAAATGGAAAAATGTGTTTGTTCTTTTTATACCTTGGGGATACATATTTAGTAGTGCTATAAGTACTGTTTAAAAAACTGCTCTGGGTGACACATATCAATTTCATATTGACTGTGCTTGTTTACTAATCATTAAATAACAGTATAGTTATTTGTTGTAGTAGTCTACTAATAGTAATAATAACTATCAATCATTAAAATTTATGTTATGTATGATATGTATATTTTTCACAGCACTATTTTCATGTGCTAAATTTGATAAAGTACAAATTTCACTCACCCACGCACCCCGATCCCTCCCTCAGTTCCTCTAATGCAATACCCTCTCAGAATCAAAGAGTAAGCACTAATATTTCTTTACTTTTGCTAGAATAACTTCCAGTTTATGTCTACACGTTATTGATGTTTATGTTCATGTTGACTGTAGCAGAAGCAGTTTTGCTTGTCTGTCAGTCTTTTTTAATATATTTTAATAGCACACTTATTTATCTTCAAAATGACATATATTTCTATAAAATATGTCGCAAATTAATGAAACCGTAGTTTAATTTATAAACCTCCTCGATAAACACTGTGAACACAAAGGGACTCCTTACTTGCACAAAAACGGGAATCCCCGTTGACGTAGTTGGCCTATAAATAGTGGTACAAACTGGCAAGCAACTTTTTTTTTTTGGGCCTAAATCTTGCACTAACATTTTATGAATTGTCTCTCTGTTAACTCCAGATTCATCTGCCAGCATCCCCACAGTAAAACAATGATCTTCTTGTAGCCGTTCTCTGACTTGCAATGAGTTCATCATTACGAACAGAAATTTACGTCCAGGTCTAGGTGCATTAGTAATCATTTCCACGTCACTTTTAAATCGTGAATATCACCTGAAAATGTGTACACTAGATAAACATTATCCCCATAAACTTGTTGCATAATTTAAACTGTTTCAGTGGCGCTTTTTCTGAGTTTGAAAAAGAATTTAATGTTAGCTTTTTGCTCCGTGATGATTACGTAACAATGCACCGCTGACTAAATCAACAAAATGGCGGCTTGTTTGTTGTCTGCTTATCGAGCGGCTACGAAAAGTTGCCAGATCACTGATGAATGTTGCCTCTTTAGATCCATTGTTTTGCTTCATAGATGACATTTTCGTCTTAGCCATAATAAAATCAGTCTCATTATTTAATTGTCAGAATTGTACATCTCAACCTACCATTAAGATACCCACCCAATAGCCAAAATGCCAGCTACACTTCTTAGCCATCTTGCCAGTTGCAGTCTAGATACAAAAAAAAAAAAAAATACCGACTACAATCTAGCTACGCTACCACCAATTAGTCTTACTGTCAAGTGCTGTCTAGATAATATCTACTCTGTTGCCAACCCAGTAAATCATGACCTTATTTCCAGCAATGTTTCGTGCATTATCCGACACATGTTAAAAATATTACATAGATCTGCCATGTGTCAAAACCAGCGACATCTCACAAGTAAGACTTTGCTCCTATGGCACTGCTCTTTCTCCGGATCCTTTCCTCCTGAATGCCCTTACACAGAACACATACTCAACTAACCCAAGCCTCCCGAGTTAACTAACCTGTGTCTTTCCCAGCATTATGCTAAGTTTACTCGGCCATGGCCTGTAAAGCAGGGCTGCCAGATTAAAAAAACTTCATTTTTATGCCCAACCATTGCCAAACATATCCCAGAAAAATGCCAAAATTTGACGGAGTTTTCATCCTGTGTTTTTCGAATTTTTCATGACTTTATATGCTACTAATTCTTGGTGCAATTCTTGGTGCAACAGTTTGCAATATGCTGCCTCTGGCCCGTCTGAAGATCTTTTATGCCATGGGTATGTTTTCTTCCAGTTACTTTTATACATGCGATTGCTGTCATAAGATGCTTTCCATTAGGGGGGGGGGGGGGTGTTGACGTGGCCATTGGTAAAAGTAATAAAATCTATCAGAGATAGAACTGGGTCTATATCCTATATTTTTTGTCCTCAAGTAGTTTCTGAACAGCCTGAATCACTTGGTATCAATGGTGGGTTTTGGTGTTGTGTCCCCATTTATTCTAGTAAATGAATTTTTTTTCCTCAGTAAACTGACAGCACCAGCACAGAAGAGTCTACCAGGCTGTGTGACTCTGTACTGCATGAAGTGTGAGCCTGTGATAGTTTGTCCATGACCTGCTTTATTACAGTTAAATTGCAGAGGGCCTTGGTTTATCGCAGTCACGATCCTTTTAGGAAGGCAACAAATACAATCAGAAATGGCGCGAATCTCCGTTAGTCCGTACCAGGACATCTCAGCAAAGTCAAACTGAAATACAGATGTTTACAATAGGTCTTCATTGCTTTTAGTAAATCTGCGTGTTTCTAACGGAGGAACCATGAAGAAAATGTTAGCACATCTTGATAAGAGAAGCCATGTAAAACCCAAATATGCCAAAATATGCCAGTTCATCATCTAATGCCAGTTCAATTTCAAATATGCCAGATTTGTGGAATCTGGCATAAAAAATGCCAATATGGCTTTGCATTCCTGGGAAATCTAGAAAAGGTGCTGTGTTTAAAGACATGTCACCTCCTCCTCTCTCAATTTATTCCCGGGATTTCCAACTCTAGTTAGCATTTTCTTTGTAAATTTGAACAAAAAAGACGCAAACAATCGATTGCCCAATTTATTGCCTGGCATATTTCGCTGTATCTCGTCAGGTGCATACTACAGTAACAATTACATAAATGAATCAAATAAGTACATCCTTTATAACTGAAGTACAATTTCAACAACGATCAAACATGACTGCCTGTTTTTACCAGGGCAGTCGTAAAGACAGAACCAGATCTTCGAAAAACAAGCTTCTGTCAAAGATGTTTCCCAGGCACCACAGTCTGCTGTCTCTATTGATGTCCCTGTCATTTATTTTGAGGCTTGGAAAATCAGATCTAACAATCTTGTTGTCCAAAGAACACCACAGGACGGTTGCCTTTTCTTGGTTGATTACTGTAAACGAGTCGATCACCCTATCTACTGTCGCCTGTAACTCTTCAGCAATTTGATTCCGATATCTCCCTTGCCTTTATGCAAGAATATCATCTGCAAATGTCAATATTCCAGATTTTTTCAGGTCCACAAACTTGCTCATAAACACATTGAACAGCACAGGTGAAATTGCAGATCCATGTGGTAGTCCTGGAGCTATAATACATGGTTCAGAGGTTATTGAACTCAGGCAGAGAGCAACACGAAAGTACAAAACGGCTGCTATCCAATTCACCAACCAAGTACAGACTTCCTTCTCCATAAGCGCTTTCATCAAGATACAGTATCCGACTCTGTTGTAAGTGTCTTCTAAATCAGTTGCTGCCAGCACTGCTTCCTGCCTGTTCTGGAAACATTCGAAGGTGTCAAAGGAAGAGTGGCTGCATTTGATCATGTGTCCTTCCCTGGCCGGTAACTTCCCGAACCTCCTGAAAGGAGCTTTCTCTGTTCTAAAAATTCTTGTAGCTTACCTGCCACTATCTTCTCCAACACTTTGCCGAAAGTGCTTTGTAAGGTTATGATCTTAAAACGGCTGAGTGTTGAATGATTCTTGCCAGGCTTAGGAAGTGGAATCATGTAGCTGTGTATCCAATCTTGTGGAACTGAAGCTGTGGACCCAATCTTGTGGAACTAAAGCTGTGTATCCAATCTTGTGGAACTGAAGCTGTGGACCTAATCTTGTGGAACTGAAGCTGTGGGCCCAATCTTGTGGAACTGAAGCTGTGTATCCAATCTTGTGGAACTGAAGCTGTGGACCCAATCTTGTGGAACTGAAGCTGTGGACCCAATCTTGTGGAACTGAAGCTGTGTATCCAATCTTGTAGAACTGAAGCTGTCCTAATGCTCTGGTTGAAGCAAGCAGTCATCTCTAACAGGTCGGCATCACATTTCCCTTATGTGGGAATATCTGACCCGCTCGGCCCCGCTGCAGTGCCCTTCACCCTTTTCAGCATCAGTTTCCATTTCTGTCATTAAGCGTTGTGAGGAGTGTGCTAGCGTGTCTAAAACTAAAAGCTGTTCTGTGGCCTCTTTGTCATTTTTAAACCAGATTAAATCAAAATCGTTGAGCTGCTGAACGGTAGTCTTTGTCATTTTCCAGCCAATCACAGTTCCTGCAGTCCGAAATCCTTCTAACTTTGTGTTGGAAACTTTAATTGGCTTTTTTTCATCGGCATTTACAGATTATATAACTGTTTCGTCCTTTTTAGGACGAAATTTTTTTTTATCTGAAGCCCCACCCTGGCTTTTGCCAGGGGCCGCAATATAGGCAGGTCATAAATATGGCCGTATGTCTGAACGCGGTTTCTGGGACCTCTCCACGGCGATCCTCATCCGCATGATGGCACTTTGTGTCATCGGGTGTTTATCGCTTGTGTGATGTCTTGGTGGGGTAGAAAGTCCGTCCGTCCTTTCATCGGCATCTCCTCTCACAGATGTTAGTTTCACACATGTTAGCCTTTGACCGTGTCTATGTCTGGCACTGGTAGCGCAGTGTTGGTATAAATATGCTGTTTATAATCTGTTACGTGGCGCTTGTACTTATGTTCAGATGTCTTAATAACGGTCTCTTTTGTATAAAAGTGCACTGGCTTGTTGGCATCTTCACAACATGCCACAGCAATTCTCATCGCCGAACATTTGGATCTCAAAGCGTGAGCTGGATGGTCCGGTTATATGGTATTTACGTACACTGGAGCTTAGCTATCAACACAACCCGATCACATAATAACAAATGACGACTGGACCCGCTCAAGACTCCACATAAACTCTCACACACATATCCATTACATGACTAACCCGTTCATATTACAGGAAGACAACTATAAGACAACTATGGTCAACGCGGAAAATTTTCATATTTCGGAACTATTCAAATTCAAAAACTGTTTTCAGTACTTTTGGCAAAATTAAATTACTCAAAATTTTAAAACAATAAATGGTGGCCAAAAGGACGTTGTGTATGGAAGCTCGCTCTCCTTCGAGATACGCCTAGCCAGATCAAAGGGAGACAGAACAAACAGGAAACACCAAGAAAGAAGAAGGAAGACATGCACCAGTGACAACAGGACGAGCTGTTTGATTCGGATGGAATCATCAAGCCCAGAAATGGCACAAACACTAGTATTCAGTCACGAAAGTGACGCAAATAACCCAGACCACAAATATAGGCGGAGACTGTTAGCAGCCTAGGCTAGCTAGCAGCAGTCTGAACGTGGTCGAGCTTTTTTTTTTTTTCTCAAAAGGACTTGGACTTGGACTTGGCATCTTGTTTCTCTTTCCGATCTATCCCTTCATTTTCTGAGTGTTTACTTACTAGATGTTTTTGACTTGCTTCAGACAAGTAGCATTCGAGCCGATATGTAGCCGACTCAGGAATTCAGCTGACATGCATGACTTCAGTTTTGTGTTAAATTAATGTGTAGATAGTTTTTGATAGTCTACAGATAGTTTGAAATCACACAGATAGTTAAGTAGATACAAGAGGCGACTCCTTGTTATCTCATTCGCACATACACATACACACACACACTCATACACGCACGCACGCACGCGCGCACACACACAGAACGAGGTGTGTAGACTTGACTATAGTTTGTTGTGAAATAACTACACTCAACCAAAGAATATATATCTGTCTTCTACAAATGTGTGTTCAACATACAAATATCCTTCAAGTAAATATTAGCAGTAGTAGTCGTCGCACACACATTCATCAACTGGTTCCTGTGCACAATAAATACACGGGGTTCAATACGCTGCAGTATGATACAATCACTGATTTGGAGTTTTGGGAGATCTAAATCAATTCTAGTGGATCAGGAGGTAAAGAAAAGGTGTCGGTTTTGGATAGGACATAGAGAAAGACTGCAAACAATACAACTTGAACAGCTTTACACACTGATACCTGCAAGAGGCTAGACCTAAAATCACACGGAGAAGGAAAAAGAGTGAAGTTACAAATATAGGGAAGATATGGGGTGTGCTGTATGTGTTAGCGACGGACTTGGTGTCAGTTGGTTGAGGGTTAATGCTCCGCTTGGGGGACATGGACAGACAGAGAAGAAGGAGGGGGGGGGGGGTGGGTGGGGAGAGGAGAAGAAGAAGAAGAAGATGATAATAATTACCAATAATAATAATAAGAAGAAGGAGAAAAATAAGAAGAAGCATAAGAAGAAGAAGAAGCAGAAGAAGAAGAAGCAGAAGAAGAAGAAGAAGAAGAAGAAGAAGAAGAAGAAGAAGAAGAAGAAGAAGAAGAAGAAGAAGAAGAAGAAGAAGAAAATGAGGAAGCAGAAGAAGAAGAAGAAGAAGAAGAAGAAGAAGAAGAAGAAGAAGAAGAAGAAAAGAAGAAGAAGAAGAAGAAGAAGAAGAAAAAGAAGAAAAAGCATAAGAAGAAGAAAAAAATAAGAAGAAGAAGAAGAAGAAAGATAAGAAGAAGAAGAAGAAGAAAAGAAGAAGAAGAAGAAGAAGAAGAAGAAGAAGAAGAAGAAGAAGAAGAAGAAGAAGAAGAAGAAGAAGAAGAAAAAGAAGAAGAAGAAGAAGAAGAAGAAGAAGAAGAAGAAGAAGAAGAAGAAGAAGAAGAAGAAGAAGAAAAAGAAGAAGAAGAAGAAGAAGAAGAAAAAGAAGAAGAAGATGATGAAGAAGAAGAGAGCAGCAGGTAGAATAAAATGGCTGTTTTTCACGGGAACTAACTAAGTTCAGTGATTATTGTTTCAAGCAATATTGATTAAGTCCCCTATCAATCTTGCCATGGGCACCCCTTGTTTCTGGGCCTTCTCCCTCTGTGTAGTTCTCCACTCTTAGCCAGTTCTTGTCAAGTCGTTCGTTGTTGTCCAGTCGCTCAACCCAAGTTTCCTCCTCATCAAATTGTCCTCTACTAAGTCATGTCTTCGAGTCCATCATGCCCACATGTCCTTCCTATCAATTTTCCTTCTTTGTCTAATCCTTTCTCCATTTTCTCGCTTTTATTTCTTTGACCCTGTGGGTTCCAGTACAAGAACAACCTAGTTATATTGTTCGCAGGGTTTCTCAGTGCTGTACCAATCCAACGCCATCGTTTTTTTTTTTTTTTTACTCACCTCTTGATTGTCTGAAATAATTTAGTTCTCTACCAGAATTCCACTTGAGAGATTCTCACAGTTTAATTTCTTCTGCTGTGCAGACATCAGTTAATGAATATTTGTAGTTTATCAGTAATTGTTTTAACAGTTCTCTATATTTCCATTCCACGCAGCAGTACTTGTTTACTTTTAGTTCGGTTTTATATCTTTTCTTCGTTTAACATCATACTCAAAATTGTAATTTGGCACTCGTTAATTTTCTGTGACATCAATAGATTTCCTAGTGCTATGTAAAACTAGGTTGATTTTTGTACAAGTGTATTTGTATTGATATCTCCCTGTGTGTTTTCTAATGTTTCTGCAGGCTACTGCTTCAATACTGGGTCCAACTTGGCCTGACTTCCTCACCATTTAGAAGCCCCCAGATAAGGCAGCAAAACTATCATTGTCAAACAAAAATCGCACAGTATAAAATTGAACAAACAACACCACATTCACAAACAACCTAACCTAAAAGAACTGGAAAAGACTGGACACTGACAAATCTGAATCCAGAATAATAATACATAATTGAATAAGTATAACACATGTGAAGAAGAATACAATCAAATGATACTACAGAATCAAGACATGAACTATTCCACAAAGACTCCTGGGCAGCCTACAACACTTCACAAGTCATCATAGCATGATCTTGTTGTGACCACGCTCAAAGTGGCCACTGAGTTTCTTGGTTGGCTGCAGCTCTGGTGGATCCCCAATACTTATCAGAGATGAAAGTGAACTGGTAGGCCGGACTTGAACAGGAGCAGCTCTACCTTACCTTGCGTCCTTATTAGGACGAAATTTTTTGTTATTTAAAGCCCCACCCTGGCTTTTGCCAGGGGCCGCAATATAGGCAGGCTATAAATATGGCCAATTGTCTGAACGTGGTTTCTGGGATCTCTCCACGGTGATCCTCATCCACATGGTGGCACTTTGTGTCATCGGGTGTTTATCACTTGTGTGATGTTCTGGTGGGGTAGAAAGTCAGTCACTCAGTCAGTCAGTCAGGAGCAGCTCTTGACAAGGAGAATGGCTTCAGTTTTGCGATGAAATCGTCCTGAAATGCTGTCTTGTCTTGTCTTGTCTTGTCTTGTCCACAATTGCCTCACAGCGTATACTATCAATTCAATTGTGCAGAAAGCACTCACTGTTCGCATTTCAAAAAATAGGGAAAGGTTCCCTTAATATATATACACATATTAATGTCAATGATTCACATCTAACTTGCAACACTTGTCACGTAACAGACCAATCCACCCCTTTGTCTTGGACTATTCTTGACCTTGACACCTCTATGAAAATGAGGCTCTCTTCAAATGTGGGCCCGCCTCTATAGGTATATAGTCTATCTTTTAAATTGACGCTTCTATATGTCAAAGTAAGTGTTCCTGAATGCTCTAATTCTTTTGGTTTCAGTTTCAAACCTACAGTTGTTGGTGCGTGATTCATGATGACATTGCTGACATTCCTATGGGTACATCAGCGCCTAGGCGCCTATTAATCGTACCCTTCTTTCTTCGGCAGAGACGATAAGATTCCCAGCATCCTCAGCTGCACCACAGCTCGGCGTTCATCGAGATTAGACGTTTTGAGCTTTGGCTCTAACTTCTGTGCAGAATATAGAAGCAGTTGCTGTCCAGGGCGTTTCAAAGGCTTGGGATGATATCTCTATGGAGGCCAGGCTGTTAATCACAGTCAACAAAGCCACTGACTGACTTTCTACCCCACCAGGACATCACACAAGGAGACAAACAGATTAGACAATAGACATGTAAACTGACAAATTTTGAACGTATCTGACAGGTGAAGGACTCTGGTTGTCATGATTAGACTGTGTTGGCTAAATTGTAGTCCGTATTTGGCTTGTTATTTGCAGGTGGTCCGAGACTGTCTTTGGCTGTATGGCTATTGGTATGACATTAATAAGTTGTAGGTAGTTTTTGTCTATTTAGTAGGTTGATCTAGATAGTAGTTATTATGCTGATACGAACTAAGCTGGTAGTGGTACCTAATTAGCAGCAGTAAGTGGATTACTTGCAGTTACTTGCTAATTTATCGTTGATAAGAATCCATTCTGCTATTAGCTGTAACGAGTGGCAGGCTGTTGGAATATCGGAGCTGATCTTGTTTGTGTAATAAGAGATGTACGACTTTGTAATTCTGTTCCTTAATAAAGACGATTGTTAGTTGTTATTCTTTTATTACATAGTTAGTTTGTTGAGTAAATGGATGGTTATTCTTTCATTACATCGTTAGTTTGTTGAGTAAACGAATGGTTATTCTTTTATTACATCATTAGTTTGTTGAGTAAACGAATGGTACCACCTTTAGTTGATGTAATTGTTATACTGCTTTGTTATACAGATATTACATAACAGACTCTTTCATACCCCCACTGACTATTACCTGATCGTCTGAGGTGTAGATCTATTTCTACACTCCCCACAAAGGAGAACTTTTAAATCTTCTCTTACATCCTTTAACTATTCTTCTTCTCGTCTGTCTCGTCTATTTGTATTTCTCCGCTTCTCTCTATTCCTCCCATTATAATGTACCGGTTACCTAATCATGTCTGGCCACAGACTTCAGCGTTTAAAAATGGGCGTCTATCTGACCGCAGATTTCAGTGTTTTAAAATGGGCGTCTATCTGACCACAGACTTCAGTGTTTAAAGATGGGCGTCTATTTGACCACAGACTCCAGCGTTTAAAGAGGGGTGTCTATCTGACCCAGACGTCTGATCGTGTCTGATCACAGACTTTAGTGTTTAAAGATGGGCGTCTATCTGACCACAGACTCCAGTGTTTAAAGATGGGTGTCTATCTGACCACAGACTTCAGTGTTTAAAGAAGATGGGCGTCTATCTGACCACAGACTTCAGTGTTTAAAGATGGGTGTCTATCTGACCCAGTCGTCTGATCGTGTCCGATCACAGACTTTAGTGTTTAAAAGTGGGCGTCTATCTGACCCAGTCGTCTGATCATGTCTGACCACAGACTTCAGTGTTTAAAGGTGGGCGTCTATCTGACCCAGTCGTCTGATCATGTCTGACCACAGTGTTTAAACATGGGTGTCTATCTGACCACAGACCAGTGTTTAAAGATGGGTGTCTATCTGACCCAGTGGTCTGATCGTGTCTGACCACAGAATTTAGTGTTTGGGTGCACACTGACCGCACCAAGGTGGTGAGGAATCTCTTCTTGACCTTCAATATGTGTAACAAAATTAGAAAACATCATTGATTGTCGTTGGAAATTTGTTCTTTGTACAAATATTGATCTGTCAGTGTTGCTTGTGATGCTGTAGGACTGTGTAGGTAAGTGTACAGATGTATACACATGTCAGGGTGGATGTTGGGTCCGCCTTGTTTACCACACAGTAAGTGACACTGCTGTAAAAGGTAGGCAATAACGACACATGTCTGGCTAGCGCCAAAAACACAGGTTACATTAAAGTGGATTAGGTCACTGCCTCTTATCAGGCTCAGAGCCAAAGTGATAGGACAGGGATCAGCTGGTCTCAAAGACATGGCACTGCCATACTCAGACAAGATGTCAAATGTTGCCTGTTCCAAACAGTTGGAAGCAATCTATAGACAACACGACCCTTGACATTCATTGATATCTGTCTTGCTATACAGAAATAGTGACTATGGAAAAAGAAGGGGGGGGGGGGGAGTTCAGTTGGACATATCTGCTCAGTGTACACCAGTAGAAGTCGTAATGTGGCTCTCATGGAAAACGCCATACAAGATACTCTACATAGTCAGTTTCACGGAAGATAAAGCAATGGAGACTTCCGGTCTAAATTGGACGATTAGACATGGCAGAATGTTTAGCTTCAAAGTTACTTTTGCTTCCGACAGCACTTTGCTAATGCAGTTTCCACATATGGACGGTCGTCTAGGGTTTCGCTGCCTGAGTTACTGTTAAATGCTTGGTGCAGCCCTGTGAGCTGTGTTTTTCATGTGGAAGGCTTTTCATTTGTGCAGTGGTTGTGTCATAGCATTTAATATGGTCAGTAGCCGGTCTACCTGTGAGCTGTGATAGGTTATGTAATATTTAAACGTGTGTATAGCCAACCTGTTGAGCCATCGAAAGTGCGCAACTTTCTTTTGTGTAAACGACGGTGCAAGTCACTATGTTTTGTGTGAACGACGGTGCAAGTCACTATGTTTTGTGTGAACGACGGTGCAAGTCACTTTATTTTGTGTGAACGACGGTGCAAGTCACTTTATTTTGTGTGAACGACGGTGCAAGTCACATTATTTTGTGTGAACGACGGTACAAGTCACTTTATTTTGTGTGAACGACGGTGCTAGTCACTTTATTTTGTGTGAACGACGGTGCAAGTCACTTTATTTTGTGTGAACGACGGTGCAAGTCACTTTATTTTGTGTGAACGACGGTACAAGTTACTTTATTTTGTGTGAACGACGGTACAAGTCACTTTATTTTGTGTGAACGACGGTGCAAGTCACTTTATTTTGTGTGAACGACGGTACAAGTCACTATTTTGTGTGTGAACGACGGTACAAGTCACTATTTTTGTGTGTGAATGACTGTGCAAGTCACTTTATTTTGTGTGTGAACGACTGTGAAAGTCACTTTCTTTGTCTGGATGTGTTTGTTGTTTTTAGCGTTCAGTAAGTGGCAAACAATTTGAGCTCCTAGGTTCCAGCGCCTATGACACTAACCCTAACACCCCTATACAATGGCACATCACCAGGAATTCCCCACATCTCAGAGGCTCCGAGATGGCATGAAATAAAATAAAAGAACCGAGCATTGTCTAAAGTTTAAGGTTAAAGTCGAGAGGATTGATTTCACTGCACCGGTTTCATCACATATGGCTCTGTCTCTCGTCGCAGAACGGCTAGCCGCCTGCAGAGAACATCACAGAAAGCACGAACTCAATAGCTTTGATGACGATCCCCATGGATCTCTGTAAAAATTGTACTCGTGAACTGAACGACACAGTATCTTAGCTCAGACTTCGCCTCACCCCGCGGGTGTCCATAAACCAGCGGGTGTCCGTGACACAGCGGGTGTCCATGAGCCAGCGGGTGTCCATCAGTCAGCAGGTGTCTATCAGCCAGCGGTGTCCATGAGCCAGCGGGTGTCCAACAGCCAGCGGGTGTCCATCAGTCAGCGGGTGTCCATGAACCAGCGGGTGTCCAACAACCAGCGGGTGTCTATCAACCAGCGGGTGTCCAACAACCAGCGGGTGTCCATCAGTCAGCGGGTGTCCATGAACCAGCGGGTGTCCAACAACCAGCGGGTGTCTATCAACCAGCGGGTGTCCAACAACCAGCGGGTGTCCAACAACCAGCGGGTGTCCATCAACCAGCGGGTGTCCAACAACCAGCGGGTGTCCAACAGCCAGCGGGTGTCCAACAACCAGCGGGTGTCCATCAGTCAGCGGGTGTCCATCAACCAGCGGGTGTCCAACAGCCAGCGGGTGTCCATCAACCAGCGGGTGTCCAACAGCCAGCGGGTGCCCAACAGCCAGCGGGTGTCCAACAGTCAGCGGGTGTCCAACAACCAGCGGGTGTCCAACAGCCAGCGGGTGGCCATCAGTCAGCGGGTGTCCATCAACCAGCGGGTGTCCATCAACCAGCTGGTGTCCATCAACCAGCGGGTGTCCATCAACCAGCGGGTGTCCATCAGTCAGCGGGTGTTTATCAGTCAGCGGGGGTCCATCAACCAGAGGTTGTCCATCAGTCAGCGGGTGTCCATCAACCAGCGGGTGTCCATCAGTCAGCGGGTCTCCATGAGCCAGCGGGTGTCCATGAGCCAGCGGGTGTCCATGAGCCAGCGGGTGTCCATGAGCCAGTGGGTGTCCATCAACCAGCGGGTGTCCATCAGTCAGCGGGTGTCCATCAGTCAGCGGGTGTCCATCAACCAGCGGGTGTCCATCAACCAGCGGGTGTCCATCAGTCAGCGGGTGTCCATGAGCCAGCGGGTGTCCATCAACCAGCGGGTGTCCATCAACCAGCGGGTGTCCATCAACCAGCGGGTGTCCATCAGTCAGCGGGTGTCCATCAACCAGCGGGTGTCCATCAGTCAGCGGGTGTCAAACAGCCAGCGGGTGTCCATCAGCCAGCGCTGTCCATCACGTTCACTGGGGAACGCCACAGTTACGCTGTAGTTGATTAAACAAACACACAGTCTCTCTTCCTCTCTCTCTCTCTCTCTCTCTCTGTCTCACACACACACACAAACACACACTGACACACACATAAACATACGCACACCCACAAATCACACATATACATACACAAATCAAACACATACACAAATGCATACATATACGCACCACACACAAACACAAATCACACCCATACTCACACGCACACAGACATGCACACACACGCATACACATAAATACAAATCAATAACGCACACACACAAATCACACACAGATAAAAGATATATAGACTGTTTAATGATTGCAACGGCTACAAACGGTTGCTATTGAGTCCGGGTAGAGTTGCTATTTTTAGCCGTGTACAGGTAGGGGTTTTCCTGCAAGATAAACAGACTAGGTTTGGTTTCTGGTGACGTCATTAAAGTAGCATGAAATGACGAATGGGAGAGGGGAGGGGTGAATAAATGCCACGATCTATACAAGTGATAGTGGTACGTTATATACACATGATGATGATGATGATGCGATGTTCTTTAAAGTGATAATGATGTGATTTTCTTGCCATGCAGTAAAGCTCTTTATGCCGAACTATTCGATGTTGTATACAAGTGATGATGTTGCGATGTTCTATACAAGTGATCATGTTGCGATGTCCTACACAAGTGATGATGTGCAATGTTCTACACAAGTGATGATGTTGCGATGTCCTACACAAGTGATGATGTTGCGATGTTCTATACAAGTGATCATGTTGCGATGTTCTACACAAGTGATGATGTTGCGATATTCTACACAAGTGATAATGTTGCGATGTTCTACACAAGTGATTATTCTGTGATGTTCAGTATTACTCGACTTCCTCTGCTTCCTAGAACATATCCCTGTATTCAGCTAAGGTAAGGCCGTGCTGATCTTAGAGCCACATTTAGGGCCGCGCTGATCTTAGAGCCACTTTTAGGGCTGTGCTGATCTCAGAGCCACATTTAGGGCTGTGCTGATCTTAGAGCCACTTTTAGGGCTGTGCTGATCTCAGAGCCACATTTAGGGCTGTGCTGATCTCAGAGCCACATTTAGGGCTGTGCTGATCTCAGAGCCACATTTAGGGCTGTGTTGATGATCTCATTTAGAGTGCTGATCACATTTAGGGCTGTGCTGATCTCAGAGCCACATTTAGGGCTGTGCTGATCTCAGAGCCACATTTAGGGCTGTGCTGATCTCAGAGCCACATTTAGGGCTGTGCTGATCTCAGAGCCACATTTAGGGCTGTGCTGATCTCAGAGCCACATTTAGGGCTGTGCTGATCTCAGAGCCACATTTAGGGCTGTGCTGATCTCAGAGCCACATTTAGGGTGCTGATCTCAGAGCTTTAGGACTGTGCTGATCTCAGAGCCACATTTAGGGCTGTGCTGATCTCAGAGCCACATTTAGGGCTGTGCTGATATCAGAGCCACATTTAGGGCTGTGCTGATCTCAGAGCCACATTTAAGGCTGTGCTGATCTCAGAGCCACATTTAGGGCTGTGCTGATCTCAGAGCCACATTTAGGGCTGTGCTGATCTCAGAGCCACATTTAGGGCTGTGCTGATCTCAGAGCCACATTTAGGGCTGTGCTGATCTCAGAGCCACATTTGAGGCTGTGCTGATCTCAGAGCCACATTTAGGGCTGTGCTGATCTCAGAGCCACATTTAGGGCTGTGCTGATCTCAGAGCCACATTTAAGGCTGTGCTGATCTCAGAGCCACATTTAGAGCTGTGCTGATCTCAAAGCCACAATTAGGGCTGTGCTGATCTCAGAGCCACATTTAAGGCTGTGCTGATCTCAGAGCCACATTTAGGGCTGTGCTGATCTCAGAGCCACATTTAGGGCTGTGCTGATCTCAGAGCCACATTTAAGGCTGTGCTGATCTTAGCGCCACATTTAGGGCTGTGCTGATCTGTAACTTCTGTAGTACACTAGATGTAGGAATAAACTTTTGTAGAACCCTAGCTGTTGGAATGTGGCTACTAACTTCTTTGTACACTAGACGTTGGAATGTGGCTACTAACTTCTTTGTACACTAGACGCTGGAATAATTATACTGACTTCTGTAGTACACTAGATGTTGGAATATGACTGTTAACTTGTGTAGTGCAATAGATGTTGGAATATGACTGTTAACTTGTGTAGTGCAATCGATGTTGGAATATAACTATTAACGTCTGTAGTACCCAAGATGAGGAAATTTGACTACTTACTTCTGTAGGACAGGTAATTGGATATCCATGTTTCCACGAAGTTTGTTTACATCCGACTGGCTGTATCTGGAGAGCAGAAAAATATATTCTAAATAAACAAACAAACTTTTTTTTCTTCAAAAGGTCATAAATGCACACAGACACAAACATACATACATACATACAATACATATACACACATTACACATACATACATGCACGCATTCAGGCATGCATGTATACATACATATGCACGCAATCATGCACATAAGCATGCAGGCATACACACATATGATTCTATACATACATACATACGTACATACGTACATACGTACATACGTAGGTACATACGTAGGTACATACGTACGTACATACGTACGTACATACGTACATACGTACGTACATACGTACGTACATACGTACGTACATACATAAAATGCTTTTCACACTATATCAGCACCTGATCTTGTCAGTGGTGGATTATGGCCTGGGACTGCTTACCGTCTCAAAGAGTCAGATGGACAAACTAGAGCGCATACAGAACTCAGCTATGCGGGTCATTCTGGGTTGCACCAGAGACACCCCAGTGGTGTGTATGCGATACCTCCTTGGTTTGCCGATGGTTGCAGGTAGGCAAAAGGTGCTGCAGGCGAAGTCATATATCAGGGTAGCTGCAGATACAGACCACACTTTGCACGAAGCTCTGGGTGCAGTTAAGGGTCAGCGTCTGATAAAAAGGAAGTCATGGATGGCTCAGGCAGAAGACACAGACAGGTTTGCATCCTTGAGAACATTGGGCGAAGAGAGAAGTGGGTCAAAGTGCCACCTGAACAGTCAGACTTGTGTGAGGTCATAATCACACTGAGCCGGTAATGCAGAGAGATGGAAGTGGAAGTTCAACAATAAAATCAAGATAATGCTCGCTCAGAGGATTTCAAAATTTACACAGACGGTTCAGTGTCAAGAGGCCGAAGAAGTGCTTGGGGTTTATTTGCACAAGTTAAAAGTCGACGTTTGGTGCAGGAGAGCCTAGCATATAATACCACAACATCCAGCTTAAGAATTGAGGTGGAGGCGGTCACTGCAGCTTTCAGGTGGTTAATGAACACGCACACACACACACACACACACACACACACACACACACACACACACACACACACACACACACACATCATGATTGTAATTGACTCAGAAAGCATGCTGATGAAGATCAGGACAGGCATGCTTCGTGCAGAGTGGAATGCTTCGTGCAGAGTGGAATGCTCTGCTGGTGAGGAGATTTGTCTGGATTTTTCACCGGGTCACGCCGGTGTGTTGGGAAATAAACAGGCAGACAGACTGGCTGGCTCTGCACAACTTGGTGGAATACTGAGGCATGATAAGGTAGACGTGGTTAGTGCCTTGTGGGAGAGCGTGTACATTTTGGAGGAGCAGATGGATTACCACAGTTTGGTGAGATTGATGCAGGGCGTGGTAGTAACGAGAGGTTCTGGTTCGAGGCTCAGAGGAAAGGCAAGACGGATGTTTAATCAGAATGCTACTGGCATCATTAGTATCAGAACGTTTCTCTGGCTGCCGAAGAAGGGGGACGGAGCGCTTATGGGATACCCCGAGTGCTGTGATGTCGGTTCTTGAATCAAATCAAAATTAAATCAAACAGATTCCAAACTGGTGGAGGTAAACTTGCTCCCAAGTCAGAGGTCGTCGCTTGGGGTGGTTCTTCTATATCCTCTTCATGTCGCCATTGACACATAAGACTTTCACAAGTGATCTTCATTGCTGTCGGTCTGCTGCTTTTCTGCCCATGGTATCCCATGTCAGTTTATATTCCTTAATTTCTCGTTCTTTTGTCCTTTTCTAGGTTTCCCTAGGTCGTCCACGTCTCCCTTTCCCATCTGCTATCCACCGGAGAGCTGTTTTTGCCAGAGTGTCACAAGGTAGTCTGCAAACATGTCCATCTCCATCGTCTTACTTCGATAACATTTGCCAGTGATGCACATTCGGTTTTCCTCCTCAATTCCTTATCTGTGATCTTGTTTGGCCAAAATATTCATAGAATTCTCCTTAAACATTTATTTTGAAAAGTCCCAAGTTTATGTGTAATATCCCGGTGTCATTTACCAACATTCACTGTTGTGTAATAGTATTCCTAAAATGTTGCTCCTGTATATTCTGATTTTTGTCTTCAAACTAAATCCCTTTGACTTCCATAAATTGTTAAGCATGGCAGCCGCTTGATTTGCTTCGTTTAGTTTTAGTGTTACATCCTTTTCAGAATCTCCATCTGTAGTAACTTTATTTCCGAGGTATATGAATTTTTCGAATTCCTCTACGGCTTCATCATTTTGTGTATTGAAATTTTTCTTATTTCTTTAGTTTTGCTGGTGTTTATTTTAAGTCCTATCTCAAAGACTGTTGTTGAAAGTCGTTCAATCTTTTCACGAGAGTCCACGTGACGGCTTGATATAAGGCTGATGTCATCTGCATAGTCCAAATACTCTAAAACAGAGGTGACTCACCACCTGATGCCTCTTTCTCTATCTCGTGTAACTTCCTTCATCAGCCAGATTATGGCAGAATTGACAAAAAGGAGGATAGTATGCATCCCTGTCTGACTCATGTGTTGACAAAGAAACTTTCTGATGAATAATTATCACAAATACCTTGCACTGAAACTCTATGTCAATTGCTTTGATCAAATTTACTATTTTCTATGGTACGCCAAAGTGACGCAAAATCTTCCAAAGCGATTCTTCAATGCAGGCTATCAAAGGCTTTTTCAAAACCCACAAAGGTCATACAAACTGCACTATTCCATTAATTACTTTGTTCAGTTATTTGACGCAGCGGGAAGATGTGTTCAATACACGATGTCCCCCTTCTGTGTTCAATACACGATGTCCCCCTTCTGTGTTAATACACTATGTCTCCCTTCTGTGTTCAATACATGATGTCCCCCTTCTGTGTTCAATACACGATGTCCCCCTTCTGTGTTCAATTCACGATGTCCCCCTTCTGTGTACAACACACGATGTCCCCCTTCTGTGTTCAATACACGATGTCCCCCTTCTGTGTTCAATACACGATGTCCCCCTTCTGTGTTCAATACATGATGTCCCCCTTCTGTGTTCAATACACGATGTCCCCCTTCTGTGTTCAATACATGATGTCCCCCTTCTGTGTTCAATACACGATGTCCCCCTTCTGTGTTTAATACATGATGTCCCCCTTCTGTGTTCAATACACGATGTCCCCCTTCTGTGTGCTTCTTGGCTGGTTCTTAGTTCATGACTGATGGGCATTCTTAGGACGGCAATCACAGACGACAATCATAGACGACAATCACAGACGACAATCATAGACGACAATCATAGACGACAATCATAGACGACAATCACAGACGGCAATCATAGACGGCAATCATAGACGGCAATCATAGACGACAATCATAGACGACAATCACAGACGGCAATCATAGACGGCAATCATAGACGACAATCATAGACGACAATCATAGACGACAATCATAGACGACAATCATAGACGACAATCACAGACGGCAATCACAGACGACAATCACAGACGACAATCACAGACAATCATAGACGACAATCAAAAACGATGTTCATATGACGACAATCATATGACGACAATCATAGGACGACAATCATAGACGACAATCACAGACAATCATAGACGACAATCAAAAACGATGTTCATATGACGACAATCATAGGACGACAATCATAGACGACAATCATAGACGACAATCATAGACGACAATCATAGGACGACAATCATAGACGAACACCATAGACGACAATCATAGGACGACAATCATAGGACGACAATCATAGACGACATTCACATAAGACAATCATAGGAGGACAGTCGACGATAATCATAGAACGACAATCATAGGACGACAATCCCAAGACAACAATCACAACCACAGACGACAATAGACGACAATCAAAAAACGATACTCATAGGACGACAATCATAGACAACAATCATGAACGACAATCACATACGACAATCATAGGAGGACAATCGACGACAATCATAGGACGACAATCATAGGACGATAATAACAGACGACAATCACAGATCGACAATCACAGCCAAGAATCACAGATAGCAATCACAGACAACAATCACGGACGACAACCATAGGATGACAATCATAGGACGACATTCATGGGAAGACGATCACAGACGATAATCACAGGACAAACATAGACGACAATGACAGACGACAATCACAGACGACAATCACAGACGACAATTACGGACGACAATCACAGATAACATTCACCGACGAGAATAATAGGACGACAATCATGGACGACAGTCATAGACGACAATCACTGACGACAATCACTGAGGACTCGCGTTTCCAGAAAAACAAAGACAACTTACAGATATAATGTTAATTCGTTGTTCCCAATTTGTTACAGCCCTTGTTGATTCTCTGCTTCTATAAGGATACAGCCATTGTTGATTCAATGTTCCCATTATGATAGTGTTTGTTGATTCTCTGTTCCCATTATGATAGTGTTTGTTGATTCTCTGTTTCCATAAGTATACAGCCTTTGTTGATTCAATGTTCCCATTATGATACAGCTTTTGTTGATTCAATGTTGCCAGCACAACACGTCATGATTTGTAGATTAAACAAGACAGTCCAAATGTCGATTTAGCTTTCTGGCAGGAACACAAGGTTTGGCTAGACAAGTTATGACAGGAACACAAGGTTTGGCTAGAGAAGTTATGGCAGGAACACATGGTTTGGCTAGACTAGTTATGGCAGGAACACATGGTTTGGCTAGACTAGTTATGGCAGGAACACATGGTTTGGCTAGACAAGTTATGGCAGGAAGACAAGGTTTGGCTAGACTAGTTATGGCAGGAACACAAGGTTTGGCTAGACAAGTTATGACAGGAACACATGGTTTGGCTAGACAAGTTATGGCAGGAACACAAGGTTTGGCTAGACAAGTTATGGCAGGAACACATGGTTTGGCTAGACAAGTTATGGCAGGAACACAAGGTTTGGCTAGACAAGTTATGGCAGGAAGACAAGGTTTGGCTAGACTAGTTATGGCAGGAACACAAGGTTTGGCTAGAGAAGTTATGGCAGGAACACAAGGTTTGGCTAGAGAAGTTATGGCAGGAACACAAGGTTTGGCTAGAGAAGTTATGGCAGGAACACAAGGTTTGGCTAGAGAAGTTATGGCAGGAACACATGGTTTGGCTAGAGAAGTTATGACAGGAACACAAGGTTTGGCTAGACTAGTTATGGCAGGAACACATGGTTTGGCTAGACTAGTTATGGCAGGAACACAAGGTTTGGCTAGACTAGTTATGACAGGAACACAAGGTTTGGCTAGAGAAGTTATGGCAGGAACACAAGGTTTGGCTAGACTAGTTATGGCAGGAACACATGGTTTGGCTAGACTAGTTATAGCAGGAACATAAGGTTTGGCTAGAGAAGTTATGGCAGGAACACAAGGTTTGGCTAGACTAGTTATGGCAGGAACACAAGGTTTGGCTAGAGAAGTTATGGCAGGAACACAAGGTTTGGCTAGAGAAGTTATGGCAGGAACACAAGGTTTGGCTAGAGAAGTTATGGCAGGAACACATGGTTTGGCTAGAGAAGTTATGACAGGAACACATGGTTTGGCTAGACTAGTTATGGCAGGAACACATGGTTTGGCTAGACTAGTTATTGCAGGAACACAAGGTTTGGCTAGACAAGTTATGACAGGAAGACAAGGTTTGGCTAGACTGGTTATGGCAGGAACACAAGGTTTGGTTAGAGAAGTTATGGCAGGAACACAAGGTTTGGCTAGAGAAGTTATGGCAGGAATACATGGTTTGGCTAGAGAAGTTATTGCAGGAACACAAGGTTTGGCTAGACTAGTTATGGCAGGAACACATGGTTTGGCTAGAGAAGTTATGGCAGGAACACAAGGTTTGGCTAGAGAAGTTATGGCAGGAACACAAGGTTTGGCTAGACTAGTTATGGCAGGAACACAAGGTTTGGCTAGACTAGTTATGGCAGGAACACAAGGTTTGGCTAGACAAGTTATGGCAGGAACACAACGTTTGGCTAGAGAAGTTATGGCAGGAACACAAGGTTTGGCTAGACAAGTTATGGCAGGAACACAAGGTTTGGCTAGAGAAGTTATGGCAGGAACACAAGGTTTGGCTAGAGAAGTTATGGCAGGAACACAAGGTTTAGCTAGACAAGTTATGGCAGGAACACAAGGTTTGGCTAGAGAAGTTATGGCAGGAACACAAGGTTTGGCTAGACTAGTTATGGCAGGAACACAAGGTTTGGCTAGAGAAGTTATGGCAGGAACACAAGGTTTGGCTAGAGAAGTTATGGCAGGAACACAAGGTTTGGCTAGACTAGTTATGGCAGGAACACAAGGTTTGGCTAGACTAGTTATGGCAGGAACACAAGGTTTGGCTAGAGAAGTTATGGCAGGAACACAAGGTTTGGCTAGAGAAGTTATGGCAGGAACACATGGTTTGTCTATACTA
The DNA here is from genome assembly GCA_905116865.2 of Candidula unifasciata. Taxonomy (NCBI): domain Eukaryota; kingdom Metazoa; phylum Mollusca; class Gastropoda; order Stylommatophora; family Geomitridae; genus Candidula; species Candidula unifasciata. Next base: position 31,891 of record CAJHNH020001961.1, on the reverse strand, counting down.
GTTACGCTATCGTCAAAATCCTGGCTTCTGGCTACGGCTGCTTTGTCGGGTCATAAAGGAGCCGACTTATCATCTGGACCGTTAGGTCAATGCTTCTCCTCCTGTGGTTCTTTTGCCCCTGGTCACTGACTATTAACGTCTGGTCCACTGCTGGCCGTGTCAGCGAAGGGAAACAACTAGTCTCTTGGCCGGGTTCATGTCACATGAAAACTAAAATAAATGGTGAAACGTGGACAAGACTTGAAACTGATGTCCAGTGTATACAAGAGATGACATACACGCAGGCAGTTATGAGTACAAGGTGTTGAAATGTGTACCTACCATGTTGTCCCAGAGTGCTTCGGCCACAGACTGTTGACCTTTCTTGCTGTAATGGAAGCAGTCGCTGGCGAAGTAGGTCAGGTCGACTTGTCCGTCCGACTGTTGACACAAAGTGAACCATGACTGACAGATAGACGAATAGGCGGGAGAACGGACATGTAGATAGGCGGGAGGACAGACAGGTAGACAGATGTATGGAGGCCAGACAGGTAGACAGATGGACGATAGGCATACTACAAGTAGACAGATGTATGGAGGCCAGACAGGTAGACAGATAGACGATAGGCATACTACAAGTAGACAGATGTATAGAGGCTAGACAGGTAGACAGATAGACGGAAGAATGGACAGTTAAACAGATGGACGGGAGAAAAGACAAGTAGATAGATGGACGGGAGAACGGAGAGGTAGACAGATGGACGGAAGAACAGACAGGTAGACAGGTAGACGGGAGGAAAGACAGGTAGATAGATGATGGGAGGACAAGTAGACTGATGGACGAAAGAACAGACAGGTAGACAGATGGACGGAAGAACAGACAGGTAGACAGATGGACGAAGGAACAGACAGGTAGACAGATGGATTGGAGGAAAGACAGGTAGATAGATGGAAGGGAGAACGGACAGGTAGACAAATGGACGGAAGAACAGACAGGTAGACAGATGGACGGAAGAACAGACAGGTAGACAGATGGAAGGAAAAACAGACAGGTAGACAGATGGACGGAAGAACAAACAGGTAGACAAATGGATCGTAGAATAGACAGGTAGACAGAAGGATGTGAGAACAGACAGGTAGAGAGATGGACGGGAGAAAAGACAGGTAGACAGATGGACGGGAGAAAAGACAGGTAGACAGATGGACGGAAGAACAGACAGGTAGACAGATGGACGGAAGAACATACAGGTAGACAGATTGACGGAAGAATAGACAGGTGGACGGGAGAACAGACAGGTAGACTGTTGGACGGGAGAACAGACAGATAGACTGTTGGACGGGAGAACAGACAGATAGACTGTTGGACGGGAGAACAGACAGGTAGACTGTTGGACGGGAGAATAGACAGGTAGACTGTTGGACGGTAGAACAGACAGGTAGACAGATGGACGGAAGAACAGACAGTTAGACAGATGGACGGGAGAACAGACAGGTAGACAGATGGACGGGAGAACCGACAGGTAGACAGATGGACGGTAAGAAAGACAGGTAGACTGATGGACGGTAAGAAAGACAGGTAGACTGATGGACGGTAAGAAAGACAGGTAGACAGATGGACGGGGGAAAGACAGGTAGACAGATGGACGGGGGAAGACAGGTAGACAGATGGACGGGAAGAAAGACGGGTAGACAAATGGAGGGGGGGGGAAGACAGGTAGACAGATGGAGGGGGGGGGGGCAGACAGGTAGATAGATGGACGGGGGGAAGACAGGTAGATAGATGGACAAGGGGGGGGGGGAGAAAGGCAGATAGATGGACCGGGGGGGGAGACAGGTAGATAGATGGACGGGGGAAGACACACATATAGATGGACGGGGGGAAGACAGGCAGATAGATAGACGGGGGGAAGACAGTCAGATAGATAGACGGGGGGAAGACAGGCAGATAGATGGACGGGGGGGGGGGGGGGGCAGACAGGTAGACAGATGGACGGGGGAAAGACAGGTAGATAGATGGACGGGGGGGGGGAAGACAGGTAGATAGATGGACGGGGGGGGGGGGAGACAGGCAGATAGATGGACCGGGGGGGGGGAGACAGGCAGATAGATGGACGGGGGGGGGGGAGATAGGCAGACAGATGGACGGGGGAGGGAGACAGGTAGATAGATGGACGGGGGTGGGAAGACAGGCAGATAGATGGACGGGGGGGGGGGGAAGAAGACAGGCAGATAGATGGACGGGGGGGGGGGGGAGACTGGCAGATAGATGGACGGGGGGGGGGGAGACAGGCAGATAGATGGACGGGGGGAAGACAGGAGATAGATGGACGGGGGGAAGACAGGCAGATAGATGGACGGGGGGAAGACAGGTAGACTGATGGACGGGGGGAAGACAGGTAGACTGATGGACGGGGGGGGGGAGGAGACAGGCAGATAGATGGACGGGGGGGGGGGGGGAAGACAGGCAGATAGATGGACGGGGGGGGGGAGACAGGCAGATAGATGGACGGGGGGGGGGAGACAGGCAGATAGATGGACTGGGGGAAGACAGGAGATAGATGGACAGGGGGAAGACAGGCAGATAGATGGACGGGGGGAGGGGGGTAGACAGGCAGATAGATGGACGGATGGACAGACAGGTAGACACGTGGGCGAGAGGACAGACAATTAGACACGTGGGCGAGAGGAAAGATAGGTAGACACGTGGGCGAGAAAACAGACAGGTAGACACATGGGCGAGAGGACAGACAGGTACACAGATGGGACATCGGGGCGGACAGGTAGACACATAGACGGAATGACAGAAACGTAGACAGATGTCGACCGTAGGGGATACATATAAATTGTATCAGTGAGTCGTCACATACAAAAACACACACACACAGAGTGTGTGAGAGAAAAAGAGAGAAGCAGAGAGATAAAGAGATAGAGAGACAAACTTATATACAGGTGGGCTAACTGACAGGGAGACACGCAAAGACAGACACACAGACATATTGTTAGGTCGGGCTGAAAGACTGGACTGCATGATATTTAAATATGAAGAATGATAGACAGACACAATAAATATGCCAATGTTGTTGACCAATAGGGAGAAGAAACGAATTTTACATTCAGCCCTTCCAAACGATCACCTTCTACATTGAGCCCTTCCAAACAATTACCTTTCACATTCAGCCCTTTCAAACAATTACCTTTCACATTCAGCCCTTCCAAACAATTACCTTTCACATTCAGCCCTTCCAAACAATTACCTTTCACATTCAGCCCTTTCAAACAATTACCTTTCACATTCAGCCCTTCCAAACAATTACCTTTCACATTCAGCCCTTCCAAACAATTACCTTTCACATTCAGCCCTTTCAAACAAATACCTTTCACATTCAGCCCTTCCAAACAATTACCTTTCACATTCAGCCCTTCCAAACAATTACCTTTCACATTCAGCCCTTTCAAACAAATACCTTTCACATTCAGCCCTTCCAAACAATTACCTTTCACATTCAGCCCTTTCAAACAATTACCTTTCACATTCAGCCCTTTCAAACAATCACCTTTCACATTCAGCCCTTCAAACATTTACCTTTCATATTCATCCCTTTCAAGCAATTACCTTTTACATTCAGCCCAGTCAAACAATTACCTTTCACATTCAGCCTTTTCAAAAAATTACCTTTCACTGGTGTGCCACAAACAGGCACAAATTATATCACGTCGTGTAAATGATTCAGCTAAAGACTGATACACAAATGTGTATACATACACATGGGTAACTGCACTAGCAGCCATACAACTACATGGCTGACTAAACGGACATGCAGCCATTCATCTATATGGTTGGCTAGACAGACATGCAGACATTCATCTATATGGTTGGCTAGAAAGACATGCAGACATTTCATCTATATGGTTGGCTAGACAGACATGCAACCATTCATCTATATGGTTGGCTAGACAGACATGCAGACATTTCATCTATATGGTTGGCTAGACAGACATGCAGACATTCATCTATATGGTTGGCTAGACAGACATGCAACCATTCATCTATATGGTTGGCTAGACAAACATGCAGACATTCATCCTTGTGGTTGCATAAACAGACATGGAGACATTCATCTATATGGTTGGCTAGACAGACATGCAGACATTCATCTATATGGTTGGCTAGACAGACATGCAGACATTCATCTATATGGTTGGCTAGACAAACATGGAGACATTCATCTATATGGTTGGCTAGACAGACATGCAGTTATTTATCTATATGGTTGGCTAGACAGACATGCAGACATTCATCTATATGGTTGGCTAGACAGACATGCAACCATTCATCTATATGGTTGGCTAGACAGACATGCAACCATTCATCTATATGGTTGGCTAGACAAACATGCAGACATTCATCCTTGTGGTTGCATAAACAGACATGGAGATATTCATCTATATGGTTGGCTAGACAGACATGCAACCATTCAACTATATGTTTGGCTAGACAGACATGCAGACATTCATCTATATGGTTGGCTAGACAGACATGCAGACATTCATCTATATGGTTGGCTAGACAGACATGCAGACATTCATCTATATGGTTGGCTAGACAGACATGCACACATTCATCTATAGGGTTGGCTAGACAGATATGGAGACATTCATCTATATGGTTGGCTAGACAGACATGCAGACATTCATCCTTGTGGTTGCCTAAACAGAAATTCAGACATTCATCTATATGGTTGGCTAGACAGACATGCAGACATTTATCTATATGGTTGGCTAAACAGACATGCAGACATTTATCTATATGGTTGGCTAAACAGACATGCACACATTCATTTTTATGGTTGACTAAACAGAAATGCAGACAATCATCTATATGGTTGGGCAGACAGACATGCAGCTACATAGTTGGCTAGACAGACATGTAACCATTCATCTATGTGGTTGCCTAAACAGACACGCAGACATTCATCTATATGGTTGGCTAGACAGACACTCAGACATTTATCTATATGTTGACTAAAGAGACATGCAGACATTCATCTATATGGTTGACTAAACAGACATGCAGACATTCATCTATATGGTTGCCTAAACAGACACGCAGACACTCATCTATATGGTTGGCTAGACAGACACTCAGACATTTATCTATATGTTGACTAAACAGACATGCAGACATTCATCTATATGGTTGACTAAACAGACATGCAGACATTCATCTATATGTTTGGGCAGACAGACATGCAGCCATTCATCCTTGTGGTTGCCTAAACAGACATGCAGACATTCATCTATATGGTTGGCTAGATAGACATGCAACCATTCATCCTTGTGGTTGCCTAAACAGACATGCAAACATTCATCCTTGTGGTTGCCTAAACAGACATGCAGACATTCATCCTTGTGGTTGCCTAAACAGACATGCAGACATTCATTTATATGGTTGGCTAGACGGACATGCAGCCATAAATCTATATGGTTGTCTAGACAGACATGGAGCCATAAAACTAGCTGTCTAGACAGACATGGAGCCATACAACTAGCCAGTTGTCTAGACAGACATGGAGCCATACAACTAGCAAGCTGTCTAGACAGACATGGAGCCATACAACTAGCAAGCTGTCTAGACAGACATGGAGCCATACAACTAGCCGGCTGTCTAGACAGACATGGAGCCATACAACTAGCATGCTGTCTAGACAGACATGGAGCCATACAACTAGCCAGTTGTCTAGACAATCATGGAGCCATACAACTAGCAAGCTGTCTAGACAGACATGGAGCCACACAACTAGCCGGCTGTCTAGACAGACATGGAGCCATACAACTAGCCGGCTGTCTAGACAGACATGGAGCCATACAACTAGCCAGTTGTCTAGACAGACATGGAGCCATACAACTAGCAAGCTGTCTAGACAGACAAGGAGCCATACAACTAGCCGGCTGTCTAGACAGACATGGAGCCATACAACTAGCAAGCTGTCTAGACAGACATGGAGCCATACAACTAGCAAGCTGTCTAGACAGACATGGAGCCATACAACTAGCCGGCTGTCTAGACAGACATGGAGCCATACAACTAGCCAGTTGTCTAGACAGACATGGAGCCATACAACTAGCCAGTTGTCTAGACAGACATGGAGCCATACAATTAGCCGGCTGTCTAGACAGACATGGAGCCATACAATTAGCCGGCTGTCTAGACAGACATGGAGCCATACAACTAGCCAGTTGTCTAGACAGACATGGAGCCATACAACTAGCAAGCTGGCAAGCCAGACGTAAAGATATAGGTATTACGTTTTAGCTAGATGAATGGATAAAAGAATGGATATATGGATGGATGGATCGGTAGCTACTTGGATAGATTGATGGATACATGGATGAATGTATATATGGGTGGATGGATAGATGAATGGATGGGTGGATATATAGACTAACAGACATGCAGACAGACCGTAGTTGGTAAAGTACTATTCCTGTAGAAGGGCTGCAGAACCACTGTGAAATCGTCTCGTGTGTCGTATCGGCCCGAGGCCACCAGGTTCTGTGTCACCTTCTGATACTCTTCCCTTAGCCGAACAGCACGTCGCGCCTCCTCCTCACTGGAGGGGTTGGCGACACAGTGACACACGGCCCTAGGTTGGAAGAGCAGAAGCATCGTTAGAGGGAGTCGTGCATTGTCCTTCAGTTACAGGTGCATATGGACAAAACATAGCTTTAGTATGGGCACACACATAGTTTTAGTATGGGCACACACATAGTTAAGAATTGGCACACATATAGCTTTAGAATGGGCACACACATAGTTTGAGTATGGGCACACATATGTTTAAGTATGGGCACACACATAGTTTAAGTATGGGCACACACATAGTTTGAGTATGGGCACACACATAGTTTGAGTATGGGCACACACATAGTTTGAGTATGGGCACAACCATAGTTTGAGTATGGCCACAACCATAGTTTAAGTATGGGCACACATATGTTTAAGTATGGGCACACACATAGTTTAAGTATGGGCACACACATAGTTTAAGTATGGGCACACACATAGTTTGAGTATGGGTACACATATGTTTAAGTATGGGCACACATATGTTTAAGTCTGGGCACACATATGTTTAAGTATGGGCACACATATGTTTAAGGGCACACATATATATGGGCACACATATGTTTAAGTATGGGCACACACATAGTTTAAGTATGGGCACACATATGTTTAAGTATGGGCACACATATGTTTAAGTATGGGCACACATAGTTTAAGTATGGGCACACATATGTTTAAGTATGGGCACACACATAGTTTAAGTATGGGCACACACATAGTTTGAGTATGGGCACACACATAGTTTGAGTATGGGCACACATATGTTTAAGTATGGGCACACACATAGTTTGAGTATGGGCACACATAGTTTAAGTATGGGCACAACCATAGTTTGAGTATGGGCACAACCATAGTTTGAGTATGGGCACAACCATAGTTTGAGTATGGGCACAACCATAGTTTGAGTATGGCACACACATAGTTTGAGTATGGGCACAACCATAGTTTGAGTATGGGCACACATAGTTTAAGTATGGGCACACACATAGTTTGTAGTATGGTATGGGCACACACATAGTTTGAGTATGGGCACACATATGTTTGAGTATGGGCACACCCATAGTTTAAGTATGGGCACACATATGTTTAAGTATGGGCACAACCATAGTTTGAGCATGGGCACACATATGTTTAAGTATGGGCACACACATAGTTTGAGTATGGGCACACACATAGTTTGAGTATGGGCACACACATAGTTTGAGTATGGGCACACACATAGTTTGAGTATGGGCACACACATAGTTTGAGTATGGGCACACACATAGTTTGCATACGGGCACAGCCATAGCTTGCATAGGCACACAAACCTAGCTTTTATAGCGGCACAACCGTAGCTTGCATTGTAGGTTTACAACCGTTGCTTACATCGGTATACAACCATGGCTTATATATTGGCACAGCCATAACTTGCATATGGGCACAGCCATAGCTTGCATATGGGCACAGCCATAACTTGCACACGGGCACAAACGTAGCCTGTAAATGAGTCAAAGCCTGGGCGCTCGTGCGTTTTGATCACGTTGGCCCAATAATCTTAGAGAGTAGAACCCCTACGCTAGGCCCCTCCCCCACCCCCGTGGCCCCCTTCCCTCGGTCCCCCATTCCAACCCCTCGGCCCCTCCCCCTAGCCCCCGTGGCCCCTTCCCTCGATCCCCCATTCCAACCCCTCGGCCCCTCCCCCTCGCCCCCTCCTCTTGTCTTCCACCATGTCCCTTCCCTCGGTCCCCCATTCCAACCCCTCGGCCCCTCCCCCTCGCCCCCTCCTCTTGTCTTCCACCATGTATAAACGCTCTTTTTCAAACATTTATTCAAACATTTGATGTCGTTCAAAATAAATTGTTATGGTTTTTTTTTTTCAGTTGTGCACACAGTAATAATAATAGGTAAAGCGAAGGAGCCTTTACCTTACCTTCAGGCTATTGGGCATATAGGGCTAGACCTATATTTTATAGACCATTCGGCACTTGGTCGATGATGCGGTCAGTATCACGCCGGCCACCTTTACTTCCCATGTCTGAACCTTCTACCCACTCAAGGCTGGGTCGAACTGGGATGCAAATTTGGGTTAAGCTTCTTTTAATTGACTACTATGAAAATGGGCTAAAGGGTAAGTTTCCCGTGTTCTATATTATATATTTTATATGGTATACATTTGCCTCATACAAATCTATCAAAATACATGTGGGGAGGGGGGGGGGGGGTGAACAGATTATTTGGATATGCATTTATTTAGATGTTTGAAAAAAAAGAATTTGTGTTCACGAACGGGGTGAAAGAAGGAATTAGGTTTGTGTGCATAGGTACCACTGTATTTATTATGTCTCATTGTATCTTCTGACTGGTTGGTAGATGTCTGTAGACTAGACTATAGACTAGACTCTCATTTAGAATATATGGTACATCTAGATGTCTGTAGACTGTATAGTATTTTAGATGTCGGTAGACTAGACTTTAGACTGGACTGTCACTTAGACTGTGTGGTAGATCTAGATATCTGAAGACTAGACTAATGACTGGACTGTCACTTAGACTGTGTGGTAGATCTAGATGTCGGTAGACTAGACTTTAGACTATACCGTCACTTAGACTGTGTGGTAGATCTAGATGTCTGTAGACTAGACTATATACTAGACTCTCATTTAGAATATACGGTACATCTAGATGTCTGTAGACTGTATGGTACTTGTTTAGAATATACTGTCACTAAGATTGTATGGTACATATAGATGCCAGTAGACTAGACTAGGCTGTCACGTAGACTGTATGGGATATCTAGATGTCTGCAGACTAGTGTATAGACAAGAATGTCGTTTAGACTGCGTAGAATATCTAGATATATGTAGACTAGAGACTGGGCTGTCACATAGACTGTATAGTATAGACTAGCTTTTTACTAAGACTGTATGTTATATCTAACTGACTGACTGACTTTCTACCCCACTAGGACATCACACAAGCGATAAACACCCGATGACACAAAGTGCCACCATGTGGATGAGGATCACCGTGGAGAGGTCCCAGAAACAGCGTTCAGACAATGGCCATATTTATGGCGTGCCAGAGTGGGGCTTCAAATAACAAAAAATTACGTCCTAAAAAGGACGTAAGGTTAGGCTTGGCTTGGCTTTTTTACCCCACCAGGACATCACACAAGCGATAAACACCCGATGACACAAAGTGCCACCATGCGGATGAGGATCACCGTGGAGAGGTCCCAGAAACCGCGTTCAGACATTTGGCCATAATGATGACCTGCCTATATTGCGGCCCCTGGCAAAAGCCAGAGTGGGGCTTCAAATAACAAAAAATAACGTCCTAAGAAGGACGTAAGAAATTATAAGTAAGTAAGAATAGTCTAATAGTACTAAGTTGTATCTAGACGTCTGTAGACTAGACTATAAACTAGATTGTCACTTAGACTGTAAACAAGACTATAGAATAAGCCAGTGTTTCTCAGCCTGTTTACAACCGCGGCCAACTCAAGGGGTACCATGGTTTTGCGGCTCCAGCTGACAGCTACATGAGTTATAGCCCTTATTCCCAATCTAGACATGAGTTATAGCCCTTATTCCCAATCTAGACATGAGTTATAGCCCTTATTCCCAATCTAGACATGAGTTATAGCCCTTATTCCCAACCTAGACATGAGTTATAGCCCTTATTCCCAATCTAGACATGAGTTTTAGCCCTTATTCCCAACCTAGACAGGACTACAGGTAACCTAACTTTGGTGCCTTTATATAACTGTCTTTTGCAGCTGAATGTATACTGTTGTGAGTGTGTGTGTGTGTGTTGGGGGGAAGGGGGGGGGGTGAGACAAGCGTCCTGTTGTGTGGGGGACACATAAACTGTTGTCACAAACACACACACACACACACATCCACCCACCCACCCACACAGGCAGACACACACACACACACTCTCATCCACCCACACACGCACACACACACACCCACCCACCCACCCACACAGGTACTCACGAGTGGACTGTCTTACAGAGGAGGTTGTCGCCCAGGTTGCGGACAGACTCTACCGGCAACAGCTCCACCAGGTTGACGAAGGCTCGCGGCACGTGCTGGTGGAGGTAGTCCAGGGCCAGCCTGAGGTTGTTGAGGTAGCTCTCTGCGCTAAAGGTCTTCTGTGGGATGGGGCGGCGAGGGGGCGGATGTCAGGATCAGTCTCATCAGGTAGTTTGGACAACGATTCAACAGAAAAACCACATTGTAGCCTACAAGCACCCCATGTTTTCATACACGAATCCCGTACTTACACACCGAAACTCTTGCTCACATACACGAATCCCGTACTTACACACCGAAACTCTTGCTCACATAC
>CAJHNH020001961.1:0-11379 GCA_905116865.2 Candidula unifasciata | reverse complement strand
CACGAATCCCGTACTTACACACCGAAACTCTTGCTCACATACACGAATCCCGTACTTACACACCGAAACTCTTGCTCACATACACGAATCCCGTACTTACACACCGAAACTCTTGCTCACACATTGTTGACCTGCATGAACTTCGTCTCCACGTGCAAGAACCTCGTTTATCACCAGTGTAAGCTGTATCGTCACACAGACTTATCCCATCCTTATTATAGCCACGCTTGTAGACTTACCTCATCATTACACACGCCACAGAGACAAACCTATCTCATCCTTGCAATAGCTACACAGACAAACTTACCTCATCCTTGTAGTAGCCACAGAGACAAACTTACCTCATTCTTGTAGTAGCCACAGAGACAAACTTACCTCATCCTTGCAATAGCCACAGAGACAAACTTACCTCATCCTTGCAATAGCCACACAGACAAACTTACCTCATTCTTGTAGTAGCCACAGAGACAAACTTACCTCATCCTTGCAATAGCCACATAGACAAACTTACCTCATCCCTGTAGTAGCCACAGAGACAAACTTACCTCATCCTTGTAGTAGCCACAGAGACAAACTTACCTCATCCTTGTAGTAGCCACAGAGACAAACTTACCTCATCCTTGTAGTAGCCACAGAGACAAACTTACCTCATCCTTGTAGTAGCCACAGAGACAACTTACCTCATCCTTGTAGTAGCCACAGAGACAACTTACCTCATCCTTGTAGTAGCCACAGAGACAAACTTACCTCATCCTTGTAGTAGCCACAGAGACAAACTTACCTCATCCCTGTAGTAGCCACAGAGACAAACTTACCTCATCCTTGTAGTAGCCACAGAGACAAACTTACCTCATTCTTGCAAAAGCCACAGAGACAAACTTACCTCATCATTACACTAGCCTTACATACAAACCTACCTCGTCCTTGCAATAGCCACACAAACTTACCTCATCCTTCCATTAGCCACACAGACTTACCTCACACTTTCAGTAGTAACACAGACAGACCTAACGCAGACCATTCAGTAGACAGACAGACACTTATCTCGTCCTTGCAGTAGTCATACAGATAGACCTACCTCATTTTTGCAAAAGTAACACAGGCAGACTGAACTCATCCTTGCACTAATTACACTGGCAGACTTACCTCAACCTAGCAGAAGTTCTACACATTGACTTACCTCGTCCTTGCAATAGTCACACAGGCAGACCTACCTCATCATTGCAGTAGTCACACAGGCAGACCTACCTCGTCATTGCAGTAGTCACACAGGCAGACTTACCTCATCATTGCAATAGTCACACAGGCAAACCTACCTCATCATTGCAGTAGTCACACAGGTAGGCTTACCTCGTCATTGCAGTAGTCACACAGGTAGGCTTACCTCGTCATTGCAGTAGTCACACAGGCAGACTTACCTCATCCTTGGAGTAGTCACACAGGCAGACTTAATTCATCATTGGAGTAGTTAAACAGGTAGACTTAACTTGTCCTTGCAGTAGTCACAGAGACTTACCTTATGGTTGCCGTAGTCACACAGGCAGACCTACCTCATCCTTGCAGTAGCCAGATAGGTAGACTTACCTCATCCTTGTAGTAGTCACATGGGTAGACATACCTCATCCTTGTAGTAGTCACATGGGTAGACATACCTCATCCTTGTAGTAGTCACATAGGTAGACTTACCTCATCATTGCAGTAGTCACATAGGCAGAGTAGTGGCATAGGTAGACTTACCTCATTTTGTAGTAGTCACATAGGTAGACTTATCTCATCCTTGCAGTAGTCACACAGGTAGGCTTACCTCGTCCTTGCAGTAGTCACACAGGCAGACTTGTCTAGTCCTTGCAGTAGTCACATAGACTTACCTCGTCCTCACAGTAGTCACATAGGCAGACTTAGCTCATCCTTGCAGTAATCACATAGGTAGACTCACCTCGTCCTTGCAGTAGTCACATAGGTAGACTTACCTCGTCCTTGCAGTAGTCACATAGGTAGACTTACCTCGTCCTTGCAGTAGTCACATAGGTAGACTTACCTCGTCCTTGCAGTAGTCACATAGGTGGACTTACCTCGTGCTTGCAGTAGTCACATAGGTGGACTTACCTCGTGCTTGCAGTAGTCACATAGGTGGACTTACCTCATCCTTGCAGTAGTCACATAGGTGGACTTACCTCGTGCTTGCAGTAGTCACATAGGTGGACTTACCTCGTTCTTGCAGTAGTCACATAGGTGGACTTACCTCATCCTTGCAGTAGTCACATAGGTGGACTTACCTCGTGCTTGCAGTAGTCACATAGGTGGACTTACCTCATCCTTGCAGTAGTCGCATATGTCGTTGGCTCCAATAAAGAGTGTGATCAGCTTCCAGGAGTTGGCGAAGTCCACGTTTGTGTCAGCTCTCATCAACTGCACCAGTTTCTCTGCCTGAGCCAGCGTGTCGCTATAAGACAACAGTTCATACTTCAACAGTTGATTACATGTTGTCACAAGATCAATGATAATAAGGTCAAGATCTCAGGGAGAGATTGTAGTAGTAGTAGTAGTAGTAGTAGTAGTAGTAGTAGTAGTAGTAGTAGTAGTAGTAGTAGTAGTAGTAGTAGTAGTAGTAGTAGTAGTAGTAGTAGTAGTAGTAGTAGTAGTAGTAGTAGAAGTAGTAGTAGTAGTAGCAGCAGCAGCAGGAGTATTAGTAGCAGTTCTACCAGCAGCAGCAGCAATAGTAGCAAAAGCAGCAGCAGGAGTATTAGTAGCAGTTGTACCACGGGCAGCAGCAGTTGTACCAGCAGCAGCACTAGTAGTTGCAAAAGCAGCAGCGCTAGTAGCAAAAGCAGCAAGAGTAATAACAAAAGCTGCAGCAGTAGTAACAAAAGCAGCAGGAGTAATAACAAAAGCAGCAGCACTAGTAGCAAAAGCAGCAGGAGTAATAACAAAAGCTGCAGCAGTAGTAACAAAAGCAGCAGCAGTTGTACCAGCAGCAGCAGTAGTAGTAGCAAAAACAGCAGCAGTTGTAGCAACAGAAGCAGCAGCAGTAGTAGCAACAGTAGCAGTAGTAACAAAAGCAGCAGCAGGAGTAGCAGTATCAGGAGGAGTATTAGTATCAGTTGTACCAGCAACAGCAGCAAGAAGTATGTGCTGGTTGTAGGGTAGGTGACCCTAACCCCCCTCCCCCCCCCACCCCCGCACCCATTCGGGTCTTAGAAAGTTTGTGAGGCGGGGTGGGGGGGGGCGGGGGTGGGGGAGGGTTAACACCATCTGCACCCCCTCCATATGTATACATTTGTTTTTCATATTTATTTATACACACTTGAAGTCGTCCCGACCCCCGCAGGTGTCTCCGCCTTGCCGTGGTGGGGGAGCTGGTGTTTCTCAACGGCCCTGAGAGCTATGCCGGCGATAGCGTAGCTAGCAGCAGGTCCTCCTGGGCCGGAAAGGTCAAAGGGTGTAAAACAGACAAAGAGAGACACCCTAGTCCTCCAGGTTGGGGGCTGAAGAGTTGGACCGACGCCCCCACCTTCGTAAAACTTCATCTCGTCACGAAAGATATCTAAGCCTCGGTTTCAAATGGTTTTAAAACGGAGAACAAACCTAGAACGTTGAAAGACTTTGGAGATTTGGAACATGGAATGTACGAACCCTTGATAGTGCTGGAGTAGCTGAACAACTGACCTGTGAGTTATTAAAACACAGAATGGATATAACAGCAGTTCCAGAAATAAGATGGCCAGGACAGGGTACCGTAGAGGAAAGTGTAATGATCATAGTGTATGGAGGAAACAAAACAAATATGAACTAGGGAAATGATTTGTTATCAAGACAAATTTTTTGGGAAAGTATTATAAATTTTAAAGCCGGCCGCAGAACTTAGTTTATTACTAGAACTTAGTAATAGGATTGGTAAGTTACGAATAAAAGGAAAATTGAAAAATATCACGATGATTAATATGCAGGCACCTACTAAAGATAAAGAAGATGATATTAAAGAAGATTTCTATGATCGCCTTGAGAATATCACAGATGAAGCTGAAAAACGAGACATATTGATTGTCTTGAGAATGTCATAGATGAAGCTGAAAAACGAGACATATTGATTGTCTTGAGAATGTCATAGATGAAGCTCAAAAACGAGACATATTGATTGTCTTGAGAATGTCATAGATGAAGCTCAAAAACGAGACATATTGATTGTCTTGAGAATGTCATTGATGAAGCTCAAAAACGAGACATATTGATTGTCTTGAGAATGTCATAGATGAAGCTCAAAAACGAGACATATTGATTGTCTTGACTAGGTTTCAATGCACACACACAAAAAAAGGAAGAGAAAACACCTTTAAAAATGTAGCAGGCATGGGAAGCCTGTATACAAAGTCAAACACAATAATGGAGCGGCAAAAGGACTACAGATAAGCAGCAATAGATATCAAAGAAAAGATATACGTAAACAAACCTGGCAATCAAATGACCAGAAAACGTAGAAATAAATAGATCACATTTTAATCAATAAAAGAAATGCATCGAACATACACGACGGTTCTTTCACCAGAATCAACCCCAACCGGAGGATGAGAGACACAGTGGTCGACGTCACCATGGTCACGACCGAACTCACGGGCTGCCAATGGGTGATATCCGAAGACAGCAACTCCGACCATCTCCCGATCTTCGTGTTCCTAAACGCACAAGCGCTCACAAACGAAGACAGTCTCCGACCCAACTTCAATTTTAGAAAGGCCAACTGGGAAGCGTTTCAGAAAGAGCTAGCCGAAACCACCATAGAACGTGACCTAGGCGAAAGCCTATCAGCCTATTCAGAAAGGCTCACGAACACTATACTGGTAGCAGCCATCAGAAACATCCCAAGTAAAAACATGCCGCCACACCTGTGCAGCCGAGCAAACAGAGCGGTCAGACCTCACACAACAGTGAAAAAAACGCCTGTAGCTTGGTGGAACGAGAAGTGCACGGCGGCTACAGATGAAGGAAAAAGGGCTCTGCGGAGATACAGACGCAACAAGACCAATGCGAATCTTGAAGACTACAGAATCCAGAGAAACGCGGCCAACAGAATCATTAAACGATCAAAAGAGGCCCACTGGAAAACATTCTGTCAGAGTCTGAATCCGAGCACCCCTGCGAGCAGAGTGTGGGCCCAAATCAAGGCCATCAAAGGGAACAAAAAGTCGTCTCGAATCCCCACAATTAAGACACCGAGCTTGGCGATCACAGACAAAGAAAAGGCCGATATGTTTGGACAATTCTTCTATGAGATCAGCTCAACAGAGATGCTCGGCCCAACAGAGAGGGGGAGACGAGAACGACTTCTTGCAACTGGAGAACTTAAGCCTGAACCAGACATCACAGATTATTACCTCGACACCGACATCACAATCGACGAGGTCACCTCAGCGCTTCGGGCGAAAAAAGACACAGCAGCAGGGGCAGACATTCTGAGTTACAAACTAATCAAAATGCTCCCTAGAAAAATACTCGAAGTGCTAACGGCGCTGTTCAACGATGTATGGACAGAAGGGACAATCCCACAACAATGGAAACACGCCACGGTCATACCAGTACCCAAGCCTCAAAGGGACACGCAGAGACTGGACTCATACAGACCTATCTCGCTGACCTCCCACCTAGGAAAACTGATGGAGACCGTGGTCACTAGAAGAATCAATTTCCATCTCGAAAAAAACAACAAGTACAGCTGCACCCAGTCCGGATTCAGAGCTAACAGATCCTCGATTGACCAGGTGATCAAACTCGAGGATCACGTCAAGAGAGGTTTCTTAAAAGGAGAGAAAACAATCGCCATTTTTCTTGACCTTACCAGTGCCTTTGACACTTGCTGGAGGGAAGCCGCCATCAGGAAACTGAGTGTAGTAGGAATTGTGGGGAAAACGCTCAATTACATCAAGAGTTTCCTCCAAGACCGAACCTACTCAGTGATAGTGCGAAACGCAAAATCGGCAACCCACTCGCAAGAGAACGGCACTCCCCAAGGTTCGGTGATTTCCCCGGTGATCTTCTCCATCCTCGTGAATGACCTGGCGGAGGCCATAGGAGAAAAAAACGTCATGTTATCACAGTACGCCGACGACTGCGCCATCTGGTGCTCCGATTCCAACCTGGAGCTAGCCAGAAATCAGCTGCAGAGGGCAACCAACAACGTTACAAGGTGGATGGAGAAGTGGGGATTTCGTATCAACCCAACCAAGACCACCCAGATGATTTTCAACTGGAAAAGAGTACGAACGTACGAAGACTTTGACACCCGCATAGAAATAGACGGTCAAAGAATACAGAGAAAGATACAAACGACATTTCTGGGAATGCTGCTCGACTCCCAAATGAGCTGGGGTCGACACATCGAACAAACTGTCGCAAGATGCAAGAGCAATAACAACCTGCTACGAATCATCAAAGGATCCGGCTGGGGCGCACACACAAAGACACTACTAAATTTTTACAAAGCATTCATCCGAAGCAAAATTGAATACGGTTCCATCGTATACGATGCTGCTTCTGATGCCAAAAAAGAGACACTAGACACAATTCAGAACCAGGCGATGGCAATCATCCTGGGGGCAGGGAAAGGAACTAGTCAAGAAGCCATGGAAGTAGCCTTGGGCGTCATACCGCTAAAACTACGCAGAAAACAACTTAGACACGGCTACTGGTCCCAAGCGGCACTTGACCCACGCCACCCTGCCATCCAGGCACTGGCTGTCAACGAATACCCCTGGTCAAAGGTCAGCGTCCCAATGCAAACATTCCAGAGACCGGCCGCCTGGAAAACGGCATCCGAAATTGACACCACCACCATAACCAGCGGTAAGAAATACCACCCGACCATCCCCACCTGGGAGCTTAAGACACCGTTCACCGACGAAAGCCTCGCCCACGTGATAGACAGAAACCATGACATACTCGATGCAAGGTCGAGAGTCGAACAGTACATCCGTGACGCAGAAATTGACACTATGATTATATACACCGACGGCTCAAAAACCAGCACGGGAGAAGTCGGGGCCGGTGTTTACATACCGACCTGGAAGACCACACACGAATACCGACTCACTAACGATATGGCAGTCTGCTCAGCTGAGCTGGTAGGGATTCTGAAAGCACTGGAGCTAGCCTGCGAACGGCCCCCCATAAAACTCCTCGTCCTTTCTGACTCACTATCAGCAGTACAAGCCCTGAGGGACTTTTCGAAAGTGAGCCGGCAAGACATTAAAGAGGAAATCCTGACAATTTCCACCCGACTCAGAAGCCTGGGATGCCAAACTACCATTGGTTGGATCCCAGCACACATAGGCATTGAGGGCAATGAAGCAGCAGACAGAGCGGCGAAGAGAGGCACGGTTAGCCACAACACAGTATTCGCGGGACTGGGCAAAACTGAACTAAAAGCGATTATCAAAAGCAGAATATGCAGAGAATGGTCCCAACAGTGGTCGACCAGCGACAAAGGCAGAGCTGCCTACAAACTACTCAACAAACCCAGTCTCAAGAATCAAGTGACTAAACCGACCAAAATTCCGGCCATCCGAAAACTGTGGAAGATGCGACTAGGGTGTTGGCCAGACCGATTCCGCACTCCTGTGTGCGAGGAATGCAGGGCCCCCAACTCCATGGAGCACTTCTTACTAAACTGTAAACACCACGAAATAGAGAGACAAGAGCTCGTGCTGCACTTCAGAGCCTCAAACCAACCTATGACAACTGAAAACTGCCTCAGTGTGAGCTGTGACGACAAGATCCAGCGACTTGTGAAGCAGTTCATATCCAGAACCGGGAAAGCGATCTGAGAGCCACCCCCAGCATGATGGACCAGATCCAGCGAGTACCAGCACCCACAACAGAGGCAACTTTACCTCTCACTCACTCTTCCGACCTCACTGTATGTCCTCTCAAAGGCATTCCTGCCCCTCAGCCTGTACCACCTCCACTCCTTCTCCACCACAGGCGAATCAACCAGACTAAAAAATTCAACTAACATAATCTCTCATAATATATTTTCAGAAAGAATAATACGACCGAACCCACCAAAGGCCACCCGACGCTCCGAGGCAAACCAGCTAAAGGGCATAGCACAAGAAGGGGACCAGCACTCGTGGATTTCAGTCTGTTATGCATTTCATTTTGTAAACTGCCCGCCCCTCCCACATATGTTTCAATATTAATAAACTCATTTTCAGCTAAAAGCCGAAGAAACCCACCAAAGGCCACCCGACGCTCTGAGGCAAACCAGCTAAAAGGGCATTGCACAATAAGGGGACCAGCACTTGTGGAATTCCAGGCTACTACGCTACTCTGATAACCTCACCCGTCCCTCCCCACATATATCTAAAATGTAAATCAGTCTATTTTCAGATCCACCCAGGCAGAGCAGGCAGTGTGCAGGACTCAACCCACCAAGGACCTCTTCCTCAACCTAGCAAGCTATCTGTCTCTCTCCAACTTCCGACCTAGCTATACAATATCTTTGCACCTTCGGGCGTTCTAATTTTTTTGCAACCTTTGTTACCTCCTCTACTTATCTAACGGCTGCACACAACAACAAGATTGTGACAGTCGTCCTGTGGGGGCCGTGTTTTAGGGCGCTCAGTATGCGGAACTGTTTGTTTCGTGGCGGAGTGACTTCAAACTGACTTGGTGCTAACACAGATGAACAGTGCAAAAGCTAGCGAATAGCCAATTAAACAGGAACCAGGCCCCTCAGAACCAGAACTTAGGCAACAAATGAACAAACTCAGGTGAAAGTGATCACCACAAGGAATATAAATGAAATAAGATAGCAAAGGAACCGTCCTTGAAAAAGCAGGCCATCAGGCGGCTAAAAAAGGACTAAGTTTGGAATTTTTGTTTGATTTTATACGATACGATACAAGATAGAAGCTACAGAGGAGCTGAGTGTCATAGTGACTACAACCTGGTTGGTACAAAATTAAAAATCAAGCTCAACAGATCCTTCTACACCAAGTTGCAAAGATCACATCCAGAGTACAATAGAGACAGATTACAAGAAACATCCATATCAGTGAAATTTGCAGATAAATCAAAACATAGAACTGAAATTTTACAAATTCCGTCAGAGGAAGACTTTGACTAAAACTGGTTGGATATTAAGAATATTATTCAAACCACATCAGAAATGCAGAAGTATGTCTTTCTGTGTCCAGCATAAACAGAAAGAACAAATGGTTCAATACAAAATGTGAAAAAGCAGTCAGTAAGAAAAAAACATGCCAGGCAGATCTGGCTAAATGATACTAGTAACAAATAAAATGAAGAGAACAAAATATAGAACAGAATGTAAAGAAGCTACAAAAGTATTTAGGCACCAAAAGCGAGAATACATGAACAACATTTTCGTGGATATAGAAGCTAACCATCAGAACAACGAATCCAGAAATGTTTTTACAGAACTTAAAGCTGTGAAACGTTCGCTTCAACTCAGCAGATATAGTTTAACAGATCACAATCGGAACATGATAAATAATAATGAGGAAATATTTAACAGATGGAAGAAAAACTTGACTGAATTGTTAAACTGTGAAACCCCACTTAATAATTATCAACAGGAAGAGATCCTAACTTGTGAACCAAACATTAAAGAGCCTGATTTTGAAGAAGTACTGTGTCATACCACGACTTGAAAGCAATAAAGCAACTGGTGCTTATGGAATTGTAGCTGAACTTATAAAAGAACCTAAGTCATGTATTTCATGTAAAGATATATGAAATAATAAAACTTGTTTGGAGGACAGAGAAATATACCACGGATGCTCTGTCCCCACTTCTTTTCAAATTGGCCCTGGAGAACATTATGAGGAAATTGAAATAAAAGTGTACTGTAGAATAATTTACAAAAATACTTGGTTATGCAGATGGCATTGATATCATTGGAGAAAATGAAGTAGAGACTGTTAAAACACTTACTCTCCTAAAAGAATCAGCTCAGATAACTGGACTAGGTATAAATCAAGACAAGACAGATTACATGAAAAAAAAAAAAAATAGACAGGGAAAGGATATAAACTCCGGATACATACTAGTCGATAATATTAAAATGAAACGAACGGAAACATATAAATACTTGGGTGCAAACTTCACCTGTTCGAACATAATGAGAGAAGAAATACAATCTAGAGTACATTCTGGAAATAAAGTATACTATGCTTTTCAACATCTGCTAAAGTCAAAGAGTCTGTCTCGCAACACCAAGATCAACATATATCAAACGTTGATAAGACCAGTCATTTTAAATGGCCCTGAAACTTCGAGCACAACAACTACAAGAGATGAAGCCTTATTACAGGTTTTCGAAAACAATCTTACGACGAATCTTTGGACCTATCAAAGATACAAATAGCGGGGAATGGAGAGAGAGAAGCACCAACGAAATTAACATTCTGTTTAAATCACCACTGATCACTGGCATCACGAAAGCCAAGGGGTTGAAATGATTGGGGCATATTGAGAGAATGTCAGATGACAGAGAAGTGAAAACTGTATACACAAGGGAGATAAATGGTCGTAGACCACGAGGCAGACCAAGAAGACGATGGAGAGATAATGTTCAGACAGACCTGTAAACAGTGTCACCAACAGGAAAGAGAAGGCCAAGCAAAGAGATGAATGCAGGCTGGTGATATCTGCAGCGATGAAACTCAAGGGCTTAGAATGCTGAAGAAGAAGTAGAAGTCTTCTTGATACGGGAGGCAATTTTTCGTTATTTTAAAGCCCCGCACCAGATGTAGCCAGGGATCATAATATAAACTAACGGTTGAACAGGGTTTCTGGGACCTCTCCCCGGGTGATCCCTATCTACATGGTGGCACTTTGTGTCACCGGGTGTTTATCGCTTGCTGGATGTGCAAGTGGGGTTGAATATCATTCATTCATATTTATTTTATACATATAAATATATTTTTTGCATTTTATAGTATTTCTAATATATTTTATGTATTTGTCATTCAATATGTTATTATTATTATTGTGCACTAAACAAGACTCCTGTCTGTTGAGCTCCTTCTTCAGAAAATGGGTTAACCTTCTGATCCTGACAATGGTTTTTCTCTTTCTTCCAAATCTAGCGCTGAAAGGGAGGACAAGGAACGGGGAGCTGGAGACTTGGAACAGGAAAGGGAATACGGGACGGGAGACACCGAACAGGAAAGGGAAACACGGGACCCGAGACATGGAACAGGAAAGGGGAACACGGGACCGGAGACATGGAACAGGAAAGGGGAACACGGGACCGGAGACATCAGACAGGAAAGGGGAACACGGGACCGGAGACTTGGAACAGGAAGGGACACGGACGGAACATCCGACAGAAAGGGGAATACGGGACCGGAACGGATCAGA
>CAJHNH020001960.1:117500-133698 GCA_905116865.2 Candidula unifasciata | reverse complement strand
GCCCTAGTGGGTAAAAATCCGGGGCAACAGTAATTTAAAGGGACATCCGGGGGGGGGCATTTGGAGCCGGGAAAGCTGCTTTTTCGAGGGGCTAAGAAAAATTTAGCGGGGTACTACCAAAAAAACAGAACAAAAAAACAGTTTTAGGCCTAGGTAGACTTTAAAATTAGGTTTTTGGTTTTTTTGACTCTCCCAAACAGGAAATGTTTTCTTTTTTTCTTCCTTCAAAAGGGAAAAATATATTTTTGGTGCTTGGAAAACTAGCTTAGTATCTGATAAATCGGATGACAAATAATTAGCTGTCAGAAAGTTTTCAGAACTGTGAACACACTTTAGTTCTACTCTACAGAAAAGGCCCACTACTGGCGCACTACCTTGGACAAACAGCCATACTGGCACTTGCTTCATAGAAAGAAGGTGTAACCTGTAAGTAAATAGGAAGATAATCATGTCGTCCTACTAGACCAGGGGGTTCTGTAAGATGCATGACACCAACATGTGCAATTATGAATAAAATATAACTTTTTTATGTCCTTTTTAATTTCTATAAATTGAAATCCATATCTAAAAGGACGTGGAAATTTTTTTTTTTCACTAACAGGCGAGACATGAATATGGGGGTTCATAATGAGGTCAGAAGTTAAGATTATTTTAAGACTTAGGGTCCTGTGAGAACAAGATTAGACGAAGTCAGTTTCCTCGAAGTTCGGAGTACAATTTTTTTTGCCGGAGGCAGGGAACGGCGAGTAAGCCATAAAACGGGTGTACAACCAGCAAAACTCCAAGTCCAGGTAAAAGCCAAAATTCCCCCCCCCCCTTAAATAGTCTTTTAGAAAACAAAGACAACTAACATTTAGCTTTTCTGGTTGCCCACCTGAGTTTTAACTTGAGAAACAGTAGGAATAATATGGCTTACTGACATTGTCAGTGTAAAAGTAATAGATTATTCCCTTGTGTTCTTGGAGGGAACCGTTCGATTACTTCTGACTGACAATATTACTGCATTCTAGTGCTTGCATTTGGAACCGGACAGGATAGAATACACACTGTGAAGGTAGGTCAGCATGCTCCAACATTGTAGTCACTGTGTTTTTAATTTGCGTTTTGTTTGTTTTGTTGTGACGTTGTTCATTGTTCCTAAAATGAGTCGAGATATACAAGCTCCTTCAGTCGCACCCACCTACCTGGGTGAGTTCCAATGCCCTGTTTGCGGGAGGGGGAAACACACCCACTGCTCCGCCCTAAGAAGCATACCATTAAAATCAAAGGCGACTAATTAAGGATGTTTCTTTCCAAGGCGGAGAGCATCTGCCTGAGATGCGAGGTACGTTTTACCCCAACGAGACATCACTCTGAGCGATAAACACCCAGTGATACAAAATGCCACTATTCGGATAAGGATCCAGAAACCCCGATGCAGAGGACCTAGAAACCCCGTTCTACCGTTAGGTTTTATAAGAGCTCCCGACAACAAGGGTGGGGTTTTAAAATGACGACAATTGCGTCCTGCGAGGACGTATGTGATGCGAGGAACTAGAATTGTGCGTTTAAATAAGCCAGATCTGTAAAGTAGATGTGGCTAATTAAAGATGTGATTTTTAATGCGAAGTGCATCTACCTGAGAGGACAGTAACTGATCGTGTGCATTTAAATACGCTAAATAGGTAAAAAGTATGTGCACAAAAACCTAAGTTCTAGAACAAGATCAATTTCCAGAAGTAGGCAAATAACCAGAAATTTTCGAGGGAGTTGACAGTCAGTGAAAGAAAATAACTGGAGAAAAGTCGTATTTCTGATGTAAATACACTTTCATTGCTCAATACACACGTCATCATTCACTACACATAATCAATACGCACGCCATCACCCAATAAACACGTCATCACCTAATACACACGTCATCACCCAATACATACCTCATCACCCAATTCACACGTCATCACCCAATACACACGTCATCACACAATACACACGTCATCACCCAATGCACACCTCATCACCCAATACATACCTCATCACCTAATACACACCTCATCACCCAATACACACTTCAACGCTTAATACACACCTCATCACCCAATCCACACGTCATCACCCAATACACACGTCATCGCCCAATACACACGTCATCACCTAATACACACCTCATCACCCAATTCACACGTCATCACCCAATACACACGTCATCACACAATACACACGTCATCACCCAATGCACACCTCATCACCCAATACACACGTCATCACCCAATACACACCTCATCACCCAATACACACGTCATTACCCAATGCACACCTCATCACCCAATACACACGTCATCACCTAATACACACATCATCACCTAATACACACCTCATCACCCAATACACACGTCATCACATAATACAACGTTATCACCCAATACACACGTCATCACCTAATTGACACCTAAACACCCAACACACACGTCATCACCTAATACACACCTCAACACCCAACACACACGTCATCACCTAATATACACGTCATCACCCAATACACACGTCATTACCCAATACACACTTTAACGCCTAATACACACCTCATCACCCAATACACACGTTATCACCCAATACACACGTCATCGCCCAATACACACGTCATCACCTAATACACACCTCAACACCCAACACACACGTCATCACCTAATACACACCTCAACACCCAACACACACGTCATCACCTAATACACACCTCATCACACAATACACACGTCATCACCCACTATACACGTCATCACCCAATTCACACGTCATTACCCAATACACACCTCATCACCTAATACACACCTCATCACCCAATACACACCTCATCACCTAATACACACCTCATCACCCAATTCACACGTCATCACCTAATACACACGTCATCACCCAATCGACACTTCAACGCTTAATACACACCTCATCACCCAATACACACGTCATCACCCAATACACACGTCATCACCTAATACACAACTCAACACCCAACACACACGTCATCACCTAATACACACCTCAACACCCAACACACACGTCATCACCTAATACACACCTCATCACCCAATACACACGTCATCACCCAATACACACTTCAACGCTTAATACACACGTCATAACATAATACACACGTCAAAACCCAATACACTCGTCATCACCCAATACACACGTCATCACACAATACACATGTCATCACCCAATACACACGTCATCACCCAATACACACGTCATCACCCAATACACACTTCAACACCCAATACACACGTCATCACCTAATACACACCTCATCACCCATTACACACGTCATCACCCAATACACACGTCATCACCCAATAGGCACGTCATCACCCACTATACACGTCATCACCCAATTCACACGTCATCACCCAATACACACCTCATCACCCAATACACACCTCATCACCTAATACACACCTCATCGCCCAATACACACCTCATCACCTAATACACACCTCATCACCCAATACACACGTCATCACCTAATACACACCTCAACACCCAACAAACACGTCATCACCTAATATACACGTCATCACCCAATACACACGTCATCACCCAATACACACTTCAACGCCTAATACACACCTCATCACCCAATACACACGTTATCACCCAACACACACGTCATCGCCCAATACACACGTCATCACCTAATACACACCTCAACACACACGTCATCACCTAATACACACCTCAACACCCAACACACACGTCATTACCTAATACACACTTCATCACCCAATACACACGTCATCACCCAATAAACACGTCATCACCCAATACACATTTCAACGCTTAATACACACGTCATCACCTAATACACACGTCAGAACCCAATACACTCGTCATCACCCAATACACACGTCATCACCTAATACACAAGTCATCACCCAATACACACGTCATCACCCAATACACACTTCAACACACAATACACAAGTCATCACCTAATATACACGTCATCACCCATTACACACGTCATCACCCAATGCACACGTCATCACCCAATAGACACGTCATCACCCAATACACATTTCAACGCTTAATACACACGTCATCACCTAATACACACGTCAGAACCCAATACACTCGTCATCACCCAATACACACGTCATCACCTAATACACATGTCATCACCTAATACACACCTCATCACCCAATACACACCTCATCACCTAATACACACCTCATCACCCAATTCACACGTCATCACCTAATACACACGTCATCACCCAATCGACACTTCAACGCTTAATACACACCTCATCACCCAATACACACGTCATCACCCAATACACACGTCATCACCTAATACACAACTCAACACACAACACACACGTCATCAACTAATACACACCTCAACACCCAACACACACGTCATCACCTAATACACACCTCATCACCCAATACACACGTCATCACCCAATACACACGTCATTACCCAATACACACTTCAACGCTTAATACACACGTCATAACCTAATACACACGTCAAAACCCAATACACTCGTCATCACCCAATACACACTTCATCACACAATACACATGTCATCACCCAATACACACGTCATCACCCAATACACACGTCATCACCCAAAACACACTTTAACACCCAATACACACGTCATCACCTAATACACACCTCATCACCCATTACACACGTCATCACCCAATACACACGTCATCACCCAATAGGCACGTCATCACCCACTATACACGTCATCACCCAATTCACACGTCATCACCCAATACACACCTCATCACCCAATACACACCTCATCACCTAATACACACCTCATCGCCCAATACACACCTCATCACCTAATACACACCTCATCACCCAATACACACGTCATCACCTAATACACACCTCAACACCCAACACACACGTCATCACCTAATATACACGTCATCACCCAATACACACGTCATCACCCAATACACACTTCAACACCTAATACACACCTCATCACCCAATACACACGTTGTCACCCAATACACACGTCATCGCTCAATACACACGTCATCACCTAATACACACCTCAACACACACGTCATCACCTAATACACACCTCAACACCCAACACACACGTCATCACCTAATACACACCTCATCACCCAATACACACGTCATCACCCAATACACACGTCATCACCCAATACACATTTCAACGCTTAATACACACGTCATCACCTAATACACACGTCAGAACCCAATACACTCGTCATCACCCAATACACACGTCATCACCTAATACACATGTCATCACCCAATACACACGTCATCACCCAATACACACTTCAACACACAATACACACGTCATCACCTAATACACACCTCATCACCCATTACACACGTCATCACCCAATGCACACGTCATCACCCAATAGACACGTCATCACCCACTATACACGTCATCACCCAATTCACACGTCATCACCCAATACACACCTCATATCTTAATACACACCTCATCACCCAATACACACCTCATCACCTAATACACATCTCATCACCCAATACACACCTCATCACCTAACACACACCTCATCACCCAATACACACGTCATCACCTAATACACACCTCATCACAAAATAGACACGTCATCACCCACTACACACCTCATCACCCAATACACACGTCATCACCCAATACACACGTCATCACCCAATACACACTTCAACGCTTAATACACACCTCATCACCCAATACACACGTCATCACCCAATACACACGTCATCACCCAATACACACGTCATCACCTAATACACAACTCAACACCCAACACACACGTCATCACCTAATAGACACCTCAACACCCAACACACACGTCATCACCTAATACACACCTCATCACCCAATACACACGTCATCACCCAAATCACACGTCATCACCCAATACACACTTTAACGCTTAATACACACGTCATAACCCAATACACTCGTCATCACCCAATACACACGTCATCACACAATACACATATCATCACCCAATACACACGTCATCACCCAATTCACACGTCATCACCCAATACACACCTCTTCACCCAATACACACCTCATCACCTAATACACACCTCATCGCCCAATACACACCTCATCACCTAATACACACCTCATCACCCAATACACACGTCATCACCTAATACACACCTCATCACTCAATAGACACGTCATCACCCACTACACACGTCATCACCCAATTCACACGTCATCACCCAATACACACGTCATCACCCAATACACACGTCATCACCCAATACACACCTCATCGCCCAATACACACCTTATCACCTAATACACACCTCATCACCCAATACACACGTCATCACCGAATACACACCTCATCACTCAATAGACACGTCATCACCCACCACACACGTCATCACCCAATTCACACGTCATCACCCAATACACACCTCATCACCCAATACACACGTCATCACCCAATACACACGTCATCACTCAAAGCCCACCTCACCTAATACACATACTTATATTTTTAGAGCGGTGTAGGTAGTGTAGGAGTTGAGCTTAAGGATTTAGGGTCGCATGGTTTTTGCCACTGACTGTGCGAATGATGTAGGTGCTAGATACTGGCCTTCGGATCCGAAGATCGTGGGTTCAGGTCTTGATGGAGCCAGAGTTTTTTTTTTTTTTTTTTCCAAAATTGCAATGGCTTCCAGTTTGACACAGCTTTAAATGGGTACAAGATACTGTCATGGGAAGTTAAGGCGGTCGATGTGATGTTGACCACATCACACATTGAGTGTCGATTGTTCCATATAATATAGGTCTGTACCCTATATGCCCAGTACGTCTGAGAGATGGTACTTTAAGTAAATACTGGCCTTGAGATACACACACATATACACGAAAACACAGCCATTTCTTATGTCTAACCGAGGATTCGATCCATGGTCTTTTTATTGCATGAAATTCTAGCGTCCGAACTGTTCAGCCAATCGCTCATTATAAACTGTGTATAAACATGTTTACTCTGTTCAGTTAAAGTATTTTTCACTTTAGTAAAATCGGAGACTCTAAAACATTTTGTCATTCACACAATGGTCATGTGGACTAATGTTTTGACAGGGAACCACCAGAAACTGACATTTTTACTTTCCGTTGTTATGTTAGCGCTAAGCTAATAACATATATATATATTTTGTGGTCATGAGATGACAAGGAGGAAACTAGAGTACATCGACAGAATGGAAAAGCTGGAAAGGAGAAAGGTCGAGGGAAAACGAGAGAAAAGATGTTGGACAATTTGATATCATGGCATGGGCGATTATCTGTATCAGAGTTGACTGAAAGTACATGAGACAGAAGACTGTGGATAGACATGACTACCAACGCCACACGGCATGAACTTTTAGAAGTAAATTAGCATATATTATTGTGATTAGGGTAGCTGGTAATATTTGGTCGTTGGTTTCTATTCTGTTACTATCTGCTGTTTCCAGTAATCCGTCTCAGTTCTGGCTAAGTCTGAATTCTGGCTAAGTCTGAATTCTGGTCAAGTCTGAATCAGAATGCCAATGCTGTGCATGTTGTTTGTTGTTCGTCCATAACAAATGATGAAGACCACTTTTATACAAAGTAGTAGAGATTAGTGATTTTGAGTACGAAGGTGGCTGATTAGTCCAATATGAGCCTGGAAAGTTCTTGCGCAGCGGTGACTTGCCCAAGGATTTGGATGTAATTAAAGCGAGGAAGAGTTGAGCAATTTGTCAACCTCACTCTCTCGCCTGTGTCCATCTTGATTCAATGACAGGACACTGTCGAGACGACTGGAAATGGACCAGTGGTCTTAAGTGACCAGCCTTGTTCGACTTGTTCGTTGAACCATAAGAGGTTTCATCCGCACAATGTGCCTTCTTTGTTTCGTGTACATAGATATTTAAGTAACGTCCTCTTTTTATATCAACGGAATCACCCTACAATATTCGCGTGTTCATGTCTCATATTGTTGATTACTCTTTGGCAAGGAAAACTCTCTGATGAAAAAAACAAATTGAGACGTGGACGAACCAAGGAAACATGGATATTGACAGTTATAAAGAGAAAAAAAAAGGAATGCAAAATAACGGGGGATCCCATCATCCTCATTAATCCTTTACAAAATTTCATCTCGGCCCGCCTAAGACTCCCTTTTTTTTTTGGCCAAATCTCCAACCATCTGTTCTTTAGAAGCTCACACATTTTCAGTTTCTTGTATCCACTTTCGCGAATGCCTGCCTTTGCCTCGTTCTCCGGAAACTGTAACCTCCATCGCCATTCTCTCAGGGTCGCCACGGCGTCTGACATGGCCAAAATACCCCAGCTGTGGGGACAGGATACTGTTTATGAGCTATGGGATACCTTAGCAGAAAAACAGCAGGCCTTCAGCAATGTAGATCTTTCGTAAATACCTTGTGTCACGAGCGACATGGGAAGACACAGATATACATGGTTAGTGACCCCCCCCCCCTTTTTTTTTTCACCCCCACCCCCACCCAAACACACATACGCACGCATACACAAATGACCTTTGCTCATATGTCTAAGGAAAGCCTTTCATACATTGATACGAAAGGATACCCTAGGAAATCGAAGCAGCCAAAAATTCATTGATCATAACACACAACGGGGGCAGACTGGTTAATACAAATTTTAGTCTTGCAGCACATGTCTAACCCATTCCAAGAAGAGAAGATAGTACCCATTCTTTACTTTGTAAAGTAAATAAGCAGAGGATCAATTTCACACTTATATTTGTTAGCACCAGTCGGCACTCTAGGGTGATATTATCTACATCGGGGCGGCCGCCTTTGCTTTCCAAGACATTACTTGGCACCTATTTCAGTCTGGGTCGATTTGTGAGCCAAGGTGAATTTTGAAAACATATCTAAGAATTTGAACCATTTGACTTCTGGCTGGCTGGCAATCGGCTAACTGTAACGGTACATCGGATTCCATTATTAACTGTACACTGTACATGTAGTAACTTGTTTATCTGCTGTCGTTACTATTCACGTTTTTTTAGTAACTTCTTTAAATGATGTCTGTACATTCAGACACATCTTTAGAAAAATATACACTTGATGCTGGCAATTTCAGCTGTCTTAAGTAAATTGTTTGTCTGATGTCTTTAGTTTCCACCATATTTTTTAAATTAGCTTGTATATCTAATGCATGTGCTTTTCACTTTATCTTTACTAAATTTCTGATCTGAAGACTTTGTTGTCTACTGTATCTGGACCAACTTGTTTATCTGATGCCTTTTCTCTGCACTTCTTCTTCTTTTCTCTACTCCTGGAATACCTCGCGGTGTCAAGACAGGAAGAGAGCTCTAGAACTGGCCCGTCTGTTTGATTCGTATGAAGTACTTTTCGGTTTTTCTGATATTTCTGCGGTCTATATTATGCGTGGTCGTCCTCTGGTTCTATTACCATTGTATCTGTATAGCATTTCACTCTACGGTGCCCTCTCTGATGCCAATCTTGCTATATAGCCAAACCATTCGATTTATTGTCTACCTATAAATTTAAGGCGTCCGTGGCTAAGGCGTTGCGAGTCTGACTCGTATTCCAACGTACCGCGATCGAAACCCACTGCGGGCTGTGTGGATTTTTATCGTGGTATGGGACGTCGCAGGTCGACCCAGCCTCAAACCGGTACCAGGATGGGCTGTCCTGGGAAAGTAAAGACGGCCGACGTAATGCCGATTGGTCTGTAAAAATATGGGTGCTCTTCCCATATGCCCGAGGCGCCTAAGGGCGCGTAAAGGGATCTTTACTTACTTTTTTTTAACTATACATTTAAGTACTGGTTCTGTGCCGACTCTCCTCCTGATATCATCGTTCCTAAGTCCATCTTCCCTCGTTAGACCTAGCACAGGACTGTACTTAAATATTTTCTGTGCTCCACGGTCGACCTAGCTTAACCAGGCACCAGGGAAAAATAGCGGCAAGTAAAAACCGTTGAAAAACTGAATTCTGAACGCAACACGCAGTCGAGTGTTGTTTGGCGTAAACAAATATTTCGCGTTATTTGCGTGGAAATAATTCTGTACATAACTTGGAAAAAAAAAAAAAAAAACCTTATCCAAGAACATGACTCCTTAAAGCTATGAAGTAGCTTCGCTAAGACTCGTCTGAAAAAAACTAAGTCCATTAAAGCGATAAACATGTTCTAATGCAGTGTATTTTAAGATCCTGCCATTAATAATCTCCCTTAATGTAGGCTTTCTTGGCGGCAATACTCTGATACTGCACCCCGGATATCTCTTGTTTGTTTGTGCATGCATTTCTGTTTCTGCCGAAGGTTTCAATGCCATTATTGAAGCTTATCTAGACAGACTTATGGAGAGAGAGAGAGAGAGAGAGAGAGAGAGAGAGAGAGAGAGAGAGAGAGAGAGAGAGAGAGAGAGAGAGAGAGAGAGAGAGAGAGAGAGAGAGAGAGAGAGAGAGAGAGAGAGAGAGAGAAGATTGTTTTTCTGTTCAGAGCCAAACAACTCGCCAAACATTTCCTGCTGGTTCCAAAGATAAAACCACACTCTAGCTGTCTTCTGTCACAGTTTTCAGGCAGTTGCAGTTCCAACTTTAAAACAAAGGGGTCACCCTTATAGTGGGCCAGGAAAAAAAAAAAAAACAACTACAAAGAATGCCCATCACTGTTCCTTATAGAAAGATATTGATGAAGACAACAGTCTCAGCAAAACCGGTAGCATACACACGCATTAAATACATAGGCAGCTTTCAGAAGTGCCACCACAAACGGTCCGGCACTAGAAATAAAGTTCATCGTCGATGAAAGCAGCAGTTACAACAGTTCAGTAGTTGCGCACGCAATTAATCACATAAGGCACCAACAGATCTATGGAAACAGGCTATTCTCCGTTTTCTAAATCTGAAGTCCACAACACACAGTATGTTGGGTACGGTAAAAAACATACCATATTAAATCCGCAGCTCCCATTGTTGTGCCACTAACTGAACTCAGAGCTGGGTGACGGAACTATATCTTTTCAGTCTACATATGGTGGGAAATGCTATTTTTAGAAGCTAGACAAAAACATCTAAAGACAAAAAGCAATAATCTAGTCTATCCGTTATGTCGTACGGAAATGAGTCACAGTAAGTGTGTAACAGGCTAACGTTATATTGTCCTGGTGTATTTGATATTTTAAATACTTCTGTTCCATAATGACACTGTTTTTCTGCATATCTCAGTGTTTATTGCTTTCTAACCACAGCTGACGTTATATTCTCACGGTGTATTTGAATTTGATATTTCAAATACTTCTGTTCAATAATGACACTGTTTTCCTGCACATCTAATTGTTTATTGCTCTCTAACCACAGCTTACGTTATATTGTCCCGATGTATTTGAATTTGATATTTTAAATACTTCTGTTCCATGATGACACTGTTTTCCTGTACATCTCATTGTTTATTGCTTTCTAACCACAGCTGACTTTATATTGTCCAGGTGTATTTGAATTTCATATTTCAAATACTTTTGTTCCACGATGACACTGTTTTTCTGCATATCTCAGTGTTTTTTGCTTTCTAACCACAGCTCCTTGGGATACATAAAGCTAAAGTAATTATAGACTGGAACTAAAGTTTGTAGTATTTTCTCTGACAGGGGTGAGTGTCAGCACTAGCAATGATACTTGCTGTTGGTGATGGCAAGATGTGGAAAAGCATCGTTGCCTACGGCAGTCGGCAAGTTACTTGCTAATTTATATGGATATTTACGGACTATATAATTTAAAATCCGATTTTTTTTTTAGTTCTATTTTCCTTGACCAAACATAGATTTAGGTAACATAATATTTTCTGAGTCGCGGTAGCGTGATGGTTAAATACTCGATTGCTGGTCCGAGTGTCCTAAGTTCAAATACATATCAGTCAAAATCCCTAATCAAATAGCCTCCCCCCCCCCCCCCACACACACACACACACTTTTTCTTGCAGCGCCGGCACATTAACGAACAATGTTTAAGCGCTCATTGTACACAGATGACTTGGCGACAAGTTTAAAGCAAGAACGAGAATACACATCTCTTTGTTACTTTATGAATATATGAGAAATTGAACTATGGTCGCCCGGGGAAGTTGTAATTATCCAGACATCTCTCGTGAGAAGCAATTTTCGTTATTTGAAGCCCTACTCTGGCTCTTGCCAGGGGCCGCAATATAGCCTGGCCATAAATATGGTCTAATGCCTGAATGCGGTTTCTGGGGCCTCTCCACGGGTGATCCTCATCCACATGGTGGCACTTTGTGTCATCGAGTGTTTATCGCTTGTGTGATGTCCTGGTGTGGTAATTGAAGATAGATAGATAGACCGCCGTGGATTACCATACAATGATTACAGAAGACTACAATGATTTCCGCGTAAAGAGAGTAACATATAATTTGATTATAGACAACAGTCAATCAGTCAGGTGCCGTCTCGACAGTGAAGGTTGGATCTCCAACACGCTCTGTCTCTTGTCCTGGTCGTACGCTATTTAAGACTGCTGCCCGTCCACCTCTTGATGTTGTCCTCCCACTTGTATCGTTGCCTACCTCTTGTTTTCTGGCCTTTGACCTTTCTCTCCAGTATGGTTTTTAAAAGTGTATTATGTCTTTCAACGTGGCTGAAAGTATTTCAATTTTTCCTTTTTTTTTTTCAGTAAATCCTTTTTCATTTGTAGCGTTATAGACAACAAATAAATTTTTAACTTTTTCCCCCAGACAAAGTGACCTGGGGGAGCCGCCTTAGTGTCACCTGCGAAGCGGAAGGTCATAGGTTAAAGTTCTAAGACAGATATTTTTCAAAAATGACTATGGCTCCTAAGTCGACCCAGCCTTAAATGGGTAACCCGTAAATTCCTAGAAAGTAAAGACGGCCAGCAAGATGTTGACCGCATCGCGTACTGAAAACCGATTGGTCTATAATTGTAAGACTAGCACTATGTGCCCAATACCATACAGGCTTGAAAAAAGTCATTTACTTTTACAAAGCAGCGTGGGAGATGTAATCCCAGCTATGGAGTCATATGCTCTCTCTGTAGCCTTATATTTTAACGAATGTATCATAATAATCTGGCTTCCCCAGTATCACTTTCAACGTGCAGAGAATCTCTCTCTCTCTCTCTCTCTCTCTCTCTCTCTCTCTCTCTCTCTCTCTCTCTCTCTCTCGCTCTCTCTCGCTCTCTCTCTCTTTCTCTCTCTCTCTCTTTCTTTCTCTATTTCTCTCTCTTTCTCTCTCTCTCTCTCTCTCTCTCTCTCTCTCTCACATGCATACGCCGGTTGACTCTGGATATTTGTTTGAACACTCTTTTATGACTGAAAGAGTTAAACATGGTCATCAAGAAGCACTCATACCACCACGAAGATAAACACCAACGTTTGGCTAGTTTATCCTGATGCTGATGATGATGCTAGTGATACTTCGCCACCGAAGATTATTCCCAGTGGAGTAAAGTAAGCCCTAAATGTGACAGACTAGAGAACTACCCTGGGCAAATAATGCAATATAATCAACAAGTTATGGAATAGCCTCAGTTATTAATATTGTAGCATACAGGAAGGACCTGACACAAATTTATACTAACATATTGATCAACCTACGACAGTCGTTCTCAGTTAGATAAGACTGCAGGACACCTCTTGTTTTCGCAAAGGTTAGCCATGGATCCTATTCTTTTACTATTACTGGAATAGATCTGGTTGGGTGTCCTTTACATGACGTTGTAAAACCAACCCCAGCATTCTTGGTTGTTTCCGTTCTGGGCAAATTTACGTTAATTAGTTGTCATTGCCACTAAACGGGCAGCTCCCGACACTACTGTCAAGACCAACCCAAGGCTCTCAGCTGCCATATCGTCTGCACCCAGGCATTACGAAGCGAGTTTGCGACGCCTAAACCACAGACATCGACTTGTTGATTATATTGCATTATTTGTCAAGGGTAGTTCTCTGTAACATATAGGGCTTGTTTTAAAGTCTGTAATAGATTCACAGAGAAAAAATGGGGGGGTGGGGGGGGGGGGAGTGAGGAGGGTTGAGATTTGTGAATGATAGTGATATCAGGGACCACATAAATTTGTTTCATCAAACTTCGGGAGCCCACAAATAATAATGTGGAAACCATTGCCCTACTAAATACAGATGTGGTAACGGAATCAAAGTTTACAGAAGAGAGGTAGCGCGAAGGAAATAAAGTCGATAAATGAAGCAGAAAGGATTAGAGAAGAGAAAAAAGAAGTAGGGGAAGAAAAGCAAACAGAAGAGGAGGCGGAAAATAAAAGAAGGAAAAGAAAGGGGGAGATAAATAGAATGACCAAAAAAAAATGGAGAAGCAAGAGGAAAAATGACTGGATAGAAGGACTAGAAAGAAAAGAAGAGGACGGAAATAAGGAAGAAGAAAAGGGAGGCGGAGGAGAAAGTATGTATGTACATTGATATAGGTAAAACAATTTACTGTTTGAAAAATACAGAAAAAGTCTGTTTCCTTCCAGGGTAAACCCAGAGGCGCCTGGGGGAATGTCTACATCAATAAATGTCGTAGAGTATATATACCCATTGTTTCTCTAAGGCTGTCCTTGCCAATACATCGCGTCTTATGGGCTCATCGATTGCTGGGTCATTGTCCAATAGTCGGCTATTTATTGACTCCAGCGTCGTTCTTTTTTTCCCCCTCGCAATGTCCCCAGGGTGTTCCTGGTGTCCGGATAACTTAACCGTTAGCATCGGCTAGAAACCAATTTGTGCACTAGCTTGGACTCACCAAGTGGCTTTTTGCAGTAAACCTTATGCCAGTTTCTTTCTCTTCTGTGTTGGAGAGAGGAAATGTGAAAAGAGAAAGGGATTGGTTAGAGTCACTGCAGTGTAGGCAAGACATCTGTGGAAAATGTGTGCAAGAATGGGGTGAAAATGTGTGTTAAAATTGTAATGGCTCAAATTGGGAAGTGTGTTTTTAATTTAAAACATTAGTCGGTATCCCTCTGTTTGTCTATACGATAGTGTTATATTCTACTATAGTTGGGCATGGAGATAATGACCTCTGGCGATGGTGAGTGTGACTATTAAGTCTGCTCGTGTTAAGAAAGTACTGAACAATTAAAGCATGCGATTCACGATGATTGTTGCTTCAGCATTTGTGTAACGTACCCTTTCTCAGACGCTCAACTCCGAACCTATCTACAGTTTGAAACACAGTGGACATATTCCAGAAGTGTCGCTTTAGGGCAGTGGCTAGCATGTTCGTCTGCCAACGCTGTGGTCATTAATTCAATTCTTCATGTAGAATCATCCTTTGAATCCATGATCTACTTTGAATCCATGAAATAACATGGGGATATAAGTAACTGTCGTGTTACAGACCACATACCCATCAATGCCGATTCCCGATCATCATGTAACAGGTCTTTTGCAGAACTTCACTTTCATCACAGCCTGCCTAAAATGAACTCAGTATCTCGCATATTCGCCCCCCTCATGCATGTTTCTACCTAAGGGGTCATATATAATGTGCCCATCTTTGGGCTGGACGGTCCCTGCCCCACTCTAATGGCACAGTGCCTTCTGCTACTATTCTTTCCAATCCACCGTGGTGCTTGATATGGCCAAACTATTTCAGTTTCCGAGAGAAGACTGTTTACTAACAAATTATTCTTGATATTAAGATATTTTAGACTGTCAGTATTTTCTCGTCTTCTTGGTCCATGTTATCCTGAGAATCTTACTGTAGTATTTAAGTTCCGAAGTCCATATTTTCTGCCTTAACACAAGCGAGTTATTCCACAACTCACATCCTATGTTGCTACGGGGATGATGCCTGCCCCGAATAGTTTCAACTTGATTTCCTTGCTGGTGTTTAACCAAAGACTTTTAACGATGGTTAATCCTTGAATTGCTATTTCAAGCCTCCCTTTGAATTCTGTTAACAGTCTCAACAATTGCCGATTGGTCTATACAAATATTAGGCTGGCACCTATGCCAACTCTGCGATGAGTGGTGTGATCAGCACCAGTCTGATCACCGTTACTAATTACAAAACAAGTCTTGGTATTCATTGGGCATCAGATACACGCAAAGAAAAAGTATTTCTTAGTAAGTTTAGTATTATATGTTCCTATCATCATATTATTTTTTTTTTTTGCAAAAACGTTTTTCTCCTTCAAGGATTG
>CAJHNH020001960.1:107500-112500 GCA_905116865.2 Candidula unifasciata | reverse complement strand
TAAATAAGATAGCATTTTAATTAGTCAGCCGTCAGCAGGGCAGTGTTAACTGACAGAAAGTATCAGTGATCACTACACAATGTCGATTGCGATGTAAAAAAAATAACGCCTAAAACAAAGGTGCTGGCACTGTCTACTGTTCCACATCGCTAGAAAAGAGAACAGTGTGTGACTAAGATATTTTTGATGAGAAGTATGAGAAGACCAAAATGTAAAATTAAGTAATTATGTGGTGACTATAAGGCAAGTTAAGGTAATCGGGGGGGGGGGGGGGGGGGGGGAGCAGCAGGCGATGGGGTCAAGCCGTTTGCCTGGTGCTCTGAAGACTGGGTTTGTGTGACGGACTGCCTCGTTTAGTTCATGAGCGACAGTTTTAGTATCGTCTGAGTATCGTCGACCAAGTTATGGAGTTCGGGCCTTCTGTGGAATTTTAGTCAGACGGCTGGCTGTTCTGGAGAGAGAGAGAGATAGAGAGAGAGAGAGAGAGAGAGAGAGAGAGAGAGAGAGAGAGAAAGCGAGCGAGAGAGAGTGAGAGAGAGAAAGAAAGAAACAGAGACAGAGAGGAGAGGAAAGAGAGAAACAGACAGATTCATCTATCTATATATATAAAAATCGATGTTTGTGTGTTTGTTTGCTCCCTATAGACTCGGAAACTACTGAACCGATTTAGCTGAAATTTTCAGGATATGTTTGTTGTGATGCCGGATTTTGAACTGTCGTGGTTTAAAATTCAACCCGTCACTGTTAGAGATAGGTGACCACAATTTATGCCAAAATATATGCAACTAATATTTATAACTTTAGTGATTTCTAATTATAGCCACGTTAGTAATTGCGCATGCGCCGTATTTACCATTCGCCGGCGAGTTACGTGCAGCCAACGCCTTCTCTAATACTAATACATAGAGTAGGTCGTGGTACAGCAAACAAGACTATCTCTATATTTGCCACAATAACCATATTAAACACGATTTCTATTTTCTGTTTTTTTTAAACAACCTTCGATTGGGGGGGGGGTGGGTGGGGGGGGGGGGGGGGGGGGGGGGGGCATCAAGGACTATCTCGACGTCGGCGCAGACAGTGACTGCGACATTAACTTCATTAACCGTGTTAGACACGTGCGATTTCTATTTCATTAATATATCTGGAGTATCTGTCTACGAGAAAACTATTGCCTGCGGTTTTGAATTGTGTTTTAATCGCGACACAGTAGTAGGGACTCACATGTCTAATAGTTGAGTTCTCTTTCTGTTGTGCCGATTAAGTGGCTGCTTGGTCGAATGGTTAGAACACTGGGTTTATGTGCGGTAGACCTGGATTGGAATCCGCAGTCGTTAAATTTTTTTTTACCCCGGACTAAAATAATATCCTCATCTGCTCTGTCGTGGTGACAGCACTAGCCATGTTGCCTTAATATTAAAAAAAAAAAAAAAAAAAGGAAATGGTAAACCATTTGATAATTAAATTTGACCATTTCGCATACTTATGATTACATTGTTAAACTTTCCGACTGCATGGTTATGCTGAAATTTCATAGATTTTCATTTATTTTCATTTAGCAGTTATTTCATCTGCGTTGGAATTTAAAGCTGTGCTGTTTACAATGGCGTTCTTTTCCTAATTATGGTGTTTTTTTTCCTGTGTTCGTTTGCTTTTTTTTCTTTCTGCCAACTACTTCAATGAGGGAAAGAGTTGTCGGTGAATTTGGGGGGAGGGGGGGGGGGCAAACTATTAACTGAGAGAGCTTTAAGTCACAGTAACTGCTTTACCCACTTAAAGTAGCAGCAGCAGTAATAGTTGTTACACCAGGGCTGTTACACCATAGTGCTCTCATGTGAAGACCGCCGGTAAGGTTATGGCGTTCTTCTGTCGGCAAGTGAAATTATACATCCTAACCTGACCAGTCTGTGGCGACAGCACTAGCCATGCGGAACCAAATCTTCTGGCTCACGACTCTCTGTCTACTCCGATGGTAACACAGATAGCAGTGACATTATTTTAGTAGTTGTACTGGTACTTGAAGGATGATGTGGTAAATATTACACTAGCATTATTCACTACCTTTTACAATTCCTGCTCCCTATTTTAGTCCAGATGGACAGGGATGTCAATGTCAGTTACAGCAACAACAAAATATCGCCAGTTAGTGATTTTCAAATCCTTCGAAGAGAGAGAGAGAGAGAGAGAGCAGTAGTCGGTGGAAGAGGGGAGGGGGTAATGACTTAAATTTAAGAGAAATTAAAAAGCTTTACACTTGATTTTCAAGTTCTCATTACCTAATTTGTTTATATTTTACTAACGCTACCTCCACTTTTCTATTTTTTACGACTTACTTTGTTATTCACAAGTACAGTTGTAGCTTTACTTCCGTCCCCTATAAAAATACAAACAGCTTTAGCATGTGATAACCAAATAACCATTTTTGTTACTGTGCTAATAACACCATTTAAACGACAACTAATATAAAGACACAATTATAAGGTGCGTGTTCTAAAGTTGGAAAACCAGACTATCGCTATATCCGTGCAGAGAATGATTGCGACATTAACTATATTAGACACGTGCGATTTCTATCGTCTTTCTTTTTCAAAAACCTTTGATGAGGGAGCGAGTAGTAGGTGGATTTGGGAAGCGGGGGGGGGGGGGGGGGGGGGGCATCGATGACTATCTCTGTATGTGCGCAGACAATGATTGCGACAGTAACCATATTAGACACGTGCGATTTCTTTTTTCTTTCTTTTCCATTTAGCCAAACTATGCCACAGCAACGCGTGGCTGGGTACAGCTAGTATTAAATAAAATTCGGTTCAAAGAAGTCAAACCCGTCGATGTTAACCCTAGACATTAACAAGATGGATAACTGGACTACAGTGAGTGCAGTGGTTATAAATAAATCATAGCGTCTATTGTTGTAACTATGTGCTTGCTGACATTGTGAGCGGGATACATAAATCACTTGAGTCCTTATCTCCATGGCTGAATCGTAAACGTTTTTGTGAAACAAAGGAAAGCCCAGACCTTATCTCTGTGATCGTTGTTATCTCAACATCATCATCCATCACTAGTCTCATCAGGTATATGGTCTTGTCGGAGGCTTTTCGACATTTATTTTAAAATTGCACGCCGTGTCGCGAACTGGTTAGTTAGTTTGACTGTCTGTCGAGAAAGTCGTTTTAGGTCCATCTTAAGAAGTGACCAAATATTTCCCAGACAGTGTATAGTACAACTCCAAACAGATGCGCAGAAACAGGGGAAAACATTAGTGCCCCACGAAATACAAATTGCGTAGGCAAACAGGCTGCCTTAAAGTGCCATATCCTCGTTTAAGAGTGTAATGATAATAATACTGTGGCTAATTGTAAAAATGGATAATATCAGATTCCTAAATCAAGACCCTCTTTTTTTTAGTATCCAAAAGCCATGAGTTGTTAACCTTTAGGCTCGGTATTATGGATATCGCAACCTTTCGGCCTTGATTCCATTGTAAATACCGTAAATCTGGGAGAATGCGGCTTTCCTGCCTACCCCCAGAATTGAACCCGGACCACAAGGAGTTCGTCACCCGGTCTCCACGCAATCCGGTTTAGCCAACTACGCTAGAGAGCCGGGCTGATCAAGCCCTTAAACGGACACCAGAAGGGAAAAGAAAACGGGGAAGACCAAGAGAGACCCTGCCTAGAAACACCATCGAAGAAGGCTCAACCATGAGCCTAATGAACATTCAAGACCTAAAACAGATCGTAACAAAGGCCAGACACAGAGAGCTATGACCTCTGCCCTAGGCGCCGCATTAGGCTCAAGAGGAATGACTAACTAAATGGTAAAAATATAATAATAATTAAAGTTAACATGCAAATAATTGTAAACATAATTTCTGTATATGGTCAAAGAAGACTGTTTAGCCTTTTTAGAAAATAATTCGAAGTGGCGCAGGGTTGGTAGCCGTCCCCCTTCTGAACATTTTCTGCTTAAGCTGGGGGGCGGGGGGGTCCTCTCTGGCGAAGTGACCTAGCCGTTTGCCTCGCGCTGTAAAGGTCGTGGGTTCGTTTAACAGCTTCACCGTTCAGTTCACGAGTGCAATTTCTATGGAGATCATAGGGAATCGTCGCCGGAGCTACAGACTCGTGTTGTGTGCGACGCTTTCGGTAGGAAGCTGACTGTTCTGGGGAAAGAAACCGAGCCGAGTGGGATAAATCCCCTGTACAATGAAGCTGATCCTCTCACCTTCACAGCACCTTCACCTGGGTAGTTTGATGTAGCCTGCGTCCTCAGGTTACGGCACTGCTGACACTAAGATCGATCAAGACTCTAACCTCCTCCCCTCTCCTCTCCCCCTCCCCCTCCTCTCCCCCTTCCCTCCAAAAAAAAAAAAAAAATTTGTTACCGGATAATTTCAAGAAAGTTCTGAGAATTGTCTAGGAAGGTTCTCAGAGGGGGTTGCGGGTTCCCAGTTTATGTGCGAAAGAGTAGACCCACTACCGCTTAACACGCACATTGTAAGAAACAACTAATTAAGAGTTGGCTCTACTCTTTCTTCGACATCTGTGGCTTAGACGTCGCGAACGCGCTTCACAATGCTGAGGTGCCGGGTTAGATCCCAGCTGCGAACGGTTTGTCTTGCGTCGGTTTCGACAGTGGTACCGAGAGCTGACACTACAGAAAGCAATGACAAACTACTGAACGTAAATTTTTTTAATATATGAAAACCACGACAGCCAAAAAGTCTGGGGTTGGTTCTACGACATCATGTAAAGGAAACGAAACTAACTTTAAATTTTT
This sequence comes from Candidula unifasciata, assembly GCA_905116865.2. Lineage (NCBI taxonomy): Eukaryota > Metazoa > Mollusca > Gastropoda > Stylommatophora > Geomitridae > Candidula > Candidula unifasciata. The sequence continues at coordinate 107,721 of CAJHNH020001960.1, read as the reverse complement.
CAGTGCCAAATAACGCAAAGTGTGTGTTTGGATAATCCCTCTGTCATAGCCAGCATGTGTTTTTTTTTTTTTTTTTTTTTTTTAATTTTTTAAATTTCGCATTCGGTCAAACAATACTCCAGAAATCTGACTACTCAAGTGGCCACTCCGATTTGGTTGCTCTCTGTTGAAAATTAATAATTTTTTTCCTACGTGGGGGAATTTGCTGTCAGGTCATCTGG
>CAJHNH020001960.1:50000-102500 GCA_905116865.2 Candidula unifasciata | reverse complement strand
CAGAATAAAAACTCAGCCTAACCAATTGTTGATAGCAGGTCATCCGCATTGGGCATCTATTGTGCGTTCAGATCAGTGCAATAATTGATACTCCTGAAATCAGCGCAGATCCGCATGAACCCATCCTATTTCTCAACTATTACTGTGGGGGGAAAATAACAGGAGTTAGATATAGCTATGATACCTGACTCATCAAACATTTAAATTTTATCTGTCAGTATTTCCCTAAATTGCTGTGGTACTTGGTAAGGTTTGACTTTATTTGGCTTGTCTGGGTTAAATTTTATTTGATGTTTTATTTATATACATCTGCCTAGGACGTCAGATAAAATGCTGCTAAACTATTTGAGTAGATTATTTATCTTAAATTTATGTAAAGGTGGCAATGTCACAGATATTTGATTTATTTCCTCAAACTATGTGCGTTAATTATCAATGTAAGGAACTGTTAATTTGTTAGGGCATCTTTCGCTAATCAGGCTACATGCTATTTCTACAGGAACAGGGGCAGCAGTCATCAGTTTCTCATACCATTCTTCGTCCCGCTGGTCATAGGGTTTGAAAGTGTTAACATAATATATTTTAGGTTTACCTGAATACATAATTTTATAGCCAACATCTGTCATGATACTGTTAACCTATCACGTGGGTATGGTGGAAAGAGTAATACGTCATCATTTTTCACAAATGATGTAGTTTTAGATTCCATTGACATACTTGCGGTAATGGGTACTTGACTGGTCTAGTGCTTCTTTTGCAATCCTGTATGTATTCATTATTTAAGCACTCAAGCTGGTAACCATTTTTTATTGTATTCTGATATGGTTTTGCTGTCAGTAGCCTTACCCACGATTGATGCAGTGGGGAGTGACGAGAGGTTCTGGTAGATGCTAGAGGCTCAGAGAAAAGGCAAGACAGACGTTTAATCAGAATGCTACTGGCACCATTAGTATCGGAACTCTTCGCTGGCTGCTGAAGATGGGGACGGAGCGCTTATGGGAATTCCCCGAGTACTGTGATGTCGGTTCTTGAATTAAATCAAATCAAATCCGCCCACGAGTAATCTTTTGTAAAGGGTAAGGGCCCCTAGGAGTTCGCACCGTTAGCCAACTCGAAAGGAGAGAAGCTGGTACTGCTCTGTGGTATATCGCCGTATACAAGCAGCCACTTTCTGCAAAGAGCTACTCGTCGACTTCAAGGTAAACAGCTCGTTGGCAGCTCCATGGCAGAGGTATATATCTAAAACACAACTAGACCAACACCCTAGGAGGATACATATCAGCCTTTATTATAATTTGCAATAAAGATCGGCAGTTCGCGCCAGAGGTAGCTTGCAAATCCAAACTCACCCTGCCAGAGTGCTTTAAAATCGTCACTACACATTGGCCTTTCATTAGCTTCCAGGCGTTAACCGGGTCCCAGCCAACAGCCTCCGATCCAAGCTCTTTTCTACGCATCTGCACCCTACAACGTGACTGTTGTGCGACTGCATGGCTCTGTATAATGTCGTCGAAAGACCACATAACAGTGCCTTGTCACCTGGGCACCATGTCAGTAAACTCATTCTCATTTTCTTCTTTATTGATAAACCTTCTTTCGCGAACGACCTCGCTAAGACACAGCTAAGCACCTGAGTGAAAACAACTAGAACTAAACACAATGGACAATTTCTCTCTAACACAGACGTTACTAACACTTAGATTATAATATCGTCAAGCCAAAATGTTACCACAGACTAATCGTGGCTAACTTATATCAATTACGGAAACACATACAGGTCCATCACAGGGCGAGCACCATAACGTTTTGCTGATTTAGACATATTTTCATGGCGTGTGTGTGTGGCATCCTGATTGCTGTGGTGCGCCTCTTGGCTGGTTGCCTCCGACTTCAGCACATTGTTTTGCTAGGGTAGACTGTGATCATACTCGAGGAGAGTAGGCTCATCCCTTCGTCTTTCGCCTTTACCTCATTTGTTGCCCCATCTAGTTTCCCGCTGGGGGTTGAGACCTCAACCTTCAACTGGATTGCTGGGAAGAACTGGGTCCACCACGTGAAGGTGAGGTAGGCTTGAGCAAGAGAGGCTAATAGACATTAAGAGTCTTGTATTGCGCATCATTGCTCCATTAGGACCCCAAACACTACAGCGGGCTACAAATGCACTTGAGGCATAGGCCAGTAGATGGTGTGTCAGCATCAACACAGACAAATGTAGCACCACACTCTTCACCCTCTCCCCAAAGCAAAAAGCGGGCATCATCAAAATAAACGGAATACCCCTAAGAGATGATAAAGAGCCCACATACCTAGGAGTCACATTTGATGACAGGTTAACATGGAGAAAACATATCAACAAGGCAGCAACCAAAGCCAGGAGGAAGACAGCAATGCTAAGAAAACTAAGTGGAACCACATGGGGAGCCGATGGAAAAATACTCAATAAAATATACAAGCAGAGCATACTTCCACACTTGGAATATGAGTCAACTGCATGGTGTTCAGCATCTAGTACCTCATTAAAGGAGTTGGACAAAGTGCAAAATCAAGCGGTCAGAGTCATCACCGGAGGGATGAAATCCACCCCCATATTAGAAAGGGAGAAAGCTGGGAAAACTCATGCACTGAGAGAACGCAGAGATACAAAGTTGCAAATACAAGCTGAAAAGTTTCTCAGTATGCCAGATCACCCGATGGGAAATATATTTAGGAACCTAGCCTTGGGACGGTTAAAAAGAAACAGCTTTATATACCAAGCAAAAAGAGTATGTAGACAAACTCCTGACCTTCCAGCAATTGGTTGCCCACTTAAAAGTATTCCGGAACAAACCCCATGGAGAGAAAAATGCAAACTAACAGTACAAATCCAGACAAATGTGAAAGGGATATTTGACAAGAAAGAGCAAGATAGTGTGCAACGCAGAATGGCAACCCTCAGTTATATTGATAAAGAATACCCACAAGAACAATGGGTCAGAGTCTATACAGATGGGTCCGCAGAAAGTGCAGTTAGAAATGGTGGTGCTGGAGTCTACATCGAATTCCCAGATGGTACTGGGGATAAGTCCAGCGTACCAACCGGGAAGTACTGACATAACTATGAAGCTGAAACTCGAGCTATCAAGATAGCAACAGAGAAACTGCTAAATACCAATCTAGGTTCACAGTATGTGGTAATGCTGACAGATGCTAAATCAGTACTTGAAGCACTCCAGTCTAGGAAACTACCAGAATTGCAAACACTGCTGACACAACTCAGCCTTCAGCGAAGAGTAGTAAAGCAGTGGATACCGTCTCATTGTGGAGTACCTGGAAATGAGAAAGCTGATCAACTGGCAGGGGAAGGTGCGACAAAAGAGCAGCCGGATGTACCAGTCACATAACACTAAAAGAAAAGAATCGTTAAATCGATCAGGAAACGACCAGACCCAGAACAAGACGACTATTTTATTATGGACAGACCAGAACAAGTCATTATCCTCCACCCCAGAACAGGGCACAACCGATTACGTAACCACATGTACACAAAATTCATGATAGGTGTATCAGCCATGTGCACCTGTGGAAATGTGCCCCAGACAGCAAAGCATGTACTCCAGGACTGCACCGAATTTGACACATTAAGGCAAACCTTTTGGCCAGAAAGAACAACAGTGGAACGTAAACTATATGGACCACTGAATAAACTAACAACGACAGTGAAATTTATACAAGAGACAAAACTGCTGATATAGACAACCTATTTCAGGCGAACGAAAGAACAAGAAGACATACAGGTCAAAACACCACACGTCTCAGACCAAGTCTTTCAGCCAACTTTCAGATTCCCTTTCGCTCTGTCAGTTTTGTCCTGTCCACTGTTCACCGTGCATTAGTTCACTCTCTAGTGAATTCTGGAATCTTCACTCGTCCGTCACGATGTTTTATCTGAATCTCCCGTGGGCTGTTGAACGCGTAATCTCTAAGCGGTGATCTAAGTGCTAGTTCGTCATTCACTGTCATCACCTACAGTCGTTTCTATATCTACACATGCTCTTGACATTCACCCCCTCCTCTTTACTGATACTTTCTGACGTATGACCTACACACTATTGTCATAGACTGCAGTCAGGTATCACATAATATAGTTTCGGATGTCGACAGATATGTCTCAGTGTACATGATGTTATTGAATCTACACATTGAATATAATTTAAACATAGGCTCCTGACGTATTTAATACTGATAAAATATCATAAGCTCTTCGGTGTCAATATTTTAAAATACAGGAACCGTAACAGGCTGAAAATAAAAATAATTCCCAGTTCTCATGACTCAACTAACCGAGAGACTGCCTTACACTGGTTTTTGTGTGTGTGTGTGTGTGTGTGTGTGTGTGTGTGTGTGTGTGTGTGTGTGTGTGTGTGCCTTGTATTTAGTTTTTTTTTTTTCTTCAAATGGTAACAAACTAGTTTTTTTGGTCAGTATGCCCACTTCTTTCCTGTTTATGTCAGTGGTCATATCAATTTTAAGTTTTATTACTGATCATTTGCCTCTCTTTGCGTTAACCTTTTCAGACCTAAGCAACGCATGAAAAGCCATAATCTTTTCCCTAGAAACATGAACATCCTGTAATATGTTGGCTTTAAAAAATATATCTTTCTTTAGCGAATATTAAAGATATCTTGTTTTCTAAGAAACCTCTACGGCACTCTTATGAAGCAAGGAACTACTGATTTTCTAATTTTGAGTAATTCCTGGAATGGACATCTACTGGTTTAATCTACAGGGACTAAAAGTGTTAACAGCTGAAGTCGTAACAGTAGTATTATATGTTTCCCAGCTGACTTTTACCGCAATCTTACTTTAACTTTTTTTTTTGTGCACGACGTTAAAGCGATTATTTTCCATTTAATAGTACTTTTTATTCTCTGGAAACTGTCTCTTGAGGTAATGAACAATGGAGAAGTAAAACCTTGAGAGTCTGGTAAACATCTAATTGCAATGAAATCATGCTGTCCTAAAATCTGTTCTGTAAGAAAATATTCTGATGAAAAGCTATTTTATATAAAGTTTTTTTTTTTTTAAATGTGTGTTTTATTTTGCAGTGTTGTTTTCACATCATGTCACGGCTCTTAATTGGAGGGAAAACAGTTTTACAGTGCACACTGTTACGCTCAAGCATGCATAGAAATATAGTGTATGGGTATAATCAAAACATTCTTGAGCGTATTTTAACAGCTTAAAAATGATTTGTTTACAAATCGTAACGCATAGATAACATTAGACGGACGATGAAACAATGAGATTGGGAACATAAAAGGACAAGCACAAAGAGTATTCTTTAAAATAGAAAATAAATCATGAAATCAACCACTGTCTCATCAGATTATAAAAACATATTTGTTGCACTTTACATATAGTTTAGCATGTGACCGTGAATCCTAAAAAAAAAAAAAAAAAAATCGATTTTTACAAAAATGTTGCCTTCCTGGCATTGGTTTATGAAATGAGTTGCCATCGTGTCTTAGTGCCTTTTAAAACACGTTATTTGCCTAAAAAACTATGTCCAAACTTAAGTAAGCATTCTCCCCGTGTAGGTTCCAGGACCCAATTTTTTAAGGGGGATAGAAGAATAGACCCACTGTTCCTAAAGAAGCAAATTGGAAAAGACTACTTGCTATGAAATTGCTTAAATCGGGTGTTTTGGACCCACATGCTTGGATATCTCAACCTAACTGTAGACCGCAACACAACGTGCTAAACGACCTTTCAAGGAAAAACGCAGTAGGAGAAGAGGATGAGGAAAAGGAAGAAGAAGAGGAAGAAGAGGAAGAGAGAAGATTCTTCTGCAGAATCACACCTGTTTGGGCATACAGTGATATATTTTTGGTTGTTTATTAATTAGCCATCATTCACAATCTTATGTTAAAGTAGACTTTCCAAAACAAGAAACGCAACATATGAGATGCTGCAATTGTAAGTGAAGCTTGCTGTTAGGACAAGGAACATAGTCTGAAATGTTCAACTGAAGTTCACTTTAACTGAACTTTAGTTAACCGACAGTCGTGAGCATGCGGAAAAGCGGCAGTAGTCAAAACAGCAATTGTATCAATAACTAATAGCAAGCTCACAAAAAATGCGTGAAATGTGATTAACATACAACTTACTGACAGTGCTATTGAAAGCCTATAAAAGAGTCAGGCTTCTCACAGTTCAGTTGAAAATGCAATGCCCAGTATGGCTCCACTCACTACAGAACAACGACTCAACATCATTGGACAGGCTGGCCAGTCACAAAGTGTTGTGGTCTGACAATGTGATACGGTTAGAAGTACCTGGACAGTCATACATTTTTGTAGTCTGACAATATAATACGGTTAGAAGTACCTGGACAGTCATAAATTTTTTTAGTCTGACAATATAATACGGTTAGAAGTACCTGGACAGTCATAAATTTTTGTAGTCTGACAATATAATACGGTTAGAAGTACCTGGACAGTCATACATTTTTGGAGTCTGACAATTTAATACGGTTAGAAGTACCTGGACAGTCATAAATTTTTGTAGTCTGACAATATAATACGGTTAGAAGTACCTGGACAGTCATAAATTTTTGTAGTCTGACAATATAATACGGTTAGAAGTACCTGGACAGTCATAATTTTTTGGAGTGTGACAATATAATACGGTTAGAAGTACCTGGACAGTCATAATTTTTTGGAGTCTCACAATATAATACGGTTAGAAGTACCTGGACAGTCATAAATTTTTGTAGTCTGACAATATAATACGGTTAGAAGTACCTGGACAGTCATAATTTTTTGGAGTCTGACAATATAATACGGTTAGAAGTACCTGGACAGTCATAATTTTTTGTAGTCTGACAATATAATACGGTTAGAAGTACCTGGACAGTCATAATTTTTTGGAGTCTGACAATATAATACGGTTAGAAGTACCTGGACAGTCATACATTTTTGTAGTCTGACAATATAATACGGTTAGAAGTACCTGGACAGTCATAATTTTTTGGAGTCTGACAATATAATACGGTTAGAAGTACCTGGACAGTCATAATTTTTTGTAGTCTGACAATATAATACGGTTAGAAGTACCTGGACAGTCATAATTTTTTGTAGTCTGACAATATAATACGGTTAGAAGTACCATTGGTCGACCCTTGAGGCGCTTTTAAGAAACTGGCGCAGTGACAGAACGGTTGCGCAGTGGAAAGCCAGAGTTACAACACCTGCCGAAGACCACTCAGGAATCGATTTGCATCTCTGTCATCCACAGTCTAGTCAGTGTCAGTAGCTCGTGGCATTGAAATTGAAACAGACAGCATAACGCTAGTTTCTGGGCTCGACCCTCTCATCGACTGCATCGCCAGAACCGACTGCAGTGAGCAAGCCAAGATCGCCAACAGTCACGACAGACGGTAAAGGGTTCACCGTAGAGTGCCTGGGCTGTACGTCTAAAACTGCACAGGCGAGGTTTCTTCACAAGCAGATGGAGATATACTGATGTGGGGAGCGATAAACTTTACGGGAAGAAATGACCTGGTACATACTGAAGAACGCCTAAATGCCAAACGATAGTTCGCTGAAACTACGCGTCTTTACGCCCATCCACTTCGGGCTTAACGCGCTTTTCAATAGGATAACGCTAGAACTCACGTGGCACAACTCACCACTCATTTCTTTCTGACAACTACATCCTGATTATTCCGTGGCCAATCATGTCGTCATACATGAACACCATAGAATATTTATAGAATGAACTCGACATAACTCGATCCAGTCTTCAACAGCTGTCTCTTGCACTCCGAGATGAGTGGGAAGCCACCCCACAACAATAGATCCAACGGCTAATCAAATCATTGCCAAAGAGATGCCGTCTGACTGACTGACTTTCTACCCCAACAGGACATTACACAAGCGATAAACACCCGATGACACAAAGTGCCACCGTGCGGATGAGGATCACCGTGGAGAGGTCCCAGAAACCGCGTTCAGACAATTGGCCATATTCATGGCCTGCCTATATTGCGGCCCCTGGCAAAAGCCAGAGTAGGGCTTCAAATACCAAAAAATTACGTCCTAAAAAGGACGTAATGAATGATTGTGTTGAGAGATGCCGTTCTCTATTAGAGATCATATAAGGCCATAAACCCTACTGAAACGGAGATTCTATTAGCAAATATTAAATGTGTAAACCAAATGTGACTAACATCATTGCATTGTTTAAGTCGTTAAAGTGTCTTCATGTCAAGAGTGAAACATTAATTTACAGCACAACGTGGCAACCATCATTTCTGGGTGAAAACGCAGAAAGGAGAAGAAGAGAATGAGGGGGAGGAGGACAGGATATGAAAAGGGAGTAGGTGAATGGAGGATGATGAAGATGAAAGGGAAGGGGAAGGAAGAAGACGTGAAATAATAAAAAGAATTTTATTAAAAAAAAATAATAAGACGACACATAGCAGGAGAAGATAAAACAGAGAAAAATAAAAGAGAAGGAAGAGGAAACAGAAGAGTAGGAGCAGGAAGAAGACATATGCAAGTATACTATTACCAGAAGGGGACAAAACGGGACAAACTGTCACCAGTAACGATACGATTGAGCACGACTGTACCGGTGAAAAGATTACATAATTAATAATTCAACTTAACTTCTTGTAATGGCCAATATGACATGAAGATTTCGGGTTTTGTCTTGTTTTTCTTCTTTGTTCACCTACTGTAAGCTCCAGTAGAAAGTTATGGTTGTCGTCCATTTGGACTTTGGCTTTTTACCAGGGCCTGAGTTCTGCGAATGCATCCGTTTTACTGGCTTATTTGTGTGCAGTTGCTTGTTCCTCTCCGCTCGTGCAGATACACTCTGACTTTGAAGGAAGCACTCAGGACTCCTACGACATACTTTTTGGGGAGTTAGTGGGTCTATTCTTTTCCTCACAATAGGGCCCCCAAAATCCACAAGAGGATATCCCTGGCTTGATAAATGACACTGGCTCACAAGTCGAACCAGCTCAAAACGGGCTCCATGAATTGTCATGTGAAGTATAGGCCGCCATCGTGAATTTGACCATGTCATCCATTGAGTACCCATTGATTTACAAAAACCTAAGTCCCCCAACAAACGCCCTAGTATCATGTACTGCTTACGTGTAATAACAATTCTTAAAGATAAGCTCTAGCTCAAGTACTAATATTCCCTGACATCACTCAAAATTCCGCCGACATGTTTGCCGTCAGTCAGTCGATCAGTCAACAGATAATACTACAGAATCTGTGTAGAGCTTTTTACTACGTTCAGAAACTTGGTCGTCGCAAGGAAACTAGAGCGGCTTCACCAAACACGACCAAGGAAATTAATTATGTCATGTCACTCACATATTGTCCTGTAAAGAGACAAAGTCCAGTAACCCTTGCCTTATTTCCCTGCAAATAATAATTTCATACGTCATCATTAATGTGCCCCTTTAGGGTCTTCAAATGATATCCGCCTATTACTATAAAGATTCTCTGTGTTCGAGTGCCGTAAGATCTGTAACTAGCCTTACCAATATCACATCTATTTATTTAATTGTTATTATCTATATTCTAATCAAGATCATCATACTATTTATTAGAATATTCGGAGTGGTAACTGTTTGAAACCAGGTGATCATGCAGTCGCGAGCCAATTACATACCTTCAGCATTGTACTCCGAGGATAAATATATGTGCGCTTGTGAAAGTAAAACAAAGCACCTTTTTCCCATCTTTGGCGAATCGGCCATACAGTGTTAGCCCTATATTTGTATAGATTGATCAGCACTCGATGGGATATATTAAACTACACATTGGCAAGTTTAAAGTAAAGTGAGCAAAGGTCGATTTACACACCAACACCGCATCCATCATATGATGAATGCCGTGTTCAACATCATGCCGTACAGTCGCTTTAATTCCTAGGAAATCACATCTGGCACCCAATGAAGATCGGATCGACATTGGATAAAGGTCAATTTGAAGAGAAAAAAAATTTCAGACTCGAATTTAAACCCTAGACTTTCGGGTCGACAGCTGAGCGTCTAGTCGAAATTCTACCATGGCTTCCCGTGTGCTTGTGCAGTACATTCTAAGGTTCCGTTGTTTGCTTGTGTGTTACTGTTTTGCTTGGCTGTGTGATAAAAGAACTAATTCGTTGATTAATTAACTGTTTCGATTGTTGATTTCTGTATCGATTAGTTGATTATTTCATAGTTACATAGTAACTATTGCATCACAAGCTTAATTTGGTCAGGGCCCTTTGGAGCACGTGGAAAACCCGTAGACACGAACAGATAACTATGATCTGGAGGGAATTGTACAACCATAAGTGACCATTGATTGGGCCGAATTTTTACTTTGTGTATGTTGTTTGCTTGCTTAATTCTGTGGCTGGTTGGTTAGATGATCGTTGAATGATACTTTTGTATGTAAGATGTTTGTTTTAATGCCGATCAGCGCTTTGTAGGTTAGTTAACTGACTGGTTTTGTTTGTTAAATCATTGTTTGTATATTTGTTTGGTTCTTTAAATTGGTTGGTTGATTGATGATTTATCCACTCGCTGGTAAGTTCTTTGTTTTGATGTTGGTTAGTGCATTTGATATTTTGTTGACTGACTAGTTTTGTTTGTGTTAAATTATTGTTTGTATTGTTGTTTGGTTGCTTCGGCGACAAGTTACTTGTTTTATAATTAGATAATTTGTTTAGAAGATAAAAGTGTTAAATCTAGTGCTCAGTGCTTTGTTTACATCGTTTTAGCCATGAATAATGCCCGGCACTCTAGCATAGTTGGTTAAACCTGACTTCGCGGTGACCGGGTGACGAGCTCCTTGTGGTCCGGGTTTACTCCCAGGGGTAGGCAGAAAAGCTACATTTCTCCCAGATTTACGGTATCTATCACGGAATCAAGGCCGAAGGGTTGCGATATCCATAGTACTGAGCCAAAGGGTTAATGTCTGCCCTTGTGAGCGGCAGATATAAAGACTTTACGACCTCGAGGTAAACCATTCATTGTCTTTAAAGAGACTCCTGATTTACAGTACAATTAATCTTCTATTGTTTAATTTAAGAGACGCGTGTGTAAAGCCAGAAACACTAGACCACAACTATTTTGTGGTGCCCTAAAAATGAACGTCTGATATGGCTTCACGGTTCAACGGTTATACCGGGGCTGTGCCTGCTTTATCTTTTGGGCGTGGGGGTGTCGGTTGAATATAAATTTAAAAAAAAAAACAATAACAACACATACACACGTAATTACCTGTTATAAATTTTTAAAGTCTCTACTTTCTATCTATAGCGACTAGCCAGCAATTAAGAAGGATGCACAAAACACGAACTCTGTAGTTATATTCACATCACCTCAGCGATGTCTGAGACAAATGCATTCGTGAAACTAACGGTACGGTCTGAAAGCTAACCGAAGACCTCCAGAGAAGAAAGGATGACTACATCACAGTAGACATCCCTTTCTCATATCTCAACCCTCTCACCCCACCCCTCCCCCTTTCCTCCCTCCCCCACCCACCCAATCCTATTAACAAAATTAACCCCTACCTCATAGCATCAATTATTAGCTAATTCTAGAAGGCTATTAGGGTAAAAAAGGGAGGGGAAGGGGGAGTGTGGGAGGTGGGTAGCTTCACTGAGGGTTGCATTAGTTGGAAAAGCTCAATGTTTAAAATTCAGGAATCTTCACTTTTTTTTCTGAAAGCTCCACTGAAAAATATCTTTTCTGTTGGAAACTTCAAGTCGTGTTATAAAAAAAGTCAAGCACTCAGCACTGAGAATCTTTAATTCAATTATTAAAATGGGCGCCATCGCTGCCTGTTCCAATCCTTGTTTTATCCTTCGTTATAACACGCAGATATCATATTTAGTCTTTCTCCAATAGTCAGTCAGTTCTTGTGTGTTGAATATGATTTGGCAAATCCTTGAACTGATTTAAAACAAAGTATTATATACTTCTTCTTCCATGACTTTTTCCTCCTCTTCCTCATTCCTCATTTTCTTCTTCTTCTTCTTCTTCTTCTTCTTCTTCTTCTTCTTCTTCTTCTTCTTCTTCTTCTTCTTCTTCTTCTTCTTCTTCTTCTTCTTCTTCTTCTTCTTCTTCTGCTTCTTCTTCTTGCTTCTTCTTCTTCTTCTTCTTCTTCTTCTTCTTCTTCTTCTTCTTCTTCTTCTTCTTCTTCTTCTTCTTCTTCTTCTTCTTCTTCTTCTTCTTCTTCTTCTTCTTCTTCTTCTTCTTCTTCTTCTTTTTCTTCTTCTTCTTCTTCTTCTTCTTCTTCTTCTTCTTCTTCTTCTTTGTGTTCTTCTTCTTCTTCTTCTTCTTCTTCTTCTTCTTCTTCTTCTTCTTCTTCTTCTTCTTCTTCTTCTTCTTCTTCTTCTTCTTCTTCTTCTTCTTCTTCTTCTTCTCTTCTCTTCTTCTTCTTCTTCTTCTTCTTCTTCTTCTTCTTCTTCTTCTTCTTCTTCTCTTCTTCTCTTCTTCTTCTTCTTCTTCTTATTCTTCTTCCTTTCTTCTTCTTTTTTTTTTCTTCTTCAGAGGCAGAAGCAGCAGCAGCAGAAAAAGAAGATAAGAAAGAAGATGATACTGATGATGATATCGATGATACAGTAGTAGTTTTAACAGCAGTTGTAGAAGTAGTATTAGCAGTAGCGAAAAATCATAGTAGGAGTTATACTAGTATCAGCAGTTTAAAAAAAAAAAAGAATAATAAAACAACACCTCACCCCCCCCCCCCCCCCCCCCCAAAAAAAAAAAAAAAAAAATTTGATGAAAACAAGGTAAACCTCACTGATTTCCCCATTTAGTGCAGTTTAACAGTTCTTCTACACAGTACCTAATGTTATTAGCAAATTGTGCTGAATAACAAAAATACAACAATGTCTCACATTATTTGACTACATTTTGAGTGAGCAATGATTATTCTCCAGCCTCCATGAAAACTTCGCGGCAAAATGACAATGAAAAATCAATATCTTGTCGATAAACAGGAAGTGACAGCCAGAGCTATCCGTTATTGACTCTGTATGCAAACATGCTCGTCAAATCTGTTGACAGAGTTGATATAGTTACACGGAGAGACTCAAACTCCCAACTAACAAACAACGATCATTTATCACAGACCGGGGTAACAGAAGAATGCACAATGGTCGACTGGGGATCCTTGGTGCATTTCTCATGACTACTTGTGAGTTCCTGATAACAGATTTTCATAACATTCGACATAGAACAAAGGGTTTGTTCCACAAATCTTGCCTTTGATTTGAAGTCAGTTAATTATAATATGTTCTTGTCATTGCCTTATGGAGCGTATTTTCAGTTGTCGATTCCTTTGTCTGGAATTTTTGGGTGGTGAATCAGTAACGTCTTTAGAGGCGGGGTTTTTCTGTATTATCTATTTTTTTCTTCTTTTGATAGTCTGTGAAGTTTAGCGTTGTTAATTATGTCATTTCACGGCCTTATGTTTCGTAACAGTAACAGCACAGGACCATTTTGAACGCTTTTGTGGCGTGTTGAGCATATAGTGTTGGACCTTATGTTTTATAGACCAGTCTGCACTCATTGGGAGATGTGGTCTTTTTTCTCCATATCTGTGACCTGGTACCCATTTAAAGCAGGGTAGATGTGGGAGCCAAGGTAATTTTATTTTCTGTTTTGTGAACTATCACACATTTATAACACGCTAGGCGTCATCACATGAGTATTCGTATGGCTTGAGCTTACCCCCAAAAAAAAAAAAAAATAATGCAGAGTCCTCTCCCACGCCACCATTACCATAAATTTTTTTTTTAAATTATTTTTTAATATATTACAGATTATTTCAAGCAAAGTTTATTTATGTATATATATATATATATATATATATATATATATATATATATATATATATATATATATATATATATATATATATATATATACATACATACATATAGAGTAAAGATCCCTTTTCCACGCATTTCAGGCGTATTGGGTGTATAGGGCTATGCCTATATTTTATAGAGCAATGGCACAAGATGAGAGATGTGGTCAGCATTACGCCGTGCACCTTAACATTCCAGGACTGCACCTGGTACCCACTCAAGGCTGGGTCGACCTGGGAGCCAAGGTCATTTTTGAAAAAAGTATGCCTCCGCCAGGGAGCGAAATCACGACCTTCCGATCCGCAAGCGAGCGTCTAGCCGTTACGCCACGGTGACTCCTATATATATATATATATATATTAGGGCTGTACCGAATATTCGCTTCCTATTCGCTTTGGGGCCGAATAGTGGACCTAATAACTATTCGGTATTCGACCGAATAGTTGCGCTTGGGCCGAATACGAATAGTGGTTACCTTACACCCGTTTCGTGACTGGTGGAAAATGAACATATCAAAATTTCCCACCTTGGTTCATACTGTCAAGCGTTATCTTTGTGCACCACCTACGAGCGTACCGAGTGAACGTCTGTTTAGTACAGCTGGAAATACCTTCAGTGAGACAAGAAGCTGCCTAAATGCTGACAACATGGAAAAAAAAATTTTTTTAAGCTAACGCCGCTTTCATGGATTAACTAAGCTGTCAGTGACAATTTACAAGTTAAGTTACTTGTTATAAAACTAAGAATACTTTCATTCTTAGGTATTAGTTACCACAGACTGACTGGCTGAAGTATACAAAACATGAAATGTTTTTAAATGTTTACTATTCTGTACTACATTTTGTGAAGTAAAATGTCAGCGTACATTTGACATTATGGTTTTTTTTTTTTTTAGATCTATTTTATACACTATACACTTTTCGAAAGTTGAAGAATGGGCTTCAGTTTCAATAGTGGGAAGTCAGAAGTAATGGTGGTATCAAAGAAAATAATTATTCCTAAATGTGTAATAAAAGTCAATGGTTTTATTTTGGGACAAGTACAGAAATTTAAGTATCTGGACACATGGATAACATCAGATGGAAGATGCATTACTGAAATAAGAAACAGAATAGGACAGTCAAAAACTGCATTGTATACAATGAAGAACATCTTATGCAATATATCTTTGTCATTGAAGGTAAAAAAATAAATCCTTGCTTGCTACATACATCCAGTTTTAACATATGGCTGCGAGTCCTCGACAATCGGTAGGCAAGCCAAACAATTTCTTGAGTCCTCAGAGATGTGGTTTTACAGAACAATGCTTAAAATACTTTGGACAGCCACGCACAAAAAAGCAACCAAGAGGTTTTGAAAAATGCGGGAGCCCGAAGACAACTACTCACAGACATCAGAAGGAGACAGTCATTATTTTTCGGCCATGTTATGAGAAGAGGGAAAATAGAACATGTTGTGACCACTGGAAAGATCTGTTAAAGGAGGAATAGAGGAATACAACGAGAGAAGATTCTTGTTAGTCTTGTTGCATGGCATGGAGGTGTGTCGGCACACGAACTGATACATGCTGCAGGAGATCGCAGATTGTGGCGAGGCATAATCGTCCATGCCAGTGGGCAAAGCACCTGATGATGATGATTCACTATTCGTATTCGGCTGAATAGTTGGTCCAGCTATTCGTATTCGGCCGAATAGTGAAAATCACTATTCGGTACAGCCCTAATATATATATATATATATATATATATATATATATATATATATATATATATATATATATATATATATATATATATATATATATATATATATATATATATATATATATATATATATATATATATATATATATATATATATATATATATATGTTCTCTATAAAATTATTGGTGGTTAACAGTCATGGTGTTTGAGTCTCTATGTTCTGGCGCATGTTTCAAGCATATGATTTTTTAAGGGGGGTGGGGTCCTGCAACTCAGTATGATATTAATATGCTGAACTGCAAAAATTATTTTATATAAAATCTCTACCAGCTCCTTCTCACATCGTGTCTAGACGTTCTCCCTTTAAGCGTTTGCGTATACAGTTCCTATTACTTGTATTTTGGGTGTTTGGCCTTTTGAATTGTGTGTGATAGTGTGCCAATTGACATTTGGCAGCAGAGAATTGACTTGGACTGAGGAGAGTAACTGATCAACCTTTCTCTACAACTGATGGTAAGTACACAATACCTGCAAGTACAGCCAACCGGTCAAGTTATGCATGCCACGAGCTTTCTATCACTTTATTATACTTTCAGCGTAGTGATGCAAGCAAGCAGTGAATGTGGGCCAGGCCCGTAGTCATTCTAGACTAACTCAGACATTATTTGTGTCATTATTTTCTTTTTTTTTCAGTGTCAGTCCATTGAGATTTCTTATTTTGTTTGGAACTTATTACATCATGCATTGTTATTCTGATCTTACTTTTGTTAGTGTGTAGTATTTTACAGTTCACTTTAGTTAGATCGTTGTGTGCATTGTTGTAATATGAGATTTTTTAATACTTTTTTTTTGCACTGTGATAGTGACCCTATACATTCTCGAGGGGGAAAAAAAGGGGGTGAGGAAGTCTGGCCAAGCTGTGTCCATGAATATCTGTGGAAATTTTGTGGTGCCAAATACTTGAGTTGCCTCATTCCTGGAGTGGTCTTGGATGGTTGTTAGCGCTGCGGAGTATCGCCTAGACCAGTACGAGCCGCCATGACAACAATATTTCACTTCAAAGTGTCTTATATTTCTAGGGTATACCCTAATTTAGACGCGTGACAAAATCGTCTTGGGACAGTTTGACTTCAAAAATCAGTGCCTTCCCTCTGAGCCGCTAGTTAATAATAAAAAATCAATTACCCCCCCCCCCCCCCTAATTTTCCCCCTTTTCTCCCCAACCTCATTTCCAAAATGAGAAAAAAATTTGCATTCCTAAACAGGTTGAAAAAAAAAAAAAAAGGCAAACACAGTAACCTAATCCAATTTATAGACTTTTAAAATATGTTGTCCTATATAAACTCTCTGCCGGAGTTGTCTACAGCCTATGACGAATAAGAGGATTTGCAGTGCTAATTGAGCTCTTATCTACACACCTTCGAGCCATCACCAGTGCAACGGAATTTCAAGCTAGAGACTATTAATTTCTGTCAAATTCAAGCACTGTAATGGGACCATCTTTGTGTGGTTATGAAAACTGGGGTATTTACTGAGTTTTCTATTTTCGTTTAAGTCGGCACTTTACATAAATCTTTCATGATAGACAAATAGAAAGCTTAATAATAATAAAAACACGAGGCTCGTAACCAGCGTAATATTGATTAAAGATTTTAAATGTCAGAGGGGATGACCTCGATTTATAATTCAAACTAAGAATTTCGGAAACCTAATCCCTGTCTGGCCGGGTTGTCTCTCATTGCCTGTTTCTCTCTGGGCAGAAGAAAAATCATTTGACACAGAAGCGCCCACAAATATGTATAGCAGTGGTTCCCAACTATTTTGACTTGTGAACCCTTTAAGAAATTAATTTCTATGGCAAACCCCCATACGGATAGCGTCCTTTAGCTAGTGACCGCAGTTTCTAATTCTTATTCTTCTTCATTTCCTCTTTTACTACATCGGGTTCGAGAAAGATTTTTTAATTTTTACTTTAATTTTTTTTTTTGTTTAAATTTTAATTTTATTTTCAAAGTATCCAGAAACAATGAGTTGTTAACCCTTTGGCTTGGTACTGTGCATATCGCAACCCTTCGGCTTTGATTCCATGATAAATACCGTAAATCTGGAAGAAATGGGGCTTTTCTGCCTACCCCCGGGCTTGAACCCGGACCACAAGGAGTTTGTCACCCGGTCACCGCCCAGTGCGGTTTAACCAACTACGCTAGCAAGCCGGGTGTCGAGGGAGATATAAGGTTGTGCTTCTTACACTTCTGAACGCCTCATCCATAAACACTTCGCTCTGTTGTACCACTTTTATTCCTTTGTGTTTCGAGTATACAGGATAAATGGATTTGGGTACAAATTAATCTAAGGTTGACCTGAACAAAACATTCTTGCTTCCGGGGACTGTTGATAATATCACATACTGAGACTCTTTCCCAGATGAAAAGTGTTAAGGTAGTCTTTGTGACGCCTGTGATTCTGACCAGCCCAGACTTACTGTCTGCAGATTTGCACACCATCTGATGTTGTCATTATTCTTAGTTGTTTCTGAAAGTAGATAACTCGTGGTCTTCGTCTATCTTCAATATTGACACAGGGAGCTGAAAGTGTTGGCAGAAGAATTGACAAAGTCTGATTTTTGGTAATTAGCTACACTGTTTGGTATGGTGTCACAATGCACTCTCTCTAAGTGGACACACAATTTTATTTGCTGACTTTGTATATAGTTTAGAATTGGTGCTATGCCGACTTTTTATATTCCAACCAGATTTCTGATTTTATCTCTTCAGTCACTCCACTTGCCCGTGTGAGACATCACATCTCCACTGCTACTGATTTCCTGATTCAAGTTCATTGTTAGAGACCATGTAGCACAGGATTTCTTCGAATAGGATTGTCTTGTGTTTTGTGAAAAAAAAACACACTGAGGGGGGGGGGGAGGACTGATCCCCGGAGAGTAATCCACGTGTTATTCGAGTGGGCGGGGGACAGGAGGGAAGCTAGCTGTCCCAAACACCAGTTTGCTTTACTCAATCAGTTCTATTTTATGTTTTTTTTTCTTAAATGTCATTCGAGTTTGATTTATCATCCTGGAGCAGCTTCATTGGGAACTGCTGGTAATAAGGAAACGTCCAAGTCCAAGTCCTTTTGAGAAAAAAATTCAAAGTGGTCCGACCACTTTCAGACTGCTGCTAGCTAGCCGAGGCTGCTAACAGTCTCCGTCTATATTTGCGGTCTGGGTTGTTTGTGTCACTTTCGTGACTAACTTCTAGTATTGCGCCATTTCTGGGCTTGATGCTTTCATCCGGTTCCGACCGCTCGTCAAGCACCCTGCTGTTAGCTGTTCGTTTCTTTCCTCTTTTTATCTGGTGTCTCTTCTTGGTGTCATCTCTCTCTGATTTGGCCAGGCGTATCCACACAACATCCTTTGGACCACCATAGGGAAACGTTACCACCCCCGTACCTTTTTGCGGTGGATAGGTCGCATACCTGCTGGCTAAAAAACTTTGCTCTGGACGTCCATGTCGATCTGTTATAAAATAAGCACCAGGAAATGCTTTAGGAATTACAGGCACTCAAGTGATACTCACCCATCGTTAATCTAGCCACGATGGGCTCATAACAGTTTGCTGCAGGTTGTATTTACCTAGCGCACTCTGTCGTGAAAATAAGTATATAGTCTATCTATCTATCTATCTATCTATCTATCTATCTATCTATCTATCTATCTATCTATCTATCTATCTATCTATCTATCTATCTATCTATCTATCTATCTATCTATCTATCTATCTATCTATCTATCTATCTATCTATCTATCTATCTATCTATCTATCTATCTATCTATCTATCTATCTATCTATCTATCTATCTATCTATCTATCTATCTATATCTATCTATCTATCTATCTATCTATCTATCTATCTATCTATCTATCTATCTATCTATCTATCTATCTATCTATCTATCTATCTATCTATCTATCTATCTATCTATCTATCTATCTATCTATCTATCTATCTATCTATCTATCTATCTATCTATCTATCTATCTATCTATCTATCTGTCTGTCTGTCTGGTCTGTCTGTCTGTCTGTCTGTCTGTCTGTCTGTCTGTCTGTCCATCCATCCATGTCTGTCCATCCATCCATGTCCATGTCCATCCATGTCTGTCCATCCATCTGTCCATCCATCCATCCATCCTGTCTGTCACCCACCCACTGTCCATCTGTCCATCCATCCATCCATCCATCCATCCTGTCTGTCTCTGTCGTCTGTCTCTCTGTCTGTCTGTCTGTCTGTCTATCTATCTATCTATCTATCTGTCTATCTGTCTGTCTGTCTGTCTGTCTGTCTGTCTGTCTGTCTGTCTGTCTGTCTGTCTGTCTGTCTGTCTGTCTGTCTGTCTGTCTGTCTGTCTGTCTGTCTGTCTGTCTGTCTGTCTGTCTGTCTGTCTGTCTGTCTGTCTGTCTGTCTGTCTGTCTGTCTGTCTGTCTGTCTGTCTGTCTCTGTCTGTCTGTCTGTCTGTCTGTCTGTCTGTCTGTCTGTCTGTCTGTCTGTCTGTCTGTCGGTCTGTCTGTCTGTCGGTCTGTCTGTCTGTCTGTCTGTCTGTCTTTCTAATCATCTATGTTTTAAAAAGCGTATATATCCACTGTATTGTCCACTATTTATTTGCTCAAGATCTTCTCTGTCTTTACCCATCATTTTCAATGTCTCACACTTGTTGCTTTTTGCTATAGCCGAAGCAGGAAATGTGAAAATGGCGACCAAAACAGGAAGGCTGGGAGATTGGCAGTAAGTCGGTTCCTGACCTAATTGAAGTGGCAATGGCAGTCTAGCTTGATTGACAAGATAACCTGATTTGGCCTGTCGTGTTAAGCCTCGTCGTTTGGTTTCTCTCATGCCAGCTAGAAACATCTCCTGAACTAGAATTTTCTTGAAATTTGGCGATCTCCTTTTTATTGGAATGACTTTTTGGTCAATTTGCTCATTGTAATTTAGCTTCAGCATTAGTATAACTTAGTTGTAACAAGGAGAGGTTTTGTTAGTAAATTGGAAGTCCCTTCCCAGCCTGTTTTCAGCAGTTGATCATCTTGTGGCATCACGGCTTACCAGCCGCCAGGACTCATCTCAGAAATGACATTTTATCACAGATCCACCCAGCCTTGAATTAATGCCAGATAAAGTACGGGGAAGTAAAGGTAGTCGGTATGGCGTTGACCACATCACCCACTGAAAACCGATTAGAAAATAAATTTTATATTTTTATAAAGTGGACATAAACAATACATTGCAGGATTTATTGCCTAGCATATTTCGCTGAATCTCGTCAGGTGCATTACTACAGAGTTAAATTAACATATGATGAAACACAAACTGAATCTTTTTCCTGCTGAAATGCATAAACCACATTGTCAATTTGCTGTACATGTCTCCACCGGAAATTCAAAATCGGTAACATGATTACTATGGTAACTTCAAACTGATCACGCGATCTTTCTGTTTACATAACATAGGAGAGTAGAATGTTTATACAGCCACGATTACTTTAAACAAACGTTTATGCAGTGTGTCGTAAGAAATCATTAAAGCACAGTCCTTATCAACTACGTGTTTAGCGTCAAACAAGTGACGTCCTATCAAAGAATTGGGTTCCCTCTTCTTGGCTAATCGGGATGCAGGATCTCCACTCAGCTTGTGTGTGGAGCCATTTAGAGATGTCTTCTGCCACTCTGTTTTCAAATGGGAACCAGCACTATATGCTAAAGACTCTTGTAAACGTGGACAAGGATACTTTACTATTAAACACATCATATGTATAAATCCGAGTCGAGGGTGGGTTTAAAAAATATGACTGTACTTGATACCTCCCAAAATGGGCAGCAGGTAATAAAAAAGGGAAATAAAAGCTGTCAGAATGATGGTGACTATATTATCCATCGAGTACAGGTTGTTCTAGGAAAATGGATTTGTACAGTGTGGCCTATGTGCTAAAAAAAAAAAAAAAGAAAAAGACCCTTTTCCACGCCTTTAGGCGTATATGGCATATAGGGCTAGACCTATATTTTATAGACCAACGGCACAAGATGGGGGATGTGGTCAGCATCACGCCGGCCGCCTCTACTTCCCGGGACTGCACCCGGTACCCACTCAAGGTTGGGTCGATCTGGAAGTCAAGGTCACTTTTGAAGAATAGTCCGGCTCCTCCAGGAAGCAAACCCACGAACTTCCGATCCGCGGCTCACGTCTAGCCGCTCTGCGACGGCGACTCCCATATATATATATATGGTGCTAATGGTATGATAAAACTATTCTGTTTATGGTGAGTTGCGCGATACTGCATGAGTTAACACCGACGAACGAACTTTAATATTAAAGTGTCACGGATTTGGTACGCAGACCCGTTTTACATTAGGCCCTTCCAAACACCTGTCTTTCACCTAACAGTTGTATAATAAAAGGCATATTAAGAATATCAATGCAAAACACACACATACATCACACACACACACACACACACACACACACAAAACCATGGGTGACAGCTAGACAAGTCTGTTCGCTGAAAGAAACCTCCCTAATTGATCTATCAAAGCTAATGTTTTTAACGGCAGAACTAGTCCGAGTCCTAAATCTAGAATAACCGTTCCCTTTGCCATCTTGTCTACCCCGTCCTTGCTTGTTTTGGGGAGTCGGTTTGTCTGGAAGAACAAACCAGTGATTTCTGGTTGTTTGGTAAACAATTACCGGCAAACAAGGCCAGTGATTGTTGTTATTATTGGCTTTGTTGATTGGCGTCTGCCTCCCTAGCCTCATTTCCACTTTGCTCTGGTATTCCCCCACCAGTTCGCATTATTGATGGCGTGTTGGGCTTTACGATTTTTCTTGATCAGGATGTCCGTAAAAGTCCGGATGTAATGAGATTTACACTTGCTCTAGAAAGGTCAAAAGGCCATTATTTGTGGTCGCATTTTTCGTTGCGTTTTATAGTGTGATCCTGGATTATAGAGGAATATTAACCAGAAAGTATGTTGGGTACGTTTGACAAAAATGCTTAGTCAGGTTCTTTGGCTCTGTCTGTCTGTCTGTCTATCTGTTTGTCTGTTTGTCCGTTTCGCTCAATTTATTTCTCCCTCTTTTTTTTTGGGGGGGGGGGGGGGTGCTGTCTTCCTCCTCCACTCTCTCTTTCTCTCTCTCTCTCTCTCTTTCTCTCTCTCTCTCTCCATACCTTTCCTCTTACTATCCCTTATTTATCCTTCTTTTTACTTTCTCTGTCACACACAGTGTAAACAACATTTCTAATTTCTAGCACATGTACACGCTCTCTGCGTGGAGAAAGCACAATGTTTCCACTGACCATGCTATCCAATTAAAACACGACCAATTCATCTTTATCACCATAGTTTTGTCATTATTTTAATGTTGATATTCGTCTTCTACTTCTTTAACTCTTAAAAGGGCCGTTGGTAATCTGTGTTGTGGTTTACAGATGGAATCTAAGTTTTTCGGTCCAAGACGCTCAATTTCAGCAAATCTTTACATAGTGGCTTCTTATTATTTGTTGTTCGTCCATCACGAGTGACGAAGACCACTTTCATCCAAAGTAGTAATTGTCAATGACTATGAGTACGAAGGTGTCTGGTTAGACTGAAATGAGCCCTTAAAGTTCTTGAACAGTGCGGACAACAGATGGAAACCGTAGTAAGTGTGGGCATTAGCAGTACGATTCCTTTTAGTCTGAATCCGTTTCTCTGCCTCTACAACCTACGCTGCCTGGCATGCAGAAGCACCATGCCCGAGGGACGTACGCCATCTAGAACAGTCTTGAGCAGCAGCCTCTCACGTCGCCGTGTTGATGCCAAAAGAATTGAGAGCAGTCTTGTGTGTCCTTATTGCGCTTTTTATGTCCTCTTTGTCCTCTTATTATTTAGTCGTTTGTTGAAGGCCAGCAGGAATATAATTATTTACCATTTCCCCTGTCAGAATAAAGCCATGGAATTAGATTCTTTATTCCTTATAGTTCTTTTAATCAATCAATCATCAATCAATCAATCAATCAATCAATCAGCAAGTCCCTTACAGAACGTTGCTGTCTTCACGCCACGCCTGTAAGTCTCTCTTTCTCTAACCAGTTCTCCAGCCCTGTGGGCTTATTTATTGCAATCTTTGATGTCCTGTTTCCACATTTGCCGAGCTGGCTTCTGCCTCGTTTTCCGGAAACTGTGTCCTCCATCACCGTTCTCTCTAGACTAACAGGGCGCTTGACATGTCTATAAATATCCAAGCTTTCTGTAGAGGATGCTGTGTATTAGCCAGTTCTCCTTGATCATCTGGCCATGCAGGATGTGGAAGTTTGTCTTCGTCTGGGTCCCCGGTATTCAAAGACATTTTTTGCAGCTTTCAGTTCACAAACTCACATTTATTTTCCAAAGACCGAGTGAGATACTTTAGCTCATATCTTTAGGTTGACATGGAAAAGATGCATGATCTCAAAACTGTTGCTTGCTCTCACCTGCTGTGCCAGTGATTCTATATACGCCTCCTATGTCTGCCAATTTTCAGAATGTTGATTAGTGTGGTTTTGCATCATTTCTGTGTTGACAAACATTTGTGGTAAAGTAACCAGCCTTGATTAAAACCACAGACAAACCACAGAAAGGACGTACTGTTTGCTGTTTACATCAATTAGGATAAAATATTGGATACAAGAGATTCAGAGCTGCTTCAGAGCGAAACTCCAGGGGACTTAATCAAAGAGAGGAAATGATTACATCAATGAGAATGATAAACATAGTGTGTTACGCTAAACCGTAGGCAAACAGAATAATAATTGAAAATTAGTAGTAGAAATTGTTGATTCTCTCTCTCCTCTCTCTCTCTCTCTCTCTCTCTCTCTCTCTCTCTCTCTCTCTCTCTCTCTCTCTCTCTCTCTCTAACTTTCTCACTCCCTCTTCTATTCTCTTTTTTACCATCTCTCTGAGTGTGTGTGTGTGTGTGTGTGTGTGTGCAGTGTGTGTGTTTAATTCAGTCTGCCTCTCATTCATCTCTCACTATCTACTCACTAATCTTTCTCTGTATCGCTACATGTATGTACCTCACTGCTGTTTATCTCAGTCTCACAATTCTCTCTCTCCCCCTCTACCGCTTCCTCTTTCACTTATCTCACGACTTAACCAAATCGTTCCCATCTCTCTGAACTGGCCCTTCCTGTTCTCACTCTCTATAATTCCGTGTACCTTAAACGTTACCTCCTTTAGTGTACTTTTCAAGGTAAGCCAGGTGTTCGCCTTTCATGTCCCCAGTTTCAGACAAGAACTGAAAGGCACAAGATCGATGAGATGGGCAGGTGAGGCTTCTTTGACTTGTCGTGATCGTATAGTTGATTACTAAATGAATAAGTATCCACCCTTTAACGGATCACAAATAGCGACTACAACAACTGTATAACTCCAGATAGTTCATTTTGTATGTCATCATAAGTTAAAACATAGAAAATTTCAAATCATGTGTCCTAACTTTCAAAAACGTCTCTAATACATGTTCGCACTATACGTGCAAAATCTCAACAGCTGGTTGCAAGATCGCTTCAGGCGTGAAGCCCAATCTACAGTCACTGGTTATTGCGTTCTGTCCTCTGGTTTGAGTTTTCAGTTAAAATTCTTCCTTCCATCAAAGTTTTTATCTTTCTCTATTCCTAGAATATAAGTCCCAAAGTGTCATAAGTTTATCAGGTGATATCCTCTCCGTTTGAGCACTTGTCCTTCGTGTGTGTGTGTGTGGGGGGGGGGGGGGGTGTTCGTGTGTGCGTGCGTGTGTGTTTGCATGCGTGCGTGCGTGAGTGTGTGTGTGTGTGTGTGTTTGCAGTCGTTCACAACAAGTATGTTCACAACAAGTATCTCTCCCAGAAATTCATTTTAGTCTTGTTAATTGACTGTACTTGCATTTATACCGCCGCCTCCTCCTCCTCATGCAAAAGCACGTTTCCAGTCAGTTATTATCCCTCCTTACCGCTAATTTTTATGCGCACCTGTTTTACAGATCTGACTTCTCTGCATGCAAACTGTTAGTTCCTTACCCCTCAGGCAGACGCCCTCAGACTTCGAAGGAAGCTCTCCATTAGTCGCCTCTTTCGACATGATTTTGGGTAGGCAGTGGGTCTATTGCACCCCCCCCCCCCCACCCCATAATAGGGCCCTGGAAACCACACGGGGATAATTTATATGTGAGGGCCTGGAGTTAGTTAGGTTTTATCAGGTACTCACTCCGTTTCCTTTCTATATGACAATTACTTCAGCACAGATGAGTCGGGTTGTGTGGCACCTCTTTCTACTAGCGCTTTAATCTATCTAATTATGCTTGTAGACACAGTGCCTAATGGTGGTTGTCGTGTCCGTATCTATTTATAATCGACCTTTACTCTACTCAACATAGTCACCAACTTGGGCTCCCGTAGCTTTGTCTCCGTTACATCTACAGACCCATTTACAACTAAGTACAGGCCTTAATGATGGATGTTGCCTAGTTTATGATACACACACACACACACACACACATATATATATATATATATATATATATATATATATATATATATATATATATATTTATAAATCAATTACTTAAAAAGAGAAGTTATGTACATAATTTGCAGTGGGGAATTTAACCCCTTTACAAATTTAAAGGTTAGGGGAGTGAGCGTCCCCACCTCGTGTAAAAAAAAAAAAAGAAAACTTTGTGGAGGGGTTCGAGTTGACTATACCCTACTCAGGTTCAGCCCCTGCGCCTTAGTCCCCTAATCTTATTAGCGTCATGGACTAGTGTGTGTGTATGTATATATATATATAAAGTAAAAATAATGCTAGTTTACGTCAAAACAAAACTTCGCGATTGAAAATCGACATCTACCCTGTGTATTATTTTTTTCCAGAGCGTATACTTCTCTTTCAGTGCATGTTTCATCAGAACCACTCTAATCTCCCTGTCTACTATTCTACAAAATACTCCATAATTCCCCCTTGGACATGTATCTCTAACATTTATCTTCGTTAGTGCAGTCTACAACGGTTACGTTGATAATGGTATGTTTGGGGACCCCTCCTGTTGCAGAAATCGTGTCCAGTTCCGTTTGATCGATCTGTTGTTCCCTTGCACAACACAGGGTCATGGGCGCCGGGACGTGTGAGCTCAGCCTCTTTGAAGACCCCTTGGTTTATGGGAGATTCGGCTATATTCCCTATCAAACTTGCAAGGAAGGTGGGGAATAGGAGGGAGGATAGAGGGAGGCTATCGAGGGTCGAGCTGCTATAAATATAGAACGGGCATTCTTAAAGGCCTAAAACTGGACCCTTTACTTTTTTTATTTTTACCCGCAATGCATGATGTTCCTGAGTTTACTCGAAGTTTACTTGGCGATGACGTTATTGAGAGACACAAAGACCACGTGATAGTTTGGTGATCCTATATTATAGTTCGTTCAACATTTCATGAACACACATGCAAGCCATTTTCTCGAAAACTGCCTTTTAAATCGCAACAATTTTTTTTGCATGCAGCCTTAGAATGAATATCCATGACGTTGAGGACATATTTGTTTTCACTAAAGAAGAATATCATATGTAGATTTTTTCTTCTTTACAATCAATATTTTTTATCAAGAAACTGTTTTGGTAGACTTTTGGGAAGTTTACTTTAATTAGTTTCAGAAAGTAATGCACGCTATGACTGGTTTAACAGTGGGTTAAAGAAAAACAATGTAATTTCATGATTTTCTAGTGCAAAGTCGCACTTTTAGTGACCAAAAGCGCATCGACAAATTAGTGTTGAGTTATTGTGTCAAATATTCGGTAGACACCCGCCTGCTGATCGGAAGGTCTTGGATTTGTGTCCTGACGGAACCAGAATTTTTTTTTTTCAAAAAGACTTTTACTCCCAGCTTAACCCAGTGGGTACCATGTGTACCTTGTGCAGTCCTGGGAAGTAAAAGCGGCCAACGTGATGCTGACTACATCACCCACCAAGTGCCGATTGGTCTATACAAATATAGGGATATCCTCGTGAGTCCTAGCCATCTAGATTAGCCCCAATCCACGCCGCGTGAGGGGGACACTATCGGCGGTGGCGGAAGTTACCGAAAGTTAGCAGTTCGGCGGTGGCGGAAGTCGCCGTAAGCGCGCATTTTAAGATGACGTAAGTGCGCAATTGACACGTGACTGAGGCCCTGTTAGGATCTATTTTCCGCCTCGATAATTTACGATCGTTATTCGGAGCATAGCCCAAATATAGGTCTAAGCCTATATTTCCAATATGCCTAAAAGGGTAGAAAAGGGACCTTTACTCTCACTTCATTGTGTCATATAGACATAGACAGCAATTTCAAAATGAATTTGAGATGCAAATTTATAACTAAGCAGAAGGTTACCGTTTTACTGTACCAGCACTTCCTCGGGGAATCTAAGATGGATCATTTTTGTTGTGATATTCATGACCTAGATAAACGAATACTATTTGCGCTTGGTGTGAATAGAGCATCACTTAACTGTTGGATTAGACAGGACACAGAGTACACTCATGTCAAGCAAGGAAAATAAAAGTTGACGACTTTGATGTAGATATAATAAGAAGTCAGATCCTAAAAAAATGTTAGAGACAAATCAACTTGTTACTCTCCGAAAACTAAAATTAACATTGCAATCGTAATAAAGTATTGACATTTCAAAAAAGTGTCTGGAAAATTGTAAGAGCCACGGATTCAATTTCATGAAAAATGTAGGTGGAAGGAATTTTATTTGTGAAAAGCCACATTTGATTACTAGTCGAAGCAAATACCTGAGGTAGATCGGTAAGCGACGGAGTCTAGGCTGTGATATTGTATATTTGGATAAATCCTGGGTTAATGCTCACCATACCTATGCTAAAGAATGGCAATCAGTAAACGGCAAACAGTAAGGGAACATTTCAAGCAGCAAAAGGCAAGAGCATTATACTCATTTATGCAGGAAGCAGTAAAAAAGCCTTATCCATGACGCTGGACCTAATTTCTAATCAAAAAGTGCGGACGGTAGGGACTGCCACACTGAAATGAATGGATACATTTTCAGGCTCTGGATGGAGAATGATCTTCTTCCAATTCTGGACGGACAATCGTGCCTCGTAATGGATAATGCCAGCTATCATAATGTCGTATCAGAGGAAGACAAAATACTAACGACATTAAACACAAAAGATCAAATTAGGACATGGCTTGCTAATGAGAAAGTCAATTTTGACGACACATAATTAAAGGCAAAGTTGTTGCAGCTTGTGAGGAAAACAAATAAGACAAAGGTGTATCACACTGACGCCCGGCTCTCTAGCGAAGTTGGTTAAACCTGACTTTCGCGGTGGCCGGGTGACGAACTCCTTGTGGTCCGGGTTCACTCCCGGGGGTAGGCAGAAAAGCCACATTTCTCCCAGATTAACGGTACCTATAATGGAATCAATGCCGAAGGGTTGCGATATCCATAGTACTGAGCCAAAGGGTTTACAACTCATGGTTTCTGGATACGTAAAAAAAAAAAAAAAAATCACACTGATAAAATCAATAATGAATATGGCCACACTTCTCTGCGACTCCCTGCATATCATTTACACCTAAACCCGACAGAGCATGTTTGGCCACTGCCTTCTCTAATGGAGCTGGCCGTGGTTTGGCCTAAAGTTGCGGAAAAGAACAGTACATTAAAATGTGTGATTCTGAGGTTCTGACACGTGAGACCTTCTCCAAATTAGACTTTCATTTCTAGAAAAAAAAAAGTGTGTTGAACATGTGCTTCAAAAGGAAGACGAGTACTGGCACCAAGATGGTTTGCAATTTGTTCAGCTAGTAAGAATTAACAACCTTTTGGGATCTTCAGATTCGGAATGATTGAAACCATTTTTTGATGAGTGGTTGAATAATATCAGCTTGTTAGGTACATAAAAAACTGAAACAAATACATCTCCGTTTTCAAATATGTCAACCATAATACAGTTTGCTCTGCAGTTAAGATACACCGTGGAGTATAATGGTGACTGAAGGGGAATACCAACTGTTGCATATTGGGGACATGTTTATAATTGAACAAGACCGACAGATTGTCTGGATCCTCCCCACTGGGTAAGGAGTTTATACATGACAAGCCAGATGTGGTCAAGGCTCTTTGGGAACAAGTAATGAGGTCAGAAGAGAAAATACATTATCATGACCTGGAGAGAATGATATACCTGGGTGTGACTAGAAGGTCTTTCCGGTACAGCACACTCAGAGGAATGGCAAGATGGACATATAATCAGACTGCCTCCGGTACCATTAGTACTAGAACTCTGCGCTGGTTGCTAAAGATGGGGACGAAGTGCATATGTGATGCCCTGAGTGCTGTGATGTCTCTTGACTTAGTTCAACTCAACTCATTAGAACATAATTGACAACGAATAAACTTACTTCACCTATCGAAGTATTATGAAGACACGCCTCTTTAAAAAAAATTACAACCGCAAATTCAGATTTGTGCTGTAAAATCTATACGTTCACTCCTCTTTTTTACAAGGTTTGAAGAGATCAAAGGAATCGGCTGGTATTCCCTATCCTGAGCATCTATCGACTAAAGAATATCACTATTTTTGCGTCATGGATATTTTATGGCTGCATGCAGAAAAATCGTTGCGATTTAACAGGTTCGAGAAAATGGCTTGCAAGTGTTTTCAAGAGATGTTGAACTAACTATAGTAAAATGATATCGTTTCACGTTTCTAACAGTATTTGCCATTGTGTTACTCTCTGATTGTTTATATATTCTATATTGAATTTGTTTGTTTCTGTTAACAATTGTCTGTCGAATATTAAGCCGTAGTAACACAATGGCTAGCTTGTTTGCCAGTCAGTGCAGTGGTTATTTGTTCGACACTATCGATGCTAAGATTTGATGAGTGTGAAAATTGTCTGGACTCAAAAGTCGAGGTAGCCTAAAATTAGTTGCAGGGAGAACTCTGTGAAATGCGGCTGGTGTGACAGCGACAGCATCATCCATCATCGTCATCTTCATCATCTTTGCCTGCTGATAAGCACAGACTGTCATGTTTAACCATCGCACAGTATCACCCGAAGCACTGATCAGATCAGTGATCTTTCTTGTTTTGCACCACCATTTGGCAAGCAATTCACGTATGTATCTCTTTGCCTTCCCCTGGCTATATTTTTAGGACTATACAAATATGGTACTAACATCATATGGCGAATACGCCACCAGGCCTGGGGGGAGAGGGGGAGGGGGAGGTCTTTACTTTTTAGTTTAGTAATCGCTTTTATGCACATTAGGAACTCGTGCGCCCAGTGGGCTAAACTGCCAACACAGATTCATCTAGAATCCTAGCTGACTGAACTGCCTACACAGTTTCATCTTATCCTCGAGTTACGGCCCTGGCTTTCCCCGGGATATTTTTTTCCCGTTCCCACGTGTCCCGCCAGTCTATTAGCCAGACATCTAACTGGCTGCTTCGATACTAAGATAAGTGACATTGTGTATTTGAGTAGTATTGTCTACTTTATGTATGTGTCGATGAAGGCTCCATAGCCGCAACGTTTATGGTTTGTGTGTGTGTGTGTGTGTGTGTGTGTGTATGTGTGTGTGTGTGTGTGTGTTTGTTATATTGTGAAGCTTGCTGATATAATCTTCGTTTGGGTAAATGTTTACTTTTTGGTGCCACACAGCCACAAAGCAGAACTTAATCTTACTGCCATAAAAACTAATCAAGAGATTTTCTTTATCAACTGTGTTTGTATTATCTGACATATTTACCTCAACAAAAAATATTGGTCTCTTGATCTGGCATTGTAAATTATCCATTGCTATGTCCCATAACTCGAAGAAAGCCAGGTTTCGCTTTATTAATATAGCAGTTGAAATTAATGATATAATAATGGCAATCTATTTGCAAATTAGACTGTAAGAATGCTCAGACTTGTCTAAAGTTATTACTCTGTGTACCTGCAGTTTTTAACTAAAAGATTTATCTAATTAGTCTTAAATCACAACAGCAAAGAAATAATATGCCGTGAGTTTACGCTAGGGCAGAAACTAGGGCAGAAACTAGGGCAGAAACTAGGGCAGAAACTAGGGCAGAAACTAGGGCAGAAACTAGGGCAGAAACTAGGGCAGAAACTAGGGCAGTTTGGTGACTAAACGTCTGTCTTTCGTCCTGATGGTGTTAGGGCTGAATCTACATTGATATACATTTTCGAAAAGAAAATAAAGTTACATTCTCCCTAATTGACCCAGTCTAACATGTCAAGGAAAGTTAAATCGACCTACATGATAATAACATATCCAGTTTGGTGTACCGAACGACACTATATATTGTCCAAAATCAACATTTAAACCGGTAATCTTAAGACATTGTTCAGTTGTCCATGTTCACAATTTTTAACAAAATGTAAGTAATGACTCTTTCATGCCAGTTACGCTTCAGACACATGACGCTAGACCAGCAGGCCCTTAATGGAACATGTGGTCGATACTACATCAGTCGCCTTTACGTTCCGGAAAATTACCTGATATTAATTTCAAACTTGGTCAACATGGAAGCCAAAGCCAATTGTGGAAGACTTGAAATCAAATGCGATGTAGATTTCGATCTTACAGGCGAAAGTCTAACCACTATGTTATCGCTACTTTCAGATAACAAGTAAACAAGTTATCCTCTGGAACCGTTTATCGTCGTTTTCCAATTTGGTACAATGTTTTAACATTTCAACATCAAACATTAAAGCTATTTTGGAAAGAAAGAAGTTTCACAATCGAGCGGCTGGGTTCCTTTCGGCTTTGATCCCTGGCTGGTTTCACTTCTTTCCACAAGTGTGTTTTCAGTTGATCTGTTTTAGTGACAATGTATTACTTTAAAAATATTAATCAGTTGTCAATCGCGTCACCCCCAACCTCCAGGACTATGGTGCTAGATTTTGGTCTGGTCTTTCTTCTCAAGACCTGTTCGAAATGATTAAACTTGCCAAGGGCATACATTCCTAGCAGGCAGAATTCGGAGAATTCCCAAGGACAGCTCTCAAATAGACAGTAAGCAGAAAAAGGAGGCCCAGTGAAACCTGGAGAAGCACAGTATAAAGGGAAAGAAAGGAATGTAAAATGGCATAGGATAATATAGGGAGGAAAGCATCACAAAGAAGAAGAAGAAGAAGAAGAAGAAGAAGAAGAAGAAGAAGAAGAAGAAGAAGAAGAAGAAGAAGAAGAAGAAGAAGAAGAAGAAGAAGAAGAAGAAGAAGAAGAAGAAGAAGAAGAAGAAGGAGGAGGAGAAGGAGGAGGAAAAGAGAAAAAAAACTTGTTAAAGACAATTTTTTTGAGTAAATTTGACATTGTTTCTTGGTAATTTCTCGTGTCTTGTTGAATCACAGCCAGCGTTTACCCCGCTTATCTCTTTGCAAAAAAATGATCATGATAAACTGCAGTGAATGTTTGAGACTGTTTTTTTCGTATAACAATGCTCCCAATTTGTGTTGCCATAACTGTGACATGTTAGGCAACCCCAATTCTTTGATATGTTTATTGCCCCAACCTCAAAAAAGAGCACAACTTTGATCTTTTCAACTGAACAACGAATAAATGTAGGTATCTGCCATGCAGCAACGCCGCATTTAAGAAAGCCAAACACAGCAAAGACCTTCAAACAGCCTGTCATGCAAACGATCAGTCGCTCTTTAATGCTTCCATAAAACCGGCGAGGATTATAGATTTTTCTCAGAGTATAATAAAGACTGGCCTAACACTGATGGCTACGGCAACATCACAACACCAACGATCTGTGTTGATTTATTGTTCTGACTTGACCAGCCAGACGTCAGTGGAGAAATCAATGTGTTTGATGGGGTGGGGAGTGGCGCGGAAAGATAGTGTCACAGAAGGAATCAGAAAAATATGGCTGTAATAAGCAAATAAGGTGAGATAAAGGACAGCTGCTGTAGCAGTTTGTCTGTTTAGTGTTTATGCGTATGTCAGTTTCTCTTATGTTTGTCTGTTTCTGAAGTTCTGTATTCTCTCTCTAACAGCCCCACCCCCTCCTTCCCACAATCCCCCTACCCCCTCACTATATCTTTGTTTTCGTGCGTGCACGAGTTTACGTCGAAAGAACGGTAGGAAGGTAGACCTGTGTAGATGATTTCCTGTTTGCCTGTCATTTTTGCAGGATTCAGCATGTACATCTCTTAGAGGCCGTCTCTGCAATAAAAGTCGGATGCTGTAGATCTGCAGCACTCCCTAGCTGTCAGCCTAATTTTATAAATTGTCACACTGGAGTACATCCTTCTCTTCCTGTTGCCCTTCTTCTTGTATCGTTGACTACCTCTTGCTGTAAAAAAAAAAGTTAAGGACCCTTGTCCACGCCTGCAGGCGTATAGGGCATATAGGGCTAAACCTATATTTTTATAGACCAATCGGCACAAGATACCTCTTGCTGTATTACCTTCGGAATTCCTGCAGTATTGTTTTTATAAGAATGTTATGTCTTTTAATGTTGCGAAACTCGTTCCTTTGCGCCTCATTAAAAAAAAAATTTAAAAAAGGGGGAAGTTTACTATTTTTTTTATCAATATAGTTAGAACGCGATAGCATTGCTAACTTAATGGTGTGATAGTATGAGGTGCTTATCCCTCACATGATAGCAAGCAGTGTTTCCTCTCTAATTTGTTGAACACACCTCAAGAATTCCACACACTCTGCATCTGCACTTTGTGAGCCCTTGATCTATGCTATATAGATTCTTTAGACTTGTCCATCGTCCCAGTCTTGCTGCATGACATTCACTGTTTAGGATGGATACAACACCTTCTTCAATCATGTATTCTATGCACTCGAAAAAGATGAGGTGGGGGGGGGGGGTATTTTTTTTTTTTAAATTAAAAGAGAAGCCGAGGACGACATAAACAAACAAACAAACAAATAAACAAATGTCAGAGACTCTAAAAACACACACACACACACACACACACACACACACACACACACACACAAAACAAGGAGCTTTATAAAAAAAAAAGCTAAATATTCACGCCTTCAATGTAAAAATAAAAACCATTATTGTCCCTGACGGTGTATGTAATCAATTAATCGATTGCGCAATTCGATCATCTGGTAATCTCGTGGCACACAGTATGTCACCGACGTGTAACCTGGAATTGCCAGCTGATGCGTCAATCCGACTGATTAACTGTGATTCCGTTTGTGATAGACTTTGTGCGTGTTCACATGAAATGTGGTTTAATTTCTTCACGCAGCGTCTAATAAACCAAACCTTGTTTGCATATGTCGGCTCTGTGGCTAAGTCGATGCGAAAGCTTCGTAATGCCGGGATGCCGGGTTCGATCCCAGCTGAGGGCCATGCGCCTTACGTTGGTTTCGACAGTGGTATCAAGAACGCCGACCATCAAGAGAGCAATGGCAAACTAATGGACGTAAATTTGCCTAGAAAAACCACACAACAGCCAGTGGCTGTTAGTGTAGGTTCTGCAACGTCATGTAAAGCATACGCAACTAACCTATTTGCATATGCAAGAAAGGAAAACACCTGGTGCTCATAGGAATATTCCGTTTGTTTTTATTCAATGTGAAAGAAGTACAAATAAAGACCATCGTGTACGCCTGAGGCGTTTCAAGCATATGACACTGGACTCATCTGTTTATAGATTAATCGACCTTGAAGAGAATGGCATCTATATATATAAAAATCAATAGTTTATGTGTTTGTTTATAGCCTATAGACTCGGAAACTACTGAACCGATTTAGCTGAAATTTTCAGGATATGTTTGTTTTGATACCGGATGTTCACCCATCATGGTTTGAAATTCAACCTGTTATTGTTAGAGATAGTGTACTACAATTTTTGGAAAAATCTTCGAAACTAATATTTCCATTTTTAGTGACATTTAATTATAACCACGTTAGTTAATGCGCATGTGCGATCGATTTTTATAGTGCATGCGCAGTAGTGGCGCTCCATCGTCAACATCCGCCCGCGACATATAAGTTAAATTACAAGGAAAACAATTGCCATCGGTTTTTAGTTGTTTTATCTAGAAGTATCTAAAAAAGTAAGAGCATTTATTTCAGTAACATTAGTCAGTATGTACATGTTTTTTGTTTACTTCAAACAAGTGTAGACCACTTCTTAAATCCCCAATGATACATGTATACACATTATCATTAATCATTATCTGTGATCTTTCTCATACTCATACTCATGAGTACAACAGTTTTGGTTGGCTTTCTTCTGTTATTCAAAAGAATTATATAAATTTACATGACATTCCGTCTCAGGTCAGTGTTAGAATCTAGAAATATCTCAACAGGTGAGCGCATTTATTCCAGTGACATCAGTCATTATGTACATTTTTTTTAAACATCAAATACATGTGTGGACCACTCCTTAAATCCCGCAATGATAAATGTATGCACATTATCTGTAGGCTTTCTCATATTGTCTAGCGTGTTACTATTATTATTTAAAAGAGTTATATACATTTACACAGACGCAAGACATATACCACAGACCTTACACTGGAAACCTATTTATATCGTTTACCGCCTTTTCCTACTATTTGCTGCCCAGTTTCTATGCATTTCCTCTTGAGTCAAAATAGATTGTTATCTCATGCTCATATTTTCATTTATTTCAGCGATACTTCAAGTCACATTTCATTCAGTGCGTGAGGATGAACAAGCTATTGATGATCAGCGCTCACTAAATTCACACACTGTTCACTTTTTTGTCAACATTTGCAGTTATGCCTCCAAAACGACAAGCGATTGGCCCATCTACAGCTAAAACACGCAAGAGAAGGGCATTAATTGATTCAGAAACAGACGAGCAACGTGAGGTAAGACTGGAAACCATTCGAGTGTGCACTGCTGAAGCCCGTTCATCTCAATCAGACCATCAACGGAAAGCAAGACTAGAAAACGTTCGAGTGCGCACTGCTGAAGCCAGATCGTTTCAGTCAAACGAGCATCGAGAAGAAAGACTGGAAACCAATAGAGTACTCACTGCTCAAGTCCGTTTATCAGAAACAGTCGGAAAGCAAGACTAGAAGCCGTTCGAATGTGCACTACTTTATCCAGGCGAACACTGCAAGCTGATTTGAATCTTGGTGCATTCCATTACAACAGCAATTATGATTACAGTCTTCATCCACAGGTGCTTATTGGCAAAATGGATAAATTGTGCGCACATACATTGCAGTGCCTTCACATTTAAGAATGAAACGCCGGGTATGTGCTGCGCTGGTGAAAAGTTCAGTTGCATTCACCACCAGAACCATTATCATCATTGGTAGCAGGTGACACAGGCCAGTCGAAACATTTTTTGGCAAAAATAAGTACATTTGCAAATACAGTAGAACCTCGCTTAACGAGCACCTCTCATAACGAGTAACTCGCATAACGAGCAAAACAAATTGTAAAAAAAATGACTCGCTTAACGAGCGATGTTTCGCATAACGAGTGGCGAGGAGAGGGGAAATCCCGGATTGTGCGCATGTTACATCAGTCTGTGTTTAGCACTCGTTCCAGTAGAATGGTAGTGTCGTTTATGATCACACATTTTCTCAAACTAATGTTATATTGTGATATATGTACATGAATCCTCCAGGCCTACAAGATGACCTCTCTGAAGAATTTAAATTTATCAAGATCCAGTTTCTGCCTTCCAACACCACTCCGTTACTCCATCCCATGGACCAGCAATTTATTTCTAACTTTAAGAAGCTCTACACTAAAGCACTCTTCGAACATTGTTTTCAGGTGACTGGGCTGAAGGGACCAACCTCATTCTCAAAGAGTTTTGGAAAAATCACTTCCTTATCGTTGCCTGCCTCAAGATGATCGACAAGGCGGGGCAAGGGGTTACCAAGAGAACCCTAACTTCTGCTTGGAAGAAGCTTTGGTCGGAGAGCGTTGTCGATCTGTGACTTTGAGGAGTTCGAGATAGTATCTGCGGAACCTGTAGTCAACGAGATTGCGCCTTTGGCCACTATCATAGGATTGTAGGTGGGTAACAGTGATATCGAAGAGATTGTGGAAGAGCATAGCCAAGAGCTGACCACCCATGAGCTTATGGAGCTGCATTGTGTTTCACAGCAAGAGGTTTTGGAGGAAAGTTTTTCAGAGGAAGAGGAGGAGGTAACAGAAAAGCAACAATCTTCTGGCGAAATAAGAGAAATGCTGAAAGCATGATCCCGTGTGGGTTCCGGGGCCCTATTATAGGGAAAACAAGAATAGACCCACTGCCTACCCAAAAGCATGTCGTAAGAGTGGACTATTCGGGAGCTTCCTTCAAAGTCGGAGTGCATCTGCCTGAGAGGCAAGGAACCAACAGTCTGCACACAAATGTTTCAGAACTGTCAAACGGATGCACACGCAAAACCCATGTTTAGGAACAGGGCTGCAGTCCAGAAGTGGACGAACAACAAGAACTTTCCACTAGAGTTTACAGCTGGTGAACGCGAAGAAGAAGAAGAAGCTGAAAGCATGGCAAACTGTTGCATCTTACATTGAGAAGCATCACCCTCATAATGAAGTGGCTATGCGCGATGCAATTTTATTTAATGATAATGCTGTGTCAAATTTTCGTCAAATTTTGAAGCGTTCGGCAAAAACAAATGTCTGGAGATCTTCCTAGTAAAAATTAATTAGCTATGTATCATAATTATTTCAACTTTTTTTTTCGCATATCGAATTTCAATTCCAGGTGGGTTCGTTCCGCGTTTAAAGAAAGATGAACATGATTCACTCTCCTTAACAATGTGTGTATCATTTTCCTTGAATAAACGTTAAACATAGCATTTTGTGATAATTTTTTCGACATGGAACGCATTATCGTATTTTACATTAGCTTATATGTGAAAATGTGTTTCGCATAACGAGTGTTTCGCTTAACGAGTATGATTCTAGAACGAATTATGCTCGTTAAGCGAGGTTCCACTGTATGTCAACAAAGGAAACGATATGTCAGTCTTTGGAGTGGGACATGCAGCTGCATCTATCGATGAAATCAAGCAATATCAGCTGGGGCGCTACATTAGTAGCAATGAAGCAGTATGGCGCATTTTGTCATTTCCAATTTATGAACGACATCCAGCAGTGCACCTTGAATATGAACGGCGCGTGTACTTCACTACAAGCACTACAAGCACGAGCATTGTTACCACCGCTAACCATGTTAACTGATTTTTCTCATTGTGTAGAGATATGTTTGCAAAGACACTACTTTACTCTGAACTGCCAACATACTTTACGTGGAATGCATCAGCTAAAATGTTTCAACTTTGCAAGCAATGTCAAGCAGTTGAAGGACATCCTAATTTATATTCTACTGATGTTTTAGGCCGTCTGTATACTGTTCATCCCAAAAAATGCAGAATGCTTTTACTTGCGATTACTTTTAATTAACAAACGTGGACCGAAATCCTTCCAGGACTTGAGAACAGTTTATGGTAAAGTATGTGCTACTTACTGTGAAGCTTGCCAAGAATTAAATCTTCTTGCAAATGATTCACATTGGGACACTTCACTCGCTGATGCTTCGAATACTGCTAGACCACATCAAATACACACATTATTTGCAATAATTTTAACAACTTGCTTCCCATCAAATCCAAAAGAGCTTTGGGGAAAATACAAAGACTACATGAGTGAAGACATCCTACATCGCTGGCGTGAAACGAAGTATGATCAGGACCTTCAGTTCACCTCAGATGTATAT
Organism: Candidula unifasciata; assembly: GCA_905116865.2. Lineage (NCBI taxonomy): Eukaryota > Metazoa > Mollusca > Gastropoda > Stylommatophora > Geomitridae > Candidula > Candidula unifasciata. Next base: position 63,158 of record CAJHNH020001960.1, on the reverse strand, counting down.
AATGAGGCATTGGTTTTCATTGAGGACATATATATATATATATATATATATATATATATATATATATATATATATATATATATATATGGCAATAACTAATAGAGCACTGGTTCAGCTGGGACTGGCTCCACCAGAACGATCTGCCAACAACCTTTCAATGTGAGTTGCAACGAGAGACACACTTTGATGTCACCTAATTAGGTACATTTGTTCAAACAAATGTTCCAAAATTGGTTCCAGAACAGCGTATAGCATATGACACAATTATGCATGCCGTTACAAGACAACACGGAGGATTGTATTTCATAGATACACCCGGAGGCACAGGCAAGACCTTTCTCATTTCGCTTATTTTGGCATCCATACGGTCACAAAAAAATATTGCACTGGCAATCGCATCTTCTGGATTTGCCGCAACTCTTTTGGATGGTGGCCGAACAGCGCATTCAGCACTGAAGTTGCCTTAAAATACGCATCTCACTGAGACACCAACATGCAATATCAACAATGATTCTGCAATGGGTAAAGTGCTCAAAGTATGTCAACTCATTATATAGGACGAAGTTTTTCCTAATATCACACAGAATTACATAAATCATCAGTGGCTCAGTGAACGTGCTATCTTAGCAGCTAAAAACAAGGATGTGTATGCCATGAATCTGAACATCCAAGACAAATTACCAGGCGGAGTATCAACGTATAAGTCTATCCATACTGTAATGAATAAGGATGAAGTTGTCAATTATCCAGTTGAGTTCTTGAATTCACTTGATTTGCCAGACATGCCACCCCACGTTTTAACCTTGGAAATTGGCGTGCCTATCATTCTTCTCAGAAACATCAATCCGCCACGTCTTTGCGATGGTACCAGGCTTTCAGTGAAAAAGCTGATGCCCAATATCATCGAAGGTACAATTTTAAATTTGAAATTTAAGGGCTCTCGCCCTTATTCTATTGTCACGCATCCCAATGATTCCAACAGACATGCCATTTGAATTTAGACGCTTGCAGTTTCCGGTGCGACTCGCCTTTGCAATGACCACAAACAAATCACAGGGACAATCGCTACAAGTGTGTGAACTACAGTTGGAACATCCATGCTTTTCACATGGACAGCTATTTGTGGCCTGTTCACTCGTCGGAAAACTTTCTGATTTTTGTGTGTACGCGCCAGACGGAAGAACAAAGAACATTGTTTACCCGAAAGCACTTCAGTAAACAAAATTACAATGTCATTTTAAATTACCTGTTTTTTCTTACAGAAATGAAATCCGCACAATGATCCAATATAATTACATTTTGTTAAAGCGATTTTCCTTTCAATTCAATTTCTATTGTAACAACGCTTGCACGGTTGATTACAGCAATTAGCGAATGTGTTCATTTCGTAATTATGGTGTATTTTTCCTGTTTTCATTGCTTTTCACTAGGGTAATTTTTCCAACTACTTCGATGAGGGAGACAGTAGTAGGTGAACTGGGGGATGGGTGGTTAAAATAAACTGTTTACTGAGATAGATTTAAGTTACAGTTACTGCCTTACCCACTCAAAGTATTATTAGCTGTGGTTTAGCTGTTGCACTGTACATCGCTGGCGTGAAGCGAAGACAGATTTCTATGTTCTCTATTTTCCATTTAGCCAAACTATGCCACAGCAACGCGTGGCCGGGTACAGCTAGTTTAAAATAAAGTGCAACTCGATGTGGATCCGAATCTTAGACCCTCCCGCCGCCTGGCAAGCGTCTAGTCAGTACGCTACTGTAACTTCACATTCATTGACCATACACAGAAAACAAAAAGATAATTAAAGTAATCAGAAAACCAACAACCCGGAAACAAGACAACTACATTATAATGGACAGATCATAAAGAGTAATTATCTGCGCCTCAGAACAGGGCACAACCGACTACCCAGCCACATGTAAACGAAATATGAGATAGGCGTATCAGCTTTGTGCACGTGTGAAAAGCCGTCCCACACAAAAGAACACATACAACAAGATTGCCTCAAATATAAAAGAATGAGGTAAAACCTTTTGGCAAAAAATGACAGCAATAGAAAGTAAAATCTACAGAACACTGAATGAACATAACCGATTAAAAAAAAAAGTGTATACGTGTGATACATTTGCCGATATATACAGCTTATTTCAGACGAACTAAAGAAAACAATGAAGAAGTGAGCCAGCATGTTTAACATCTACTTTTGCATCATATCAATACGTTTACAATAAATTATACAGCTTGAAAGATTGTACAGGCAACCAGCATAGCTCAGTGGCTAGTTGCTCACCGACTGATTTAAAGGTCTTTTGTCGAATCCCGTCGCCTCAGATTTGGACAGCATTGACATTGACTCGCAGGTCGATCAAGCTTACAAAAGGTACTATGAAGCGTCATTCGAAGTAAAGGGCATCAAGTGTGATGTTGACAATTTCTTCGCCCATGTAGTGTCAGCAGTCTTGTATATAGGTATTGGCTCAACTCCGTGCTCCTGTGAAATAAACGGTTTCAAGAGTGATGTTGACAACATCGCACATGTTGTTTCAGTAATCTTGTATTTAAATATTAATCCCACACCGTATTCCTGGAAAGTAAACAGCTTTAAGAGGGATGTTGACAACATCGCCCGTGTATTGTCAACAGTCTTGTAAATAAATATTGGTTCCACACCGTCTTCCTGGGAAGTAAACGGCTTCAAGACTGATGTTAACATCGCCTGTGTATTGTCAACAGTCTTCGATATAAATATTGGTTCCACACCGTATTCCTGGGAAGTAAACGGCTTCAAGCCTGATGCTAACATCGCCCGTGTATTGTCAACAGTCTTGTATATAAATATTGGTTCCACACCGTATTCATGTGAAGCCGCCGTTGTGTAGCGGCTAGATGCTCGCCCGCCGATCAGAAGGTCGTGGGTTCAGGTTCCTGATGAAGCCGGATTTTTTTCAAAAGTGAATGACTCACCAGGTTTACCCTGCCTTAAATGGGTACCAGGTAAAGTCCTGGGGAGTAAAGGCGGTCGGTTGTATGTTGATGAAATCACCCACCCAATGCCGACTGGTCTATAAAATATGTCTAGCCCTATAGGCCCAGTACGCATAAAGACTTGAAAAATACTCATTACTACTTATTTACCGTATTGCCCGTGCGCGAATAGCGTGAAAAGGGTTTTCCACTTTACTCACTCTACGAAGACCTGTATAGTGTACAATCTAACTATGTATCCTCGCCATTAGACATTAACAATAAGTTTATACAAGTACCGTATACACAAATACTATAGCTCTTGATAGGGCAAACCTGATTGGCATCCACGCGATACTGAAGAATTGTCAGCTGCGCTGGGCTAGTCACCTAACCCGCATGCCAGAATATCGCCTACTAAAGAGAGTATTTTATGGCGAGCTCCAGCAGGGAAGAGGTCACAGGGAGTACAAAAGACACACTATAAGGACGCTCTGAAGACTGCTCTCAATTCTTTTGCCATCAACACAGCGGCGTGGGACGCTTGCTGCACAAGACCGTTCTGGACGGCGTACGTCCCTCAGTCATGATGCATCGGCTCGCCATGTAGCGGGGGTTGCACAGGCAGAGAAACGGAGGCAAACTAGAAAGAATCGTACTGCTAATCTTACACTTACTACAGCTTCCATCTGTTGTCCGCACTGCTCAAAAACTTTCCTGGCTTATATTAGACTAACAAGCCAACTTCGTACTTAATATCATTGATTATTACTACTTTGAATGAAAGTGGCCTTCATCACTTGTGTTGGACGAACAACATACAAGTAGAACTCTAAGGTGCAGCATGCATGCATAGAAGGAGCCTAAAGTTTTTCAGCAGTAGGAGTCCCTTGTCAACATTTGTTTCGGACCGTTTATCTCCCTAGACTTTCTCGGAAAGGGAGGTGGGGGGGGGGGGGGGGGGGGGGGGGGGGGGGGGGGGGGGGGGGGGGGGGAATATGTGGCCTGTCATGATCTACGGACCTCTGACTCCTGTTGAGCCAATCGGAAAAAGAAGTTATGGTAGTTGCAACACCTACTGCTGCTTTTCTCCCTATGGTATCCCTTGTCATTTTATATTCTTTCATTTGCCTTCTTACTGTCTTTGTCTTTCCATAGGTCGTCCATGTCTCTTTTTACCATCCTCGATCCATCCATCGTCTTTGCCAGAGTGTCACGAGGCATTTTGCTAACAGTTCCATGTCATCTTCATTGTTATTCTTTGACAGTGTTTGCCAGTGATGATGCCAGTTTACTGTGAACGTGTTTTCCTCCTATATTCTTTATTTTCGATCTTGTCGGTCTAAAATATTCACAGCATTTGCCTGTGACATTTATTAGTTTTTATCTTTCAGTAATTCTCTTTTCATCCGTATACAATCAAAAAGTTACTGGTGCCATCAGAACTGGAAATCTTCGCTTGCTGCTGAAGATAGGGACGGAGAGCTTATGACAGTGTCCCGAATGCTGTGATGTCGATTCTTAATTCAACATCCTGACATACTACGCTTTTTATCTCTATGTGTGGTGAGACGATGAAATTGTGTGTAACTGTTGCTATCTGATCCTAATACAGGTTATAGTTACAATCAGTTTTCCCTATAATCATATTTTTGGGAGACATGCAGTAAGTTTTTCGTGTTGCACCCTGTTAAACACATTCTTGTAATCTATGACACATGCATAAATAGTTTTCTTGACTTGTATATGTTCTGTGTGTGTGGGTGTGTGTGTGTGTGTGTGTGTGTGTGTGTGTGTGTGTGTGTGTGTGTGTGTTCAGGCAACTTCTTTACATTACAATTAAAATAAATAAGACTAAACTACGTAAGAACTGCAGAAAAAGATGATTGATATATTTGTTAAATCTAAATAATACCGAGAACCCCGCAGTTTGAGGGGAGCCGCGTAATGTATCGGTAAGCCGCTCGCCTTCGGATCAGAAGGTCGTGGGTTCGGGTCCTATCGGAGACAGATTGTTTTCGTAAATGAGTTTGGCTCGCAGGTCGACCTAGCCTTGAAGGGTTACCAGGTAAAGTCCTGGAAAGTAAAGGTAGTCCGTGTGTAGTTGATTGCACAACCCACCGAGTGCTGAATTGTCTATAAAATATAGGTCTAGCCGGATATGTCCAAAATGCTTGAAAGCGTGGAAAATGGTCCTTTAAATTTGTACGTAGTTTCATGGACCCTAGGGGTCCACGGACCACTGATTGGGAACCCCTGGGTTCAGTGATAACATCATCTTGGCCTACACTGATTACAACACGAGCTTACATTACGATTACATTACGAGACTACAATCTTCTTATTTTCTCAAGGTCCCTGCAAACTTGGAAACTATATATTCATATGAAGATTAATGAGACGAACACGGGGAATGTGCAGCAGCTAATTTCTAATGAACTGGGACGGTAACAATAACAGGAGTAAGTTGGGATCGATAAATCAATGTCATGTCCTCGAAATGTACAACGAAAAGGCACAGCCAGGGGATGCGAAGGAAATAATGCTCTTCGATTTTTCTGTGTAATTGTTTACCATATATATATAATCGTGTTCTTTCTGTTTGCTCACAACGTATCTCTGCCTTTCAAAAACTGTTTTGACTGTAGATTATCTGTGTTTATTTTGTTTCGTTGCCTCATATATTTCGATTTTGTAGGTCAGTAAAGTGATTTACTTTTCTCATGTTATTTTCGGAAAGGGAGGGGTGGGGTGGAGATTTAAATTACAAAAAGGGAAATGTGGGGTGTTAGGGGTTTTATAACAGAAACGCCATATCTAACAATCGGAGTCATATTCTTCTTCTTCTTCACGTTAACCATATGCAAACTCTCTGGCGGTAAGGTCTCTTTCCACAGAACGACGAGTTGCCTGCGAAACCGTATCGCAAAGTCTGACTCCACAGCTCCGATGAGGAGCCCTAGGAAACTTCGTAAAAACTGCACTTGTGAATTAAATGACGCTGCCGTAAAAAAAAAAAAAAAAAACCACGACCTTCAGAGCGCAAAGCAAACGGCCTGACCACTTCGCCACGTAGATTAAAAAACAGCCGAGGAGAAAGACAAGTAAAGTAAAGATCCCTTTTCACGCCTTTAGGCGTAATCGGGCATATGGGAAGAGCACCTATATTTTTACAGACCATCGGCACTAGGTGGGTAATGTGGTGAGCATTACGCCAGCTGTCTTTACTTCCCCAAAACAGCCATCCTGGCAACCATTTTAGGCTGGGTCGACCTGGGGGAATAAGCTGGGGAGGAAAAGTAGGAGGCTGATTAGAGGACAATGACAACCAGCATTATTTTTTGACAATGATCTTAAATAATGTGTCAAGACACTCATCATCATTACAGCGACTGAATCCACATGTTAATAAACCTGTTTCTACAAGAAACCCGTTCTAAATGACTTCATTGGTAAAACTGAAGAATCGTTTTCTAAACCATTAAAGTCTCAAATTCGCATAAAATATATTTTGTCTTAGACAGAGAGGGTGTCCACAATTTGACAATACAATGAACATGTAAATACAATTTTTAAAAAAAAAAGGAGACGAAGTAGAAAAAGCGCAGAAAGAAGAAGAAGAAGAAGAAGAAGAAGAAGAAGAAGAAGAAGAAGAAGAAGAAGAAGAAGAAAGAAGAAGAAGAAGAAGAAGAAAGAAGAAGAAAGAAGAAGAAGAAGAAGAAGAAGAAGAAGAAGAAGAAGAAGAAGAAGAAGAAGAAGAAGAAGAAGAAAAAGAAGAAGAAGAAGAAGAAGAAGAAGAAGAAGAAGAAGAAGAAGAAGAAGAAGAAGAAGAAGAAGAAGAAGAAGAAGAAGAAGAAGAAGAAGAACAAGAAGAAGAAGAAGAAGAAGAAGAAGAAGAAGAAGAAGAAGAAGAAGAAGAAGAAAAAGAAGAAGAGGAAGAAGAAGAAGGAGAAAGTGAAGGTGACGGTGAAGGATAAAGAAAATTAAAAGGAAAAGGAGAAGAAGAAGAAGAAGAAGAAGAAGAAGAAGAAGAAGAAGAAGAAGAAGAAGAAGAAGAAGAAGAAGAAGAAGAAGAAGAAGAAGAAGAAGAAGAAGAAGAAGAAGAAGAAGAAGAAGAAGAAGAAGAAGAAGAAGAACAAGAAGAACAAGAAGAACAAGAAGAACAAGAAGAACAAGAAGAAGAAGAAGAAGAAGAAGAAGAAGAAGAAGAAGAAGAAGAAAGAAGAAGATAAGAACAAGAAGAAGAAAAGAAAAAGAAGAAGAAGAAGAAGAAGAAGAAGAAGAAGAAGAAGAAGAAGAAGAAGAAGAAGAAGAAGAAGAAGAAGAAGAAGAAGAAGAAGAAGAAGAAGAAGAAGAAGAAGAGGAAGAAGAAGAAGAAGAGAAGAAGAAGAAGAAGAAGAAGAAGAAGAAGAAGAAGAAGAAGAAGAAGAAGAAGAAGAAGAAGAAGAAGAAGAAGAAGAAGACGATGAATAGAAAGTAGAAGAAAGAGAAGTAACTATAAACAATAAATTCTTGTAGAATGTCAACGGAATGTCATTAAATATCACATTATGTGATATTGCCATCGAAGACTACTTGCAAAAATGTCCGCACAATGTATAAGATATTTTCGGTGTAAGTGGTGGGAAGCTTCGCGAATTTGTGTATGTTCTATAAGCATAGTAGCTTCCCATTAAAAGAATTGTCAGAAATGCTTACGAATGCCCCACTCACGAATTTGTGGACGAAATGCTGTAGAGGCGTCATATTAACGAATTTGTTCACTATACGCTTAGCAATGCCTTAAACTAGAATTTGTTAAAGCACTATAGGCTTAGAGCCGCCCCACATTAAATGCAATCTTCCCTGCAATGTACGATTAAATCGGAACACCCCCCCCCCCCTCCCCCCCAACCTCACAAAATCGAACTCTGGTGTTAGCTCCTACCTCGAAGGCTAATCGATATTATTGTGGGAGATTGAAGGCAAAAACGCCAAGATGAAATGGACTGACACTGTTACTAGACCGTTCAGGTCAACAACAAAAAAAAAAAAATAGCCAGTTACAATCTTGCAAGAAAGAACACAGGCTAGAGAATTCAATTGGAAATGGGAAAAGGGGAGGGGGGGGGGGGGTGTTGAAATTGTGTGTGTGTGTGTTTTTGTGTCTGGGGAGGGGGTGGAAGGGGGAAATGCGAAGGCCCTTTAAAAATATTCATCATTAGAAAAAGCTCATCTAAACAAATTGTGCTGCCTTACATTTCATAGCTGTTCTTGTGAAATTCTGTGTTGCTAATAAAAAAAAAATGTTAGATTGTTTCCGATCTGTTCTACGTTTGAAGAAAAATAAGAATGGCCTTCCTAGTAGAGCACTTGTTATGTGCAAACTTACAGTCAGGTGTTGGCAGTGGCATCTTGACTTTAAAATGTATTCATATTATTTGTATATTGTACATTTATCACCGTTATGTATATCACAACAGTTTATAAAAGCATTACGACTAGCATTTTCTAGGAGATGGACATAGCCTGGTTTAATATAGTAATGATAATATAAGTATAATAATAATAATGTGCCGAATGGCAAATAAATGTAATTTATGTGAATCAAACAAAGAGAGTGTATGAATAAATACTCAGCCGAATTTCCTAAAGGATAAATAAATATTTTAATATGTGGCACAGTCGTGCCTATACATCTTTGCTTCCTCTGTTTAATGCATATCGCATCTTCTGTAAAGAAATCGCCGGCCTATATTCAGTTACCAATCATGTCATGCTTTGGACTGGCTTATCGCCAAGTAAGTTTCTAACTGTGTACCTCAGTAAAGTCTGGTTAAACTCAAATCAGTCATCATTCTGACAGAATGTATAAGAGAGGTTTTGTGGCTAGTAACTCTCTTAGCGAACATAAAACATGTAGGTATTGTAATCTTCACCCACAACCGAACGTGTGGATTTTCACTTGTCCGGGAGAGTACAACACGATTAAAAAACGTTCATAGTGCAAAACCAAATGTAAATATTAAATGGTAGGGACAAAACAACGGTATATATTTAATATTGTCGGACAAATGACATGTAGACACAACAACAGAATATGTGTAGCGAGCGCGGTACTTCTGTACACAGCAATATAGCGTACGTAAATTGTAATGAATGAAACTAATTACTTGTTATATACCCTACAATCCCACATTTATTGAACCATTTTACGAACGATCCCATTTCAGTCAGTCGTGGTGAAAGGGAGGAGGGGGGGGGGGAGAGCTGTAATTAATATATGGTTTACTCAGGGTATAAATTCAGTCTACCCCCTGGTGATTCTTTCCTACTAACTGTAGTGGATGCTAAGGATGCTAACTGTTCTAGTTCTATTTCTTCCTCTGTCTTAATAGTGATCTGTGTTTTTTCTTTTGTTAAATGATAAGTTAGCAATAAATCGGAACATCTTATTAATTTTGCTATCTTCTGTTGATGTGACTTTGTTACGCCACTTCTGGCTACTTTTATTTCCGTGTAAATTTCCATCTAATACATTTGATTTTCTCGCATCTTTATTTTCCTGTAAACCATGCCGCTCGTTTAAATCGGTATGCGAATTTTTAATGCCCGACATTCTTGTCTCCTGTTTTGCTCTTTTGTTAAGCGAAGTTTCTACTGTTTCTTCTTCTTCTCTTCTACTATTACATGTACCTTTAACTGGTACTTCTGACGGTTTTAATTCTTTCACACTAGACGGAGTATTAGTCCTGGTTCTAACCGCGACTAAAATTCTACGACCCGTTTTGTTTGTGATCCCAATTTCACTATCTGCGTCGTAGTTTTCTGAGAATAGATCTACCTTTATGTTACTCACTACAAACGGTAATGTATTTATTCCTTCACCTTCTTATTCTGTAGGCATCACCTGTCTATAAGACAAATCCTGCTGATTTCTTTTTTTAATTGTCCCTACCCTCTCTACTTTCCTATGTGTGCTATTGCTATCTAGCCTTTTTACTTCTACCGCGTTTACTTCCCATAACCATTCCATTGCTAAACAACCATCTTCATCTTCTTCTTGTTCCGACTTAACTTTAGTCGGTGTTAACTCTTTCTCTATGTTCCCTTCTTCTTTAAAGTATTGACCGTGTGTCCCGTTTACTGTTACAGCATTCACTTCTCTAACGTAATTTTTACAAAACCGTACCCTGTTATTCCTGCCATTAAACCCTCCTAGCTTGTATTCACTGACTTGTGAGGGGTAGGTCATGTTTTTAGAATTACGGTTTAATGTCTGGAAATAGTTCCGCCGCGCATATGAACCTTCTTTCCCTCTACTCTGCGCTCTGGGTATCTTCCACTGGGACCTGTATTTAGCCAACACTGTTTTTTAACATTTCTTCTAACCTATTTGTCTCATCATAAGCAGCGCACATGTTTTGGTTACCTGCCTGCCCCAATCTGTCACAGTTACTGACCTCGCGATTATTTCCTAAGTTTTGCAATCTTATATTCTTATTATAGCCTAATTTTCTTAACCTGTCTCTTTTGAATTTGTTGGCTTGATTATGGGTCGTACCGTGGGCCCTGTAATCTTGATTAGTGCTCATCGTGCTAAATCTGGAATCTGGATTACATGACCTGACTCGACTTCGGGTATTATCATGGATATTTCCTACTCTATTTATGTTCTGATATCTGTTACTATTATTATGCCACTGCTCATGTGCTCTTATATGTCTATTATTTTCTAATTTTCTCAACCTGTCTGCTCTATGGAAATTTTTTTAATGCCCTCGTTCATTTTGTACACATGACCTCAGTTGACCCTGATTTTTCTCGTACGCTTTTGTGTTGTCTGGTCTGCGGTACTGATTGTCTGTAGGGTATTGCAATCTCTCGTTAGCATAATTTCGCCTGTCTGGGAAACCGGACAGTCGATTAACCTCGCCGTTACTTCTAGTGACTGTAGCTATGTTATAAATTTCTTTCTCTCTGTCTTTGTCTACGACTATCTACAGTTGACTAATGATGAGCAGTTTTTTGTTCTATAAAAAATGGAATACTGAGTTTTCTACCTAACTGTGTTATTTCATTAAAAACTCTGCTAAACTGTGCTCTAATTGTTCCTTGATATGCCATTATTAAAACCTGGAAAATTAACTAATGTAAACTAAAATAGAATTTAAAACAGAAAATGTCGTATTACCTTGTTAAGTGCGGTCTGAAAAAAAATTCTCGTTTCACAACACACTGTAATTAAAATCGGCACTGTCCTGGAATTATTTTCTAAGCTAAAAGGAAAGGTAGGGAAAGATAAGAAAAGGTTTTCCCTACACCACTGTAAATTGAAAATCACAATATATTTAAACTAATTAATGTTAATGTTCAAGGTTCTTTAAAATCGCGCTTTTTTTTTTTTTCAGTTCCTATTTGTAAAATCGGACAGCTCACAGTTCTTGACTTTCCTATAGTCTTCCGAGTGTGTAAAGTTAGGAAAAGTTTATATTATGGCTCCAGACTAGAACGGGCGCGTCCCCCTGATTCTAGTGTAGACGGTTTGCTCCAGGCTAGAACGGGCGTGTCCCCCTGATTCTAGTGTAGACGGTTTGCTCCAGGCTAGAACGGGCGTGTCCCCCTGATTCTAGTGTAGACGGGTGGCTCCAGGCTAGAACGGACGTGTCCCCCTGATTCTAGTGTAGACGGTTGGCTCCAAAAGGTGGTGCAGGCTGTTGGTCTGGTTTACGTCTCTCTATTCTGATGACGGTTTTCCTCGACTTTTCTTACTCAGCAGGCACAATCATAAACTTGCTTTTAGTTCACCTTTTTATAGCAGTTGCTTATTTGTTATGTTTTAACAGCAGTCTTGTTTTTTAAAGATGTCGAGTACACAAGACTGACCCTGGTCACGGCACCAAATATCCACATACTTGTGGCACAGTCGTGTCTATACATCCCCCAAGAAATAGATGTGCCTAAGTCGGCCAAGTTAAATGAATATAGTTCGCCCTTTCTGCCAATATTTCATTACAAATATTTCTGAACTAAATGAACTATGTGTGTGTGTGTGTGTGTGTATATATATATATATGTGTATATATATATATATATATATATATATATATATATATATATATATATATATATATATATATATATATATATACGGTTAATGAGACTGCTAAGCCCCTTTTCACATTTTTCAAGTGTGGATGAAGTGCCAAAGCCTGTATGTTCTAGGCGCCCCTGCATAGGTGATAACATCGCTGGCTCAAGGATGAGGTATCTAGCATCGGGATGAACCCGACGTTAGAACTTTCCCTTGAATGTGTCGCTTTAATCAGAACTTTTAAAACTTGTTATGTTGGTAACACATTTGTAGACATAATTTCGCTACACGGCCATTTACTCTATTAACAGCCTGAGATTCAATTAACCCTTTATAAGAGACACGAATATACAAATATAGCTTACGCTGGAGAGACACACCTTCACACAGCAGCTGACAATAAGAATAACTACACAGGGGAGCAGGTACAGCAGGAGTCTACCAATCATCAGTGGAAGTGATCCCTCGTCCACAATTGTTAGGCCCACGATCTCCAAGACAATTTCAGAGGGTGGGCCCACCCTGAGTTCATGAAGCTCAGGCTTGATCTGCTACTGCTGCACGTATTACCTGATGTTCTCGGACAGGGACAAGACGAAAATATTAACTATGCAACAGGTACTGTGAGGTTCAAGCTTTATTTATAGTCGCTAGCAGACAACTCAGACACGATAGACCTAATTGATCAGACTGAACACCCGAACCATCCTACTGAGGCCCGTCCCCCACGACGTTCCGTTGTGTCCAGAGCCAGTTCGAAGCCCTTTCAGCAGCTTCGCCCAGTTGTTTTAGTGATCGTTTGCGCTCGTTTTCCCGCAAGCCCAGCTGCTTTATCATATTGTACATGGAAGTGGAGATGAGACCTCTTGCGCCTACCTCGACGGCGAAGATTCTTACTGTGTACGCATCGCCTCTCTTCAGATCAGCCATGATTAAACATGTGACTCTCGTCTATTAGCGACTCGTACGACTCGGTCAGCTCAGTCAGGATTATCTGTATGTTTTTTCGCAGAGTGTAGGATTATGTCGGGTCGCAGGCCGGTCTTCTAGATTACCTGTGGGTACTTTTCGTGACCAGGCAAGTAGACCGCCAGTAGCCTGTCACTGGCACAGTCAAGT
>CAJHNH020001960.1:0-42500 GCA_905116865.2 Candidula unifasciata | reverse complement strand
CCTTCACGGCATGACAATAGCTAGTGGCAGCTAACGTGCACTGGAACGCAAATTATTCCTCCCCACGTTGCTTAACGGCAGAAATTGTTTATGATGATTATGATGATGATGATGAGGAATGTCCTCTTCATTATCAATGGAAGCAATTTAAATGATTTGTTTTACTTTGGAAACAGCTAGGTCATCGCCATGTGGCACCATTGTAGAAGGGAGGTTTGGATATTATAGAGAACATTGTTTCCTTTTTAGTATCTTTCCTCAATTAAAGGAAGCATGCAACAGATTTTTGAGGTGATCGGCGGACTCTCTCCCAATCGCTGGGACATTTCCCAGTCAACTAGTTTAAGATATGCTGAATATGTATTGTAAGAGTAGTAGATTTTTCCCTCACTAGGACATCACACAAGCGATAATCACCCGATGACACAAAGTACCACCATGTGGATGAGGATCACCGTGGAGAGGTCCCAGAAACCGCGTTCAGCCATTAGACCATATTTATGGTCGGGATATATAGCGGCCCCTGGTAAGAGCTAGAGTAGGGCTTTTAATAACGAAAAATTTCATCTCACAAAGAGATGATTGTATTAGTAACGCATGCATTGTAGCATATGTGTGGCGTTAATCTCTTATCCTGATCTCCTATTCTGCAGCGAAAATAGAAACTGTACGATTTTTAATCACTTTAGTTATATTGCATTTTGTGATGTAAATATCACTTCACAACGAAGGTAAGCGGAAGTCGCCGTGGCGTAGCGACTAGACGCTCGCCTGCGGATCGGAAGGTCGTGGATTCGCTCCCGGGCGGAGCCGGAAATTTTTTCAAAAATGACCTAGGCTCCCAGGTCGACCCAGATTTCCATGGGTAACAGGTGCAGTCCGGGAAGTAAAGGCGGCCAGCTGATTAAGATGACTTATTTTGCGCCGTTGGTCTATGAAATTTAGGTCTAGCCCTATATACCCTATACGTCTGAAAGGCGTTGGAAAAGGTCCTTTACTTTTTAAATGTAACATAAATAACTAGCGGTCTTCAGACATGTCTGGTTCATTTATCACTATGATACTTTTAATGAGGATAAAGGCACTAACTAATAGAACAATTTTACCAGAGACAAGATATTTATACACAAATGTGATGTAATCTTCGGGAGGACAGTATCATTACCTTGTAGTTACATTTGTATCAGTTATTAGAAGAAAACTTATGCAGTCGCCCACAACAGATTATTTAAATATATAAACTGACCGTATTTAAATAACCTAGTAGCAAATATCTTGAAACATAGAGCCAATCAAAACTAATTAATGTCATTTTTGTTTACAGCACACAAACAATATTTAAGTTCGGCTATTTTGATTTCTGGTATCTTTTGGTTGTTGACTAGAGTAATAAATATTTCATGAAAAGCTCCTCTCTCATAGTACCAAACAATTTAGTGTGCATAGTAGATATTTAGTTTTTGCATTGGACTTCTTTCGTTACTCGTTTTTAATTATTGTGCCCACTCAGTCAAAACGTTTACTGGAACTTATCTGCTCCCACAATATCATAATTGGAACCCATTCAGACGCAGGTTATGTCTTACTTTAGGTAATGTTTCTATAGCATATAATGTTAAGAGCCTAGCACACAGATAACATGAAGGTAACAGGCTTCCACGAAAGGGCGGGGGGGGGGGGGGGGGGGGGTGGGGGGGGGCAACTTGTGAATGGGGGAGGTTGTCGCTTTAGGCTCAACCCTTTTTTGTGTGTTACTAATAGTATTAGATTTTAACGAGTTGCATGACAAACGAATATACTATTACATTTAAGATAATGAGAAAATATATAAACAAATAAATAAAAAGAGAACACACATACACATTTAAGGGGAGGGAGGCGCAAGTGGTTTATGCCTTAAGGTTGCTACACACCTGGCGTCTAGTCATTACACCACCACAGTTAAAACGTATTGTGATGCAAATAAATCCAATTTCTCAACGGTCAAATCCAGATATTTACGGCTTTCACATGAAGTATTTGTCTGTGAAATGCCACGTTTATGAAGGTCTGCCAGCAACAAAGCATGATTAATGACTTTGTGATTAACCAACATCCCATCGCCCTCTTCCGGCTCAGTCAGCGATCATATTTCACCCGAATCAGGTGTCATGACTGATTGTCTACCCTGAGCTCCTTGCGTAGCCGGTGTACAGATAAAGAGAGCTGAACAAGCCTTGTTTATTTACTTTCTATTGGCACCTGATTATCGGGAATTACGACAGGCTGAATGCCTTGGCGGTGAAGGAATACTGAACCCGCCATACAACATGTGTGCACTCTTCAGCAAAAGTCATAGTTAAATAATAACATAATGTCCAGAAGATCACATATCAGAGGAACCATAAACCCCAGAAAAATTTAAGGAGACCAGAGATCCCCTCACCCCCTCCCCCACTTTCCTCCCAATTCCACCCAGAAAAATAGTAACGAAGATAAGCCACTCTCCTAAATATGTACAGAAGCTTTGTTTTAAAGAAGGTTTTAACATTATTTCATTCATATTATTTATAACATATTAATAAATTTATTAAATAATCAGAACTCTATTTTTATTATTTATTATTATTATTATTATTATTATTATTATTATTATTATTATTATTATTATTATTATTATTATTATTTTTATTCAGAGAAATTCATTAGTAGATGTAATGACAAGATAAAAAAAAAACGAACGCAAATTATATTAGCAAGCTTCACAATATAGCAAATACAAACAAAACGTTAACGTTGCGGCTATGGAGACTTCATCAGCACATACAAATCAAACAATACTACAAAAATATACAAAATAACTTAGCTGGTATCTCGAAGCAGCCGGGTCGATGGTTTCTCAGCAGACTGCCTAGACGCGTCGTCTGGGGGAATAAATACCCCCTGTGGAGTACCAGGTACAATGTGGGTGAAGCGGAGGGTTAACGCCTCCTCCGTTCCTATGTGGGACACAATTACTTGGTATTTTAAAGCCATACCCGGCTGCCATTAGGGGCCTAGAATATAACCTACAGGTTGAACGGGGTTTCTGGAACTTGTGCTTGGGTGATTCTCATCCGAACGGTGGCATTTTGTGACACTGGGCATTTGTCGCTGGTTGTGGTTGATTATCAGTCAGTCAGTCAAACAAAGCGAAGGGGTTCAGTCTCTTGACACATTTTTTTGTATAGGCGGGAGACTTTTACCTTGTTTTAAAGAGAAATATGAATAGTAATGCCCTCAATGGTAAATAAGAATATCTGTATCTTTGGGCTCAAGCAAATTGGGGCCATCCCATCCCACAATGTTTTTAAACCCATATTTTTTTTAAAGGGTGGACCCCATCAAATAATTTTTTAAGGCGGGTGGACCCGAGTCAAGAAAAATTGCAAGGGAACCAAAATGTCCATTAACAACATATATCTTTCTCTTTTTAAGTATATGGTTGTTTATTTCAAATATAGTTTTTTTTTCTCTTAAGTCACACCACGCGAGATTTAGGGAAATCCCATAGTATAGAGGGGTTAGGATTATTAGTAATCGCTATTCATTTAAAACTAGCTCTAACTCTAACACCCCCCCCACCCCCCTTTCCCGCCCATCATACTATGGGACTTTCCTAAATTTCGCGTGATGTGGTGACTTTATAGAAAAGAATCCAAAATTATTTTTATCATTATTATTACAATTTTTTTTTTTAAAGCTAAACCAAGACCCTGAAGGCTTCATTCTCCCCCCCCCCCTCCCCTTTTCAACTCCTCCTCCAGAAAATTATTCTGTCGCCCCTGCACATAATTCAGTATGGAAATACAGAACCACACACAAACACATATAACTCGGTTTCTGAGATTGTCATAGCTCTTTGCTGGTTGACTGTTATCCATTTCCGGGTGTCAACGCCAGACCGCGCCAATTTTAAGTAGCTGATGTAATGCAACAATAAAAACCCTATCATATTGCCTGCAACAAACAGATCTGGGGCATTTCCTGCAAGTACCTGAAGAGATAGCCTATAGAAAAAGGTCCTCAAACCGTAGACATCCCCGCCCGTTTGTTGGTAAAACTAAAATAAAAATACCCTTCTTATTTTAATTACAGGCTGGACATTTTGTGTCCAGTTAATCAATCGAATGTCGTCTCAGCAATGAAGCTTGGTTGTAATGGATCTCCAACATGCTGTGGCCTTAGCCTTGTGTGCACACTTTCTCTGAGTACAGTTCGCCCAGTTTTTTTTAAATGCCATTTTCCCAGTTTTATTGCTGTCTAGCTGTTGCTCGCTTGCTGCAAACTTTTCCCTCCGCTATTGATTTTTTTTTTTTTCAATTTTGTAATTAGCGGGCTATTTCTTTTAATACGGCCAAACTATTTCAATTTCTCATTTTTATTTCCCTCAGCAAGTTCTTTTTATTTCTAGTCTTTCCAGAACCTCTGTATTCGATTTTTTCTGTGAATATGGAATAAATTTTGTTTCAATGCGATCTTATCGCTGTTTGTACATTGTTAGATCTATAGGTTTATAGACACTCGGTTTGTGTGTGATATCAACATCGCGCTGGCTGTTTTATTTAAAAATTGTTTTATAGTATCTATTTTAAGTTGACCCAATGTGGGAGAAAATACCGATTAACAAAGTTCACCTCGATGCAATTTTGAACCTAGGAGCAAAAGTTTAGCCACATATATTGCTCATCTTTTACAAAATGGATTATGAAACGTATTTTCTAGATAAAAAGCATATTCTATAAGAGAACAAGAGAATGATACAGTATCAAATTTGACTACTTTTATGTATCTTGTTCATTTCGTCTAGCAACAGATAAAGAACAATGATCAAAACAAGTTAAGATGTATATTGTACAATAATTTTTTCATAGTTAAAAATAGCATCACCCATATAACACTATACATTTATATTTTTCAGTTTTGCGTTTATACACCTTATTTGTATGCAGACTGGGTAATTTTGTTCAGAATCTAAATTAAAAAGGGGTCTAAGGAAACCACTATATTTAATCTCTCGTATTCTACTTCATTAAAAAAAAAATCCTTATCATACTAATTGCGGATTGGATATATTGTGCCCAGAAAATCGGGTATCTTCTCCGTATTAAGGCTTGGATGTAATGATATGGCGTTTGCCTTGTGTGTACAATTTATCTGAGCGCAGTAACTTTAGTCTTTACCCCTAAGTGCACCCGAGGCATCCCCTATAATACTAACACCACTATATAACAGGCGGGGATAATTCACATATATTTTCCGTTTTAGATATGTGGCTTCAAGGGAGATAACAGCGACACAATATATATTTAAATATATATATATATATATATATATATATATATATATATATATATATATATATATATATATATATATATATATATATATATATATATATATACTTTTCAACGGAGAGTTATATAAAAAATATTAAAAGGGATATAACTTCAATCATATCATCAGATGGGAAAAAAGTGTGACAAAGATTCAAAGCAGAATAGGTCAAGCAAAGGCAGCATTTCAGAAAATGAAATATATTGATTGCAACACTTATACAACTTACCATCCATACGTCCCTTTTAGTATGAAATTTGTTGTTTTTTGAAGCATCACCCTGGCTTTTGCCAGGGCCGCAATATAGGCAGGCCATAAATATGGCCAATTTTCTGAACGCGATTTCTAGGACCTCCCACGGTGATCCTCATCCGCATGGTGACACTTTGTGACATTGGGTGTTTATCGCTTGTGTGATGTCCTGGTGGTGTGGAAAGTCAGTCAGTCGGTCAAATAAAATATGTCGAATACAACGTATATACATCTTTTTACCGTCCTTTTTAGGATGCAATTTTTCGTTATTGGAAGCCCCACAACCATGCTTTCTGAGTCAGTTACAATATAGATATGTGTGTGTGTGTCGTGTACTCTATCCAGCGGAAAGCTGCAGTGACCGCCCCCCACCTCCATTTTTATGCTGGATGTTGGGGTATCATATTCTAGAATCTCCTACACCAAACGTCGACCATTAACGTTTGCTAAGAAACCCCAAGCACTTCTTTTGGCTCTTGACACTAAACCGTCTGTGTAAATGATCAAATCTTCTGAGCGAACATTATCTTGAATTAATTGCTGAATTACCACCTCTGAGGCACCTGCCAGCCAGTCTCTGCATTTCCGGCTCAGTGTGATTATGACCCTACACAAGTCTGACTGTTCGGGTGGCACTTTGACCCATTCGCCTAAAGTTTTCAAGGATGCAAACCTGTCTGATTGTGTCTTCTGCCTGAGCCATTAATGACATCCTTCTTATCAGCCGCGAACCCTTAACTGCACCTAGAGCTTCATGCAAAAGGAAGTCTGCGTCTGCAGCTACCCTGAGATATGACTTCGCATGCAGCACCTTGTGCCTACCTGCATCAGTTGGCGAACCAAGGATGTATCGCATACACACCACTGGGTTGTCTCTGGTGCAAACCAGAATGAGCTGCATAGCTGCGTTCTTTATGCACTCTAGTTTGTCCATCTGACTCTTTGAGACGGTAAGCATTCTCAGGCTATTATAAAGCACTGAACCAGTTGAATCGATGACACGCGTGTGGCTATCGGAGATAAATACTGGCCAGAAAAGGCGGCGAACGACAAGTGCAGTAACTCAACAATATTTATTAAAACTTTGGTGGATGTATTTACCTAGGTGAAAGTTTTTTTTATAGCTTTATTAAAGTTCTTTGATAGCCTAATCTGATGACATACGCTTCAGTCCGGTTTCACTTCGCCGTAAAATCAAGCATACATTATTTTTCTCTATCCTTATGGCTTTTGGATTGATCCAGTCTCCTACACACGGGTACCATAGAGTGTTGTTGTTGTTTTTTTTTTTTTTTAATTGTCTTGAAAGGAACGACAATAAAGGAAAAACAAGAAGAGGACGGTAAATGTAAATTCCGTCTCACGTGTTGTTGCAAGGGAATTCTAAAGCCTGTGTCTTAGGCCGTACCGATCATTTGGTTGGTTACGTTTGGAGCCATGGTTGTTAGTGACAGTGGGTTCCTCCACAAAAAGCCGGAATGGACACGGACAAGAAACACCCTAGAATAACATTAATGATAATCTGCCGACTGACAATGAAATCTATTTCAAAAGATATTTATGAAGAACAAAAAAAGTTTTTTTTTTTTTTTAAAGAGAACTAATATACATGTTTTGGGAGATTGGCCATCTTAGCCCCTTCCTTACATGCTCTAGTCTGTAATGTTTGTGGTCTTCTTTCTAGTTTCGTCTTTTAATATTGTTTCAAGAAGATCTTTGACGCTTTAAAGCTCTGAGACAGATGGGGCTGCATGAGGTTTCCTACAGCAATCGTAAACTCTGCCTTAACATTTCTAAGGATTCCCCGTGCGGGTTCTGGGGCCCGATTGTAGGGAAAACAAAAAAGACCCACTGCCTGCCAATAAGCATGTCGTATGAGTCAGCTAATTGGCAGCTTCCTACGAAGTCGGAGTGCATCTGCCTGAGAGGCCGGGAACCAACAGTCCGCATGCAAATGTGTAAGACTTGTAAAACGGAAGCACCTAGGGATATGACCCAAGTGTTGTCATAATCGTCCTCACTTATCACTAAATTAACTTTAGCATGCAATGACTAGATTAAAAAATAAGTCATTTTCTACTGGATTTTGTTTAGTATGAAGGTTACATTTTGCATAAAGTTGTGGTTGCCCAGATACTAGAAGCCTTGATTGAATTGGTTCGAATAAACACCAAAGAGGTCGACGAAAACAAAGGGGGTTTGGGGGAGGGGGAAGGGGGGAGGGGGGTTGGTTAATAAAATGAAAATGCCTTCTAAGTCGGTCCAGCCCAAATGGAAAACAGGAAATATTTTGAGAGGTGAAGTCAACACCCATGTAATGCCAACTTGTCTATACAAATATAGGTCTTGCACTATAAGCCCAATGCTTGTTTGTTTGTTTGTTTTAGTATCCAGAAGCCATGCGTTGTTAACCCTTAGGCTCGGTATTTTGAATATCGCAACCTTTCGGCCTTGATTCCATTGTAAATACCGTAAATATGGGAGAAATGTGGCTTTCCTGCCTACCCCCGGGATTGACCCCGGACCACAAGGAGTTCCTCACCCGGTCTCCGCGCAATCCGGTTTAGCCAACTACGCTAGAGAACCGGGCAGCCCAATGCTTAAAAGGAGTGTTAAAGGTCATTTCTTACATTAATTACTCGTACACTCGTTTAACGCCACTATTGCTACTTGACTTCTTAAGGTCATTTAATAAAATGCGTCACAATACGGATTTAAACCCTTAACTCTTCGACATGAATGCAAACATTTAGACACTCCTAAAAAAAAGTCACCCCTTTGAAAATACAATTCGTCTATTCCTTTGTAACTACTTGACGTAAATTTGCCTAGAAAACCCACACAACAGACAGGGGCTGTTGGGGTTGGTTCTGCAACGTTCTGTAAAGGATCCGCAACTAACTAACCATTCGTTTGTTTGTTCATCCGTTCTGGCACATTTTAGAGGATAGACTCAAAATCTTAGAACTGCATATTTATTACTGAACGACTCTAATGGAAACATGTAATTGCTCTAGATCGAAATGTTAACCCATAACTGGCCGTGGAACTACAGGCAGACGCTATCAGATAAGGAGTTCAAAGAGAATGTGATGGTTTTGAAGATATGGCTCTGGAAAACACATCCAATATCAGCATCATGTGATGTAAAAGACATATAATGCATTCTGTTATTGATTTGGGATTAGATAACACGCTATCTATCACAACAATAAAAGCATGCAGACTGAGCTTACCTTTTAATCAGGAATGAAAAATAGGGCTTTGTAAATGGTTTCAGACGAATTATGTCTGTATTCCAAAGGCGTGGGTTAAAGATGTACGATAGATTTGACTAATGATGACACTTTGTGTGTGTGTTGTTGTTTGGCAGGTCTTAGTACCCTTTTCCTGCAGTGAGACGCTGTCTTCAGTGTGATTCCTAGCAATTGTAACTACAGCTAGCAGTTTTTAATGTGGTCTAGTTTTTTTTTTTTTTTTTTTTTATCGTTCTACTCCTTTCTATGTGTGCCAATAAATGCATGTCTATTTGTTTATTATATATTACAGTGGCTCTAGAATTGTGGCTAAAGCAAAGAAAATAAATATTAGACAAGTACTGTTAAAGGAGTCATTTTCCAATGAAAAAATAGTTTGTTTCTATTTCTGAAAAGTGGGGAAAAGAAGCAGAGGGATTCGGCAGAGGGAAAGGAATAAGGAAAGGTGAAGAATGAAGACTAAGTAAGGCTGAGGATACATTACAAAAAGACAGGAGGAGGAGGAAACGTAAGAGAAGAAATTGAATGAAAACGAAAAAGCACAAGATGGAAAATGATCAAACTGGAAGACAACAAAGGAAGACGACGCAAAAACAGAAACAAGAAGAAAAAGACATAAACTGTAAGATAAGAAATAAGTACAGTGGTGGTAAAATGACGGCAAACGAAGCAGGACTATGAAGGAAAATATGTGAGACGGTTTACGAAGTCAGTAGATTAAGAAAAATATGCAATCTGAATAGAATAAAAAAAGCAAATTAAGGGGGGAAAAAAAAAAACCAATAGAAGAAAGAAAGGCAAGAAATAAGGGATGAGGATGACGGAAACAAAAGATGGAAGGAGAAGAATATAACAAATAAAGAAGAAGGCAAGGAGAAGCTGAAGCAGACGTAGAAGAAGAATAAGAATAAGAAAAAGAAGCAGAAGCAGAAGAAGAAGAAGAAGAAGAAGAAGAAGAAGAAGAAGAAGAAGAAGAAGAAGAAGAAGAAGAAGAAGAAGAAGAAGAAGAAGAAGAAGAAGAAGAAGAAGAAGAAGAAGAAGAAGAAGAAGAAAGAAGAAGAAGAAGAAGAAGAAGAAGAAGAAGAAGAAGAAGAAGAAGAAGAAGAAGAAGAAGAAGAAGAAGAAGAAGAAGAAGAAGAAGAAGAAGAAGAAGAATGACACCAACAAAAACCATATTTTTATTCTTTTTTGCCAAATGGCATAATGTTTTGTGCAATTAACAGGTCAGTGTGACCGCCTAAGAAGGAAATGATACACTGCAATGTATTTTCAGGAAGGAACTCTCTAGGATCTGTCTGCCACAATAATGGCAACACGATAAGATCTGTTTTGGCGAGTGTTTGCTACCACTGTCCATTTTATCTTCATGGTAACCATAATTGCCTGACCATCTGCTTGGCATTTTATATAAATAGACTGATTATGCAGGCAGTATGAGAAGTTTCGTTTTAGAACTATGGAAGCATAACTAAAACACTTCTGTTATCTCCAAGCAATTGCCGAAGCCCCATTGGTTGGGGGGGGGGGGGGGGGGGGGGGGGGGGGGGAGGGTTTGACCCATTGTTATTCCAACAAGCGTGTCGTAAAATGATATAAATTATGTGTTTTCTAAAACCGGAAAAAAACTCAGATGTCATAGCGTAGCTGTAAATGAACAAAACAATGCAGCAACATACCTTTTCGCGGTAAACGCAGGGGAAAAAATTTTATTACTGTCATTTAAATAATCCTAATTTATATATATATTTTTTTAATTAGCAAATTAGTGAGCATTGTCTTTTTTCTTCTTAGCTTTCGCCGGCTGTAAATTTGGGTTGAAAGCTCTGACTCTTTGTAATGTACTTGAATTTTCTAGCTAACTAATTGGTTAACTAACTAAGTAGTTAACAGACTAGCTATCTAGCAGGTTAAGTAAATAACTATCTAATTAAAAAGCCAACTAACTGGCTTTCTAGCCAGCTAACTTTTTAGCTAGCTAGCTAGCTAACTATTTGTCTAGCTAACTGGCTTGCGTATTAACTAACTAACTAACTAGCTAATTACCTAACGTGCTGGCTAAATAACTAACCAATTAACTTGCTAACTATCTAGTTAGCAGCTAATTGGCCAGCTTACTAAAAAACTAAATAACTAGCTAGCTTGCTGAATAACCAACCAACTAACTAACAAGCTAACTAGCTAACCATCTAACTAACTAGTTCAAAAGCTAAGTAACTAGCTTACTATTTAGCTACCTACCTAACCAACAAGCTAAATAGTCAACTGGCTGCCTAACTACCTAGCTAACTACTTTGCTAACTAATTAGTTAGCTAACTAACTTTAGTAAAACCTCGTTATTACGAACTTTAGACGACAGTTAAGGTCCTAGCAGGAACCTATTGGTGTGTTAGTTAGTTAGCTGGGTTATCATCAGTGCACTCCGTACTTGTCTATAGGTGTTCAGATTCTCCCCTCAGTATGAACTCCAGCTTCCTGTGGCTAATAGTACCAATTTATATGTTATTTAACAAGTCCCTTTAAATGCCTGGGGTGCGTCTCGTTTTTTTTTTGTTAGGCTAATCTTAACTCCCAAATTTATTATTCTGGCAAGTGATTCACTGCCTCCAAAGTCCTCCACCCTTCCCACTTCTCGGAGAGCGTTAATAATATCAGCATGATCCATAGAGTGACCGTCGGTAGTGATAGCGGATCCAGTCAACCTATCAGCTCTTTCATTTCTATCGACGCTCGCGTTTCTCGGAACGAAAATAAAAGTGACTCCACGCACAGCAGACTTCTGTAATGATTCAAGCCATTGCCTTCACACAGAACCTGCCTGAACCCTGCGGAACATACTAACTGAATCACTGAGTACACATGCTCGGTTGTAGTTTTGTGTTTCGAGCCACGCGAAAGCTTGCTTTACTTCTATCCCCTCCATCGTCAGGCTGCTGGTTGTCATGGAGAAAGCACCGTTGGCGTATTTGACTCTTCTGCTTGCTGAGAGTGCTGTGAACACACATGCGCTTCTTTGTTGGCGTATAAAAGACCCGTCTGTGTAGATCAGTACAGCTGCTTTGTCTGAATTTTCACTAATGAAAGCGTTAACCTCTGCATTGACAGCAACAGGATGGACCTATGGGTATTTATATCTATGTATTAGTCCTCCGTTAGAATTTTTAAAATTTAAATTATTGACTTGTAGGTCGCTTGGACTAATTAACTACGTAAACTCAAGATAGCTGGTTTCGCAGGAACACCTCAAGCCACTGCGCTAATTGGCTGGTTACATACGAATTCTTCTGAAGGCTGACTCCAAAGTTTTATTAACTAGACACAAAGCCCTGGAAAGGGTTTACATGTATCAGACTAAGGACAGTGCAGAGACCTTTCTTGTTCGTTCTGAAAAAAAAAAAATTGTGTACATCATCTGTTCTATCTTCCTTTTCCCTTCTCCAGTTTGCTTATATTTTACCAGTAGTATCTTTTTCTCTGTTCCCTTGTCTTTAGCCCAGTTTTTTAAATTTTTTTTAGGCCTCACATTTTCTGATGTTATTGTCGTGAATTTCAGTTCCTCCTCATCTTAATCATTTTTTAATTTAATTTTCTCTGCTTTCCATTCTTTTATGTTTTTTACATATTGTTTAACGTCACTGTATAACGCTCCTTTTTCTCAGTTTCAATTTTCCTTTTCTCATCGTTCTATGTTTCATTCGTCAATAATAACCTCCAATCTAGCCTGTTACATTCCACCTTTAATATTTTTGCTGCAGTCTGGCTTTCACTTCTGTCCTTCAGTCTAAATTTGCCTCAACCGCCAACAATAAACCCTCCCTCCGATCTTTCTGTTCAGTACTCTGTGTTGTCGTGATGAAAGAAGAATCCAATACTGGACGAAGATAAGTTGAGTTTTTCACAGGCATTATGGGTTAGCATCTCGTGGCGTCCTGGGTTATGAGGGCTTCTTCGTGTCAGGGTAGGCGATGAATGGCGAGCAGTGATGGAGAATATATCGATTCCCGTCTTCCTGCGGCGACAAAGAGGTTTACAAAGTGTCCAAGAATGCAACAATGTCTCTTAGCGTTGTCGGTGTTATAGGGGGTTGATAATTTCATGGCTGGTGCTTCTGTCAGCAGACGGTCTGACCGGAAATAAGTTGCTGGAAAATATGGGGTACATTTTCTGGAATATGTTGTGAAACACTAGCAGGTATGTGGAAAAAGCTCTACATTATCTCTCATTTACATGTGTTATTGTTTTCCTTGTTCATGCATTCTTTCGTTTCTTGAACTGCCTTTCCTGATGTGTAAATAATTAACTTGTGAGATTTTTAGATAAAGTTCGTTCAACCACTACTGCTGAAACCTATTATGTCCCACCTCTACTGCAACAATTTATATTCCACTGCTATTATAACTCAGAAAATCCGTCTTCTACTGTAACTCTTTATGTCCCATTAACTGTGTATGTCCAACCTCTAATTTATCTCTTCATGTCCCACCTCTGTTGAATCTCTTTATGTCCTGTCACTACTAAAACTTTTCATTTTCCACCTTTACTGGAACCGTTTATGTCCCACTGCGACTGCAACTCTTTATATCCCACTTCTACTTTAGCTCTTTATGTCCCAATGCTACGGCAGCTCGTTATGTCCCACATCTACCGCAACTGTTTATGTCCCACCTCTACTGCAACTCTTTACGTCCCACCTCTACTACAACTCCTTATGTCCCACCTGTACTGTAAATATTTACGTCCTACTGCTACTGCAACAATTTATATCCCAAATGTACTGTAACTCTTTATGTCCCACTGCTATTGCAACTCGTTATGTCCCACCTCTACTGTAACTGTTAATGTCCCACTGCAACTGCAAATCTTTATGTCCCACCTCTACTGTAACTGTTAATGTCGCACTGCGACTGCAAATCTTTATATATCACCTCTACTGTAAATGTCCCACTGCTACTGCAACTCTTTATATCCCACCTTTACTGCAACTCCTAATGTAACATTGCTACTGGAACTCTTTTTGCCCACCTCTACTGTAATTCTTGATGTCCTACTGCTCCCGCAACTCTTTATGTCCCACCTTTACTGCATCTCTTTATGTCCCACCTTTACTGCATCTCTTTATGTCCCATTGCTACTGGAACTCTTTTCGCCCACCTCTACTGTAATTCTTTATGTACTACTGCTCCCGCAACTCTTTATGTCCCACCTTTACTGCAACTCTTTATGTCCCACCTGTACTGAGACCATTTATGTCCAACTGCTACAACAATTCTGTGTGTCCCACCTGTAATGAAATTCTTTGTGTCCAACTTATACAGTAACTCTCTATGTCCCACCTCTACAGAAACTCTTTACGTTCCATCTCTATTGACAATCTTTGTTTCTCACCTCTACTGCAACTCTTTATGTTATATCTCTACATAAACTCTTTATGTCTAACCTCTAAAGAAACTCTTTATATCTAACCTCTACAGAGACTCTTTATGTCTCACATATTTTCAAACATTATGTTTCACATTTTTTCAGACTCTGAGTGTCTACCTCCATTCTTTATGTCCCACTGCTTTTTTTCTACCACCTTTTCGGAAACTTTTTATGTCGAACTTTTACAGAACTCATTATCTCTCACCTCTACTGAATTTTTTTAAAAATTTCCTACATCTACATAAACTCATTATATCTCAACTCTAATGTAATAATTTTTCCCCAATCTAAAAAAAACTCATTATGTCTCACGTTTACCGTAATTGTTTATGTCCCACATCTACAGAAACTCATTATGTCTCACCTCTACTGTTATTGTTTATTTTTCACGTCTACAGAAACTTTTTGTGTCCAACCTCTGATGCAACTCGTTATTTTACATATCTGTTGAAACTCTTTATGTCCCATCTCTTCTGTAACTTGTTATGTTCCACCTCTCTTAATTAAAACACATTTAATATTAAAACGTGAGCTATAATGGAGGTCGACCCTGCCGAAACTTGGTAATAGGAATAATTTAAGTAGTAAAGGTGGCAACAACTTCGATCCACTCACAGTTAGATTAAAACCTAACCCAGAACTCATACATGCAGACAACACAGTTCTCTTTTTTTTTAAGTCAACCTCGCCTTGAAATAATAATTCTGACCATCAAAAAGTTCATTGCAAAATTTAACCTCTTTCTACATTTGAATAAAAAGGTGTCCACAATGAATCGAGCGCATCAACCATGTATTAAAATCCATATTGAAGAGATTCAAAATGTCTCCGCTTTCAAATACTCGAGCTCAACGACTTAAAACCCGAAATTAGAAAAAGACTTGCTTTAGCAATGTAAAGTCTAAACACCACGAAGAACCCATGACACAGCACCTGCAGGTAAGTTAAGGAAACATTTTAAGATGCTGTATCTTTTCCGTGGCAACTTATTAGTGTGAGTTGTTGACTCTTACTCATTTTTTTTTTTTTTTCTACATCGGAGCTTTTGAATCGAAATGCTGTGGAAAATTTCTTAAAATATTATCTGGTCGACGGTATTCTAAGAAATTTTCTACAGCATTTCGAAGAAGAAAGACATAGACATCCTTCCTACACGATTTAGAAATCGAATAAAAGTGGCTTATAAACAGCATCCTCTCCCGAAAGAGGAGGTATTTTGGCAATATTAAACATAATTACGGCCTGAAGAGAACTGTGATGAAACTTGTCGTTTCCGGAAAGCGAGGCAGAGGTCGACCTCTTCGAAAATGGATACACGACATTGAAGATTCATTGGATGTGATGGTGGATAGGGTTGGAAAATTGGCCAGACAAAGAGAGCCTTTCAGGCCTGCCGTGAAGAGAGGCGACGTTGTCGAAGCGACTTGCTGAATAACAATGACGAAAGGCGGTCGGTCTGATTTTGACCACATCACCCATCGAGTGCGGACTAGGTTTTTAAAAAAGGCCTGGGATGCGCTATTCTGGTAAAAAGGGTCCCTTTCTTCTTTACTTACCATTTGCAACTTATACTTTTGCCTCTTACGCTGTAGGGAGGAACAGTCTGCGGTCCATCGCTCGGTGGGTGGCACCGACCATTTTGTCATTTGACGAGAAGTTATAACGTATTTGATGTCATCAGGTAGTTTTCTTATTGGTGCTTTCATGCTCAAATATCCTTTTTTTTTTTTTTTTTTTGCAATGTTTTCGCTTGATTTTATTTCTGCTAATGCAAAAACCATGTAAGTGCATTCTATCTGAAGACTACCGTGCCTCTCTTAAATATGCAACATGCCCATTATGGAGTTTAGACCTGCTCATAGCATGTTATAGGACATTCATGTGATGGAAGCCCATTACCTATCACATCACCGATGTTAAGTTTATGACCTGCATCGTTGATAGCTGTCTCCGGCTGTCAGGACATGTGGGTGACCTGTTCTGTTCAGACACCGAGTTATACACTTTTTGCATTGTTGATATTCCGTCGACTACTTTTGACAGCTGGCCTTATGGTAAAGCGCTTCCATCCTTGCCTGTCTGTGTCTCGCCCTTCTGAGCTGGTACCCGATAATTTGGCTGCCGTTGAGATTTCAAAAACCTCATCCTGGGTTTCAATCAAACAAGGAAAATCACATGACACGTTCAAATTCCTAGGAATTTATAATCCTGCACTAGTAATGACCACACCATCCTTGTATAGTCTGTTGTCATGTGCGGATATAGCATATATTAAAAAAGAAATAAGAACCTCGCTTCTAATGCTGTAAAAGTAAAGGACCCTTTTCTACGTCTTTATATGTATTAGGCATATAGGGCCAGACCTAGATTTAATGAACCAATCAGCGCTCGGCGGGTGATGTGGTCAGTCTCAGACTGGTCGCCTTTACTTCCAAGCACTCTATCTGATACCAGTTTAAGGCTCGGTCGACCTGGACGCCAAGGTCGTTTTTTTGTCTGGCTCCTAAAGGACGAAACCACAACCTACCGATCTGCAGGCGAGCCTCTACACACCACTACAACCCCCCCCCCCTTTCTCCGTTTTTTTCTACCCCCGCCCCCACACTCCTCCTCCACCAGCTTAGGCTGACTCAGCCTAAATTGGCTGTCATGAAATGTTCTCAACATCAACACTTTCAACACAAAACAACCCATCATATGTTTGTTTACTCGTTGATGCAAAGACCATATACTTTTAAATATACTTCTCTTCTGTTGCAGACTAATGTTATACAAACACATTCTCTCCTTCTTTTTCTTTTTGTTAGCTTTTAACGGCTAAAATTCAGGTCGGAAAGTTCTTTTTGTTCGTCCACTTCTGAACCTTCTTCTTTGTCCTAAACTTTTGGTTTTGCACACCCATCCGTGTCACAGATACGGCTAATTTGCACGCAGACAATTGGTTAATTGCCTCTCCGGCGAATGCCATCTGACTTCAAAGAATAAATCCTATTTAGTTCTTTTTACGATATACGTGAGGCGGCTGAGTTGTCTCGAAGCATTGTGTCCGCCTCAGGTGCTAGAGGTTCCGGGTTCAATACCAGGTAGTGGCTGGAATTTTGTCATGTGGACTTGGACTTCTAGTAATTCCCCATGGTCTCTGGGTAGTGAGATCGGACGCCCGTGTGCATTGTTGCGCACAAAAAAAAATCCCCATGGCAGTTGGAAATCGAAAAGAGTAGACTAACGGAACTACCCGGACAAAAATTTGGAGTTACAAATCTACCCAAAGTATTTCAAGATCCTCGCCGGTGCTGCAGAGTCTGTGCATTGTGCTGAGCTTCTTCGAATTCAGACTTGAGTTAGAAGAAGAACGGAGCACTAATGAGTTACTACCCATGTGCCATGATGTTGATCCGTTGTTTAAACCTCAAACCTCATACCATTTACGTGTTAAAGGAGAGTCCGTGTATTCTCCCGCTTTCTCACATTTACCAGAATAAATAACCTATGGGCAGTTGACTGTATTAGCCATTTTTAACGGGCCAGTAGTTTCCAGTTTCCTCACATAGGCCGTTAGCGTAATGCTGACCACATTACCCACCAAGTGCTGATTGGTCTGTAAAAATATGGGACGCTCTGCCCATATACCCGATGCGCCTTAGGCGTAATAAGGGATCTTTCACACACACATACACACACACACACACACACACACACACACACACACACACACACACACACACACACACATAGGTCGCACCTGTTAAATTAATCAACATCAACAGTGCTGTCACGTTATTAGTCTGTTGGTGCAGAGCCCTTGCCTTAAACATGTCTCCACACTTTTATGTAAGCATGATCCCACGATCCCATTTGTGAGGATTATCTTACTGCGTATGCATTATTTCTAAATCTTATCTTGGATTTTACCTTTCTAGAATTTACAATGGCAACCTATTATGTCTCACATGTTGACAATCCTAGATAATTTATGCGCCAGCTTGTCTTTGATACATCATCATCATCATGTAGCAAGTCCTTTGCAAAACGACACTTTCATCACGGTCTCCCTGAAAAAAAAAGAAAAAAAAACTCGGTCTCTCGGCATCTCTCACGCCTCATGTACTTTCATACTCAAGGAGTCAGTTATATCCTATGCCCATCTTCGTATCTGTCGGCCCCTGTCCCTTCTTTCTGGTACCACGCCTTCTGCTATAATTTTTTTTTCCAGTCCGTAGTGGCGTTTGATATGACCAAAATATTTCAACTTCCAAGACAGGATGCTGTTTATTAGCCAATATTCATTGATGTTCAGATGTTTCAAGATGTCAGTATTTCTCCTCTTCTTTGTCCAAGATATTCTGAGAATTTCTTTGATACACTACTCAAAAACGCATAGCTACTGAAAGGAACACACGTTTGTCACAATTTGGACTTTCACATTGAATAAGTTATTCAAACTGCACACAAAATCCCTTTGGGTTCCACCAATTAATTAACAGATCTTTTTATCTGGGTCACTGATAACTTTTAGAAGTACAGGCTTTCCTATCAACTGATAACTTTTAGAAGTACAGGCTTTCCTATCAACTGATAACTTTTAAAAGTACAGGCTTTCCTATCAACTGATAACTTTTAGAAGTACAGGCTTTCCTATCAACTGATAACTTTTAGAAGTACAGGCTTTCCTATCAACTGATAACTTTTAGAAGTACAGGCTTTCCTATCAACTGATAACTTTTAGAAGTACAGGCTTTCCTATCAACTGATAACTTTTAGAAGTACAGGCTTTCCTATCAACTGATAACTTTTAGAAGTCCAGGCTTTCCTATCAACTGATAACTTTTAGAAGTACAGGCTTTCCTATCAAATCATTTAAAAACACCGCCATCAGAAAACTATGCTTTTTTTTTTTTAGTAGTACAGTTACACTCCCACAGTAATGGGAGTTCCTAGTACATTTCCCACAGAGATGTGGTTTTACAGAAGAATGTTTAGAATACCTTGGACAGCCAAAAAGAGCAACCAAGAGGTTTTAAAAGAAGACAACTTATCACTGACATCAGAAGGAGACAGTTATCATTTTTCGGCCATGTTATGAGAAGAGGGAAAATAGAACATTTTGTGACCACTGGAAAGATCTGTGGAAGGAGGGATAGAGGAAGACAACGAGAGAAGATGCTTGACAGTCTTGTTGCATGACATGGAGGTGTGTCGGCACACGAACTGATACATGCTGCAGGAGATCGCGGATTATGGAGAGGCATGATCGCTCACGCCAGTCGGCAAGGCACCTGATGATGATGATGACAGTTACACTCACCATCGCTATCGAAAATGATTCCCTTGCCTACTTAAAGCACAATATAACGTATCGCCTCGAAAGACAGATGGGTGCCCGCAAGAAACGACTTGGTGCTTTCGTAATAAGTCACCTCACACAGTCCAATATTTCAGGGGGTAGATTTGCAGTATGCAGTCGTGAGACCTAGGCTGGAATCTCTTGTGGGACATAGGCGGGTTGGGGTTAGGTCCAGTTCTAGATGTTTTCGGGTAGTTAAAAGCACCAGAAAGCCGGGAAACCCTGTCTTACCACCCTATAAAATATGGACTGTCTCCGTGACGTCATCTAGAGGTGAATTATTACGAAAGAACCATCAGTTTATACAAAAATGTAAAAAAAATCAGACAGTTACTGTTACCATTTGAATTGGAACTCCTCGCTTGCTGCAGAAAATGAGGCTTATGAAAGTATCCCGAGTGCTATGATGTGGATTCTTAATTTAAAGTTTAGCATGCATGTAAGGAGTTATTTTGTAAGGATGATGGATATAATTACCGAAAAATCATATTATCAATAAAACATTCACAAATTGCACTCGAATTTCCCAACTTGTCTGTAACAACTGGTCCAGATGTGCAAATCTGACATTCCGATCCTAACGAAGCGAGCAGATTACTTGTCCGGGCGCAGAGAACAAAAATGGCTTCTTATGCTCCACAAAAACCGTTAGTACAAATACACATTTTACAGATCATTACTCGTAGCTACAGCCTGTCTACATTCCCAAGTCCAGTCAACAGCAGCATGGACAATAATGCTCGTTGGGGTGTCCTGATCGATTGGCTGGACAATTAGCCTTTCGTATGTTAAAAGAAGTTGCCAACAGCGTGTTCAAATCGAAGAGAAGAGGTGGAAGGATGATAATTCCCTGGTTCGATCGATTTAATTGGTTTGCTTCTCCTCCTTGTAAACGCCTGTTCAAACTGTGTGAGTGGGTTTCCTTCTATAGATTATGTTATAATGAAATGCTGTGTGATATAGCGATCATTAGTAAAACCACTGCTTTAGTTGAAGAGAAAATGTCATCTTGACTGCAACATTAGTGAAAAAGAACTATTCGGAAGCAATTTTCCCAAGTGGGTTGCATGACCCTATTTGGTAGAAAGGGGAGGGGGTAAGAAGTATGTGGTCAGAGGTGACTACTTATGAACTTGCTGAAACCGCATGCTTCGTCGTCTTCTTCTGCCATTCTAACCCCCAGTGAAAGATAGGCACTGAACCAACTCACGCCACAAAATAATGATATTCTGTACAATATATTTTACAAAATTACGACGAGAAAGGGAATTCTTGACAGGTTAGCGAATTACTACTTCACTGTGTATGTAATGTGGCCAATATAAAACAACTACTATTTTACTCTGAATCTCATGTGGTCAGAATAACAATTACTACTTTAATCTATATGTCATGTTGTCAGTATAATGATTTCCACTTTACTCTGTATATCATGCGGTCAGTATAAGACAACGACTATTTCCTGTGTATGTCTCATGGTCAAAATGACAACTACTACTTTAGCCTATATACCAAGCCGTAAATATAACTACTTTATTACTCTGTGTGTCATGCGGTCTGTATGAGACAACTATTATTTTACTCTGTATAGCATGTAGTCAATACAAAACTACTACTACTTTACTTTAGATGTTTTGTCGTCACAATGACAACTTATTCTTTAATCTATTTGCCATGTGGTCAATATAACTACTACTTTCATCTGTATGGAACACCGTCAGTATAAATCAACGACTATTTACATCTGTATGGCATGCGCTCAGTATAAAACAACTACTATTTTACACAGTACTTGTATGGCATGCGCTCAGTATAAAACACCTACTATTTTACACAGTACTTGTATGGCATGCGCTCAGTATAAAACAACTACTATTTTACACAGTACTTGTATGGCATGCGGTCAGTATAAAACAACGACTACTTTAATCTGTATGGCATGCGCTCAGTATAAAACAATTACTATTTTACACAGTACTTGTATGGCATGTGGTCAGTATAAGACAACTATATACTTTATTTGTACTCTGTATGACATGCGATCAATACAATAAATACTACTTCACGTACCAGAGAATTTCTAATTAACATTCTAAGCTGAGGTGACACGAAAGCCCAGTCAGTGAATTAATTATTATCTCACCTTAACAGCTATTCGAACACATTTCTTTCATGGGCTAGCAAGAACGATGGTCTATGCACTACCAGCACACACTACTAGTTAGTTGCGTTCCTTTACAGAACTTTGCAGAACCAACCCCAGCATTTATGTGACTGTTGTGGTTTTTCTAGGCAAATTTTACCTTCATCAGTTTGCTAATGTTACCTAAACAGTCAGCTTTCGGTAGACCTGTCGAAACCAGCGCAAGAC
The DNA here is from genome assembly GCA_905116865.2 of Candidula unifasciata. NCBI lineage: Eukaryota > Metazoa > Mollusca > Gastropoda > Stylommatophora > Geomitridae > Candidula > Candidula unifasciata. The sequence continues at coordinate 20,502 of CAJHNH020001960.1, read as the reverse complement.
AAATCGTCCTCAGAAGGGATCGAACCTGGGACGCAGGCAATACGATGCACACACTTTGCCCGTGTTTATTGACGTTAATTCGGTCCTCGAATCGCCAAAGAGATTGCTCCGATGAAGAAAATGGATTTGTCAGGCAGAACAGGACAGACACTGATGGATAGAGAGATATGATGACGAAAAGTAAGTGGTAGCTTCGAGGAATATCAAGAGATTATAGAACAGAAAGGGCAAACAGATGGACTCATTTTATATCATTCTCTCGTCCATTATTATTTCGTTTTATTTATGTACCTAATTTGTGAATGCCATAATTTAGTCATTTCAGTCAGTTATTCTGTGTGTTTTGTTTTCTGTTTTGCCGTTGAAGGCTAATCACTTTAATGTCCTATATTTGTTTATTGTCAGTGATTGTGTAAAGCTGACATATACGTTATGTGTTTTCTTAAAAAAATTCCTTCCCTTTCTGTTTCCAATCTTTCGAAATCTTTTTATATTTTTAAATTTTGGGGTCTAATTTTGTATTCAGGTGTAGAATACACCGGGAAAAGATGTGACTGGTGAAAATAGGGATATAAACAAGCAGAAAGTGGTAATATTGATTATACATATAGGCAGAGCAGAACCAACGAACGAACCAACTAACGAATTTAATTTTCAAATACATGCTACTTACATACATACATACATACATACATACATACATACATACATACATTACATACATACATACATACATACATACATACATACATACATACATACATACATACATACATACATACATACTTACATACACACGTACGTACATACACACGTACGTACATACACACGTACGTACATACACACGTACGTACATACACACGTACGTACATACACACGTACGTACATACACACGTACATACATACACACGTACATACATACATACATACATTACATACAAATACTTACATACATACATACATACATACATCCATCCATCCATCCTCCATCCTTCCACCATCCATCAATCCATACATCATCCATCATCCATCCATCCATCCATCCATCCATGCATCCATCATGCATGCATGCGATGCCTGCATGCATACATATATGCATACATACATGACAATACATACATACATACATACATACATACATACATACATACATACATACATACATTCCATGCATGCATGACATGCATGCATGCATGCATGCATACATTATGCACATACATATATGACATACATACATACCTACATACATACATACATACTTACAGCATACATACATACATACATACATACATACATACATACTATACATACATACATACATACATACATACATACATACTCCTAATACATACATACATACTACATACATAGCATACATACAATACATGACATACATACATACATACTACATACTCCTACATACATACATACATACCTACATAACTATACATAAATACATACATACATACATACATACATACCTAAATACATACATACATACATACATACATACAACATACATACATACCATACATACATACATTCAACTACATACATAACATAACATACACATACATACATAACATACATACATACTACATACATACATAATGCATGCATGCATGCATGCATGCATGCATGCATTATGCATGCATGCATGCAGTGCTGCATGCATGCATGCATGCATGCATGCATGCATGAATGCAGCATGCAGCATGCATGGCCATGATGCCTGCATACATTACATACATACATACATACATACATACATACATACATACATACATACATACATACATAACATACATACATACATACATACATACATACATACATACATACATACATACATACATACATACATACAACATACATACATACATACATACATACCTACATACCTACATACATACATACATTCCACATACATACATATCATACATACATACATACAATACATACAATACATACATTACATACATACATCATACAATACCATACAGACATACATAATACATACATACATACATACATACATACATACATACATACATACATACTACAATACATACGATACATACATACATACATACATACATACATACATACATACATACATGACTACATACCTACATACATACAGCACATACATACATTACAAATACATACATACATACATACATACATACAATGCATACATACAAAAATACATACTACATGCATACATTGCAAAAATGCATACATACATACAGGACCTCAGTAACATACATAATACATACATACATCCATACATACATACATACATACATACATAACATACATAACATACATACATCAGACATACTAATACATACGACATACATACATACATACATACATACATACATAAATACATACATAATACATGATACATAATATAGACACTACATTAACCATACATACATGAATACATACATACATGCATACATACCTACATACATACATACATAATAAGACATACAGACATACATACATACTATACATACATACCTACATTACATACATAATACATCCATCGACATTACATACATACATACATACATACATCACATACATACCATACATACATTACACACACACAACACACACACACACCCACCACACACACACCACACACACACAACATCCATACATACAACACACACACACATCACAAACACCACAACACATACATACATACATACATACATACATACCATACATACGATACATACATACACTACATTACATACATATCCTACATACATACCATACATAACCTACATAAATAACATACATACATACATACCTACCGCCATACTACATAAATACATACATACATACATCCATACATACATACATACATACATACAGTACATCATACATACATACATAAGATACATACATAATCCATACATACATACATACGCTACATACATACATACATACCATCCATACATACATACATACATACATCCATACATACAGACATACATACATACATACAACACATACATACATACATACATTACATAGATACATACATACTAATACGACATACATACATACATACATACATACCATACCTACATACATACATACATAGCATACATACATAATACATCATACATACATAACATACATTCATCAAGTACCTACATAACTACATACATACACACTACATACATACATACATTACATACATTACATACATAAACCTACATACATACATACATACATACATACATACATACATTACAGAACATACATTACCTACATACATCCATACATACATACATACATACATACAGTACCTACAGACATACATACATACAAACATAATACATACATACATACATACATACATAAATACATACATACATACATACATACATACATACATACATACATACATACTACATTAACATACATACATACATACATACATACATACCAACATACTACATCCATACATACATACATTACATACATACATAAATAACATACATACTACATACACTACTATACATACAACATACAATCTGCAAGAAATTGCACATAGCATTATACATACATACCATACATACATACATCATACATACATTACATACATACATACATACATACATACATACTACATACATACATACATACATACATACATACATATACATACATAATACATACATGCTACATACTTACATACAAAATACATACAATACATACATACATAATACATACATACATAACATACATACATACATACATACATACATACATACATACATAAATACATAACATAATATACATACTACAGACATATATACATGAATACATACATACATACATACATAACATACCTACATACATACATACATACATACATACAATACATACAACATACATACATACATACATACATATCCATACATACATACATACATACATACATACATACATACATTACATACATACATACATACATACATACATACAGACATACATACATACATACTACTACTACACACACACACACACACACATACATACATACGTACACACCCACACACACACAACACACACACCACACACACACATACATACATACATACATACATACATACCATACATACATGACATACATTACATACATACATACATACATACATAATACATACTACATACATACATACATATATCATACTTACATACATACATACATACATACATAACAGACAACATACATACATCACATACATACATACATACATACATACACTACATACATACATACATACATACATACATACATACATACATGACATAAATACATACATACTATAACATACATACAGACATACATACATACCTACATACATACAGTACATACATACATACATACATACATACATACATAACATACATACATTAACATACATACATACATACATACATACATACATACATACATACATACATACATACATACATACATACGTACATAGACATGCATACATGCATACATAACATCTCAGCTGCTTGTTAATTGATGTTCTAAGGATGAGCGCACGTGTTACAAGGGACAAGCAATGCAAAGCAAGATTAAACAGACTAGTTAAATACCTCGTTTTTTTTAAATAAAAACTATTTTGATTTATTTAGCAGGGCCATTGGGTCAGCCTGGAGAGCGCATTGCTAAGAATACTCACATGGGGTGAGATCTGGCGAATGACCCCGTTGCGACTGAGCTTTATCGTTCGTTCAGCGTACGATGTATTACCGCCCGGTGTTAAAATGGTTAAGTGGTCTGCGACTAACGATCCGACTTGCCCGTTGTGTAAAGCGGAAGCAGACGCTTGAACACGTCCTGTCCGCGTGCAGGAAAGCCCTAGGTCAAGGCCGATATACCTGGAGACACAAAAAGGTGCTAAAAGAGTTAGCAGCCGTTGTTGACCAGGCTAGAATGAGGGCTAACGCTAGAGCCAGTTCTACCATCTTCCCCATTCGTTTCCTCAAGGCTGGGCAGATTCAAAAAAGTAAGATCAACCGAAACGCATTCGCTTCATCTGTGCTAGACTCTGCGAGGGACTGGTTACTGGCGGTTGATCTGCCAGGCCATGAACGGTACCCCGAGTTAATCCGGAAGACCGGTCTGCGACCTGACATAGTTCTCCACTCTGCGGAGAAACGGCAACTCATCCTGATTGAGTTGACCGTCCCGTATGAGTTGCGTTTGGACGAAAATCACCTGTACAAGCTCGAGAAATACAGTGATTTAGCAGCCGGTCTGAGGAGAAACGAGGCGTACACGGTACGTGTCTTTGCCGTCGGAGTGGGAGCGCGAGGTCTCGTCTCCACTTCACTGTACAATGTGGTTAAAGAACTAGGATTGCGCGGTAATGAACGGAAACGTACACTCAAAACACTGGGCGAGGTAGCCGAAAGGGCCTCGAGCTGGCTTTGGACGCAACGGAACAACGTAGGGGACGGGCCTCGGTGAGCTGGTCCGGGTGTTTAGCGGAAAAGGGTTTCTCACCCCTTGAAAGTCCATCGTGTCCGAATTGTCTGCCAGTGATCCTCTGCCACCTGCTAACAAAAGTCCAACATGTGTCCGGCATACCAATCGAAGGCTTCTCGCTCGGTCGTCCAGGTATGCTGACTGCTTTAATTAGGCTGCCGTGACGACTTCTTATCTCACAGTACCTTCTGCAAATCACCAAGTCGTCTTGTCCCTATCCGAAAGAAAAACACCATCCGGTAATTTCGTGCAGCATGGTACCAGCCCTGAGCTTCATGAACTCATGTGGGCCCACCTCCGAAAGTGTCTATGAGAAACCGTGGGCCGAAACACTTGTCGACGAGGATAACTTCTACTGATGACTGGTAGATCTCTGCAGTACTTGCTCCATGTGAGTTTATTCCCCCTATATAATACTTGTATGCTCTTCATGACTACCTTCATTGTCAAAACGACATCTGACTGATTTATTGGAGACAGCTAATTCATGTATAGAGGAGGAAGACATCATTAAATACATGCTGTCAACATAAAGAGACAGAGGAGGGGGGAAAGCCTGGATTAGTGTGGACTAGGAGAGATAGCATTGCTGACTCATTACTGCCAACCTTAAATGTGAAGTTGCCCCTTGATGAAGATAAAGAGAAGAAGATTAAAGAGTAATAAACTCTAGCGCTCGGACCAGGAAAGGTCAATATCCCAATTAGGGTAGGGATGTAAGAAGAGACGATACATGAAAGAAGATGAAAAACAAATTGCTTGTGGGAAATTCTGACATGATTTCTCATAGTTAGCTCGTTATTTCGGGTTGGAGGCACAATCTTCCAGCAGGAAAATTATTACTTTACCGCAGGGACATTCTTTGTGCGACAGAAAACTCCAAACTAGGGTATGATCCGACTTAGACCGTTATTTTGCTGGTACATGTAATTTTGCTAGAATTCGTATTTCATTAAGTGATAAGATTTTTGTAGGAAAATCCCGTCGTATCTGCGAGTATACCGGGTCATCGATAATGATTGCTGCGATTTTTTAAACTGTCATTATAAAGGAAGTATTTAATGGAAATATACGTGTGGTGTATTAAAATGTTTAGAAACTTTTAAAAAGTGTAAATCTGCTTACATTTGGGCGCTGTTGATAGCTCTGGTGATGCCTAGACGGTATTCAGTCTCCTGCCACGTACTTTTTTATTTTTTATTTTGTCTAGATTTACATTTGCAATTCCTACTGCAAGACTTTCTTTAAAATGCTAAATGTTCCTGATTTTTTTAGCGCAGATTTAGCCTCATGGTCACACAAGAGCACAGGAGACATTAGGCTTTTCTTACATTTTAAAGATGTGCCATCGTGTGTATATATATATATATATATATGTTACATACATTTTTGTAACGGGGATCTCCGTTGCAAAGTGGTCATATTGGATTTTGGACGGTATTACGAGAGTCACACCGTGAAAGAGAGTGGGACTTCACCACGTAATATTGTCAAGGACACCAGTCGGTGCCCCAATCCACTGCAGCCAGCCTAATATGTGAATAAAATGGGAAACAAAATTACATTTGGCAAATCCCTGTGCGTGGTCCGTGGCACCATGGAAGTGTTGGGAGAAGGGGGGGGGGCTGGAGAATGACCCATTGCCCTTAACAAGTATGCATTAAAATTTGACTAATTAGTTGTATTTCCATCGAAGTCACAGAGCATCATCGTGAAAGGTAATAAACCGACAGTCTGCGTATAAAGAATGCATGATCTGTAAAACAGATGTGTACGCAGAACTCAAGCTCTAAAATAAGATTTAAACTCCAGAAGAGGACAAATAATGAGATCTTTCCGCCGGAGTTTACAACTGTTGAGCGCGAATAAGAAGAAGAAGACATTGGGAAAGCGGGTCTCAAAATGCTTTCGAATACCCTCCCATTGCCAAAGAAAAATCACACTCATGCAGCTTTCTAACTCAAACACATTCAATAAACTACTTCTTCTTAAAAGGAAGCTAGCAGCGGGCAGCAGGATCCATCTAAATAATCAACGCTGAAGGTCAAGGACAGGAAACTAGAACGTACAAGGAAAAAAAAATGAATAAAATAAAATAATACCAGTCTTTTGTAATAGGTAAAACATCACAGTCTCTATGAGTCTTCTTTCCCTCCCCGAGCTAGACTTTACTTATTGATTTCTTGAGATGTCGGTAAGGTGCTTTTTTTCGGGAACAAATGCATTTGACAAGAAGAGCAGCAGATACAAGCGAGATACTTGTTCGGTTCCTATTTATCAATGAACGTGTCAAAAGAGTGCTTTGAAATGACGTTTCGGCATTTTCATGCATCCCCCCCCCCCCTCCCAACTATGCATACATCTGCACACTCAAACGTACCCACACATGAGATGAGTTAATTCAAGAACCGACTTCACAGCACTCGGGACATTGCCATAAGCTCTCCGTCTCCATCTTCAGCAGCAAGTGAAGAGTTCCGATACAAATGGTGCCAGTAACATTCTGATTAAACGTCCGTCTTGCCTTTCCTCTTAGCCTCGAGCATTTGCCAGAACCTCTCGTCACTCCCCCGTGCATCAATCTCACCAGACTGTGGTGATCCATTTGCTCCTCCGAACTTTACGCGCTCTCTCACAAGGCACTAACCACATCTGCCCTATCATACCCATATGCACCCATACATACAAACAATGTGTGTGTGTGTGTGTCAGGGGGAGGGGGAAAGTGTGAGAAAATGAGTGAAAGAGAGAGAGAGAGAGAGAGAGAGAGAGAGAGAGAGAGAGAGAGAGAGAGAGAGAGAGAGAAGAGAGAGAGAGGGGGGGGGGGTGGGGATAGAGAATGTCCATTTTCGTATTTTGTGATGACCGAGCCGACACTACATCGAGTTTCCGAAACAAAACCGGTCTGTTGATCCGAGGCGGACTGTACGATTCTAATTCACGCAAAGCTTTAAACGTCTATTACCAAATATTTTGTTAATTCTTTATATATTTGTGCATTCTTATATGCTCTTGCCATACAGTCTCTGTGCCTTTATCTCGCATGTCATTTCAATGTCCTGAACACGTCCTTTAGTGACCGATATTCTTCGGTGGTGCGAATGGCTGAATGCATTATTAATGTTAGAAGTGTGGTAATTTGGAGGCAATTTGTTGGCGAAAAACATTTATTATGATTCTCCGTTCAAATACCTAACAGAGAGTATATTAGTGCGAATGTAAGATGTGGTTCAAGCATTCAAATGTGTTGCTATTATTAAAAAATGGTGGAATTGACTGATCATTCTATCTATCTATCTATCTATCTATCTATCTATCTATCTATCTATCTATCTATCTATCTATCTATCTATCTATCTATCTATCTATCTATCTATCTATCTATCTATCTATCTATCTATCTATCTATCTATCTATCTATCTATCTATCTATCTATCTATCTATCTATCTATCTATCTATCTATCTATCTATCTATCTATCTATCTATCTATCTATCTATCTATCTATCTATCTATCTATCTATCTATCTATCTATCTATCTATCTATCTATCTATCTATTTATCTATTTATCTATTTATCTATTTATCTATCTATCTATCTATCTATCTATCTATCTATCTATCTATCTATCTATCTATCTATCTATCTATCTATCTATCTATCTATCTATCTATCTATCTATCTATCTATTTATCTATCTATTTATCTATTTATCTATTTATCTATTTATCTATTTATCTATCTATCTATCTATCTATCTATCTATCTATCTATCTATCTATCTATCTATCTATCTATCTATCTATCTATCTATCTATCTATCTATCTATCTATCTATCTATCTATCTATCTATCTATCTATCTATCTATCTATCTATCTATCTATCTATCTATCTATCTATCTATCTATCTATCTATCTATCTATCTGTCTATCTGTCTGTCTGTCTGTCTGTCTGTCTGTCTGTCTGTCTGTCTGTCTGTCTGTCTGTCTGTCTGTCTGTCTGCCTGCCTGCCTGCCTGCCTGCCTGCCTGCCTGCCTGCCTGCCTGCCTGCCTGCCTGCCTGCCTGCCTGCCTGCCTGTCTGTCTGTCTGTCTGTCTGTCTGTCTGCCTGCCTGCCTGCCTGCCTGCCTGCCTGTCTGTCTGTCTGTCTGTCTGTCTGTCTGTCTGTCTGTCTGTCTGTCTGTCAGTCTGTCTGTCTGTCTGTCTGTCTGTCCTGTTTTTCTGTCTGTCTTTTCATCATCGTAATTGCTTTCTCTAGTACCGTGTTTTCTTCTCTTATATTATTGTTTGTCTTCATACACTTTCCGTATGTTAAACAAACTCAGTATATTTACAGTAAATTGTCGGCGATGCCCAGTGATCATTCTCTATGCCACTGGCTCATGCACACCCGATTTGTTTTACGGTCTGTACTTTAGGTTAAAAAATGGCACAGTCAGTTTCCATTTTTGCTGTCAAGAGTCATGGGGAAGAACAGTTTACTGTGTGACGCTCGATGAGAAGCAATGGCTAATGTCATTCTCTGTGGATGAATATGGGTAATGGCAGGAATCTCTTCTCAGTTGCCATCTAGTTTTCACATCTTTTTGTATTTTCAGTGCCTGTTATGCTTGTTGCTGTAGGTGCATTCTATTGATCTGACCAAACCATTTGATCACCTGCTTCTCATTCTGATGAGAGTGCTGCTCCCTTTGCCTGATAGTATCATTCCTCACCCGTCTCGGATGGTTGTTGGCTGATTTGATTGTGTTTATTTCAACCATTTTTTCCCACAGGTGCTAATTTTACCTAGGCAAGGCCTTGAGGCAGGGGGTAAGAAGTGTTGGTGTTGTGGGTAGTGGTTTCCCCCCCTTACTTCACCCTAGGTCTAGTGAATATCTGTTCACGAAAGGAGCGTCCATTGTGGTGTCAGCCTCTTGACCTAGCAAAACCTCTCTTACCTCAAGACCATTGTGCGTGGCGAAGAGTCACAGCCTCCCCGAGGTAGTCCCGGTAACTGGGGGTGCGAATCCCCAGGCAAAACACAATGGATCTAGAGGAGCAAACCTCGATAATAAACCCGGTGCACCACACCGTACTGCCCCCTGTGGGAGGGAAGGAGCCAGAGGTGTGCTGAACAGTCTTAGGAATGGAAACAAGTATGCTAACCCCCCTGAATACCGGAAACTATCGTGAAGGCACAGGGACTCAGGACGTGACGATCCAGTTGCCCCAACTACTCATGCTTAGGCCATGCTTAGAGACATGAAGAGCTCAGCGAAACCTGCAGGCAATCTGGTGGCGGGGAATGAGCACACTGTGAGCCCCACCTTAGCTACGTGTTAAAGGGAAAGGCAGAAACACAACCCATATTTCCTTTAGAACTGGTACAGGGCATTTCTAGCTGCTGCCCGGGGAGGTAGGTAATCCACAGACACCCCAGCACCACAATGCCATGAATATGTCAAAATTTAAGAATACATACGAGATCGGTCGTCGCCTCGTCTATCAAGGCCCGCGCCAGACAGTGGGAAACCAGGCTGTCATGTGCGAAAAATTGGCTACTGGAAAATTTGAAATAAATAGGGAAAACAGACACCCCAGGGAGGAGGAAGAGTGGGAGGGAGAGCAAAAAGAACTCAGACAGCACAGCAAAAAAAATACACAGATGCTCAATATTCTGCAGCTGAACATCTGTGGAATAAGAAATAAGAAACTTGAACTTGCCAAACTGCTAAACAACCACAGGGTACACGTGGCTGCCCTACAAGAAACCCTGCATAAAGACTCTGATCTGCATCTCACTGGATATACTAGTTATGCCTGTAAGTGCAATGACTGCCGGGGCATAGTGACCTATATCAGAAATGACATACAAGGAGATGTAACAATGCTGTCGACATCTCACCCTACAGATGTGCAAAAAATAACTATCTGGCACAATGGAAGCAAATACACGATATACAACGTGTACAGCCCACCTCAGACAACATGCAACATACCAGAACTATACAAGACACAGTACCATAAAACCCTTCTTGTTGGTGACTTCAACGGACACTCGCCACGTTGGGGTTACCCTGACTACAATAGCACAGGGAAGTACATCGAAGATACTTGTGAAACAACTAACCTATTAGTGCTGCAGGACACAGAGTCTACACCTACACTGTTACACAGGGCCCACCTATCTCTCAGCAGACCAGACCTGACCATCTGCTCATCCGACTTAGCAGACGCAAGCTATCCCCAAGTCCTGGACGACATAGGAAGTGACCACAAACCTATACTCACAACTGTAAGCACCACCCCTAAATTACGCTTCAAGCAGAGAACCCGTTGGAATTTCCGAAAAGCAAACTGGAAACTATTTCAGGAAACATCTGACTGCCTCCTGGGAAGAATTGACAACAGCTGTGTGGAAACTTTTTGTGAAGACATAACACAAGCAATCCTGAATGCAGCGTCGAAAGCCATCCCAAGGGGCAGCCGGAAGGCATATAAACCTTTTTGGAATCAAGAAATTCAAAATACTATATCTGAAAGGAATAAAGCAAGAATATTTCTCGAAACTGCACGTTCAACAGAAGCAAAGATCCAATACAATAAAGCATGTGCCAGAGTAAAGCTTGTAGTTAATAAGGCTAAAAAGAGATAAATGGACAGAAACTTGCTCCAACTTAGACCTTAGACAGAATGGAAATAAAGCATGGACTTTAGTTAAAAAACCTCTCCGGAGAAAGTAGAAGGGTGAACCCAAAACCAGTGACAGATGGGAGTAAGACAATCACTGAAGACAAGAAGAAAGCAGAACATTTCAATCATTATTTTGCCTCGGTTAACAGAGCAGGTAAGCTGTCAGAACTCGATAGAACACAGCTCTCTCAGTTGAAGAAAACAAGAGAGAGCTCCAACAGCCAGCGACTCCCTTTTTGAAAATGAATTTAGCATGGATGAATTAGAGCAAGCCCTGAAGAAATTAAAACCCTAGAAAATCTCCAGGCCCAGATAAGATCCACAACGAAATGCTGCTACATCTTGGCCGGTCTGGGAGAGAAGTAGTTCTCAGGCTTATTAATAAAACTTGGAGGTCAAGCAAACTTCCAAGGGCATGGAGGAATGCATATATCGTCCCCATCCTTAAAACCAAAAAGCCTCCAGATGACCCCAAAAGCTACCGCCCGATATCCTTAACATCATGCTTGGGCAAAGTTGCAGAAAGAATGATAAACAGGCGCTTATATTGGTTCCTTGAGAGTTCTGGTGTTCTATGCCATGAACAGGCAGGCTTCAGAACCAACAGCTGCACAGAAGACCAGCTGTTCAGACTGACACAAAGAATACATGATGGCTTCCAGAATAAGAAACACACAGTGGCAGTCTTTGTCGACCTCCAGCAGGCCTATGACAGAGTATGGAGAAAAGGTCTCCTGATGAAGATGATGAGCATAGGAATACATGGCAGATTGTATAACTGGGTGAAATACTTCCTGATAGATAGAACAATCCAGACTAAGATGCACAACGCAATCTCTTCTAAAGAAGTCTTGGAGGAGGGCTTGCCACAAGGCTCATCATTGAGCTGTACACTATTCCTAATCTTTATCAATGACCTGCCAGAACAAATCAAGGCCGAAAAAGCCTTGTACGCTGATGACCTAGCAATATGGCAGAGTCATGAAAATGTGGAAAGTGGAGCCCAAAGACTGAATGGAGACCTTAGAAGACTGCATGATTACTGCCAAAGATGGAAACTCAAGATTAACTGTGCAAAGACGGTCTACACAATCTTTACCAAAAGCCACCAAGTAGCAAGGAAGAATATTAACCTGAGGTTAGACAAACACCAAGTGATGAAAGAAGAGCATCCCACATACCTTGGAGTCACACTTGACCCGCAGCTCAGCCTCAAGAACCATATTGAAAACATCAGGAATAAGGCATTGAGGCGGTTACAGTTATTAAAGAGACTTGCAGGTACATCATGGGGATCAGACAAGGAAACTCTGAGGGGCTTATACCTAGGATATGTTCGCTCTGTGATAGAGTACAACAACTCACTGCTTACAACTTGTTCCAAAACTAACCTAGAGACTCTTGACAGAGTACAAAATAATGCCCTCCGATTAATCTGCGGAGCTATGCAGTCAACACCAACTGCTGCATGTGAAATCCATACAAATGTGGAACCCCTTGGGTTGCGGAGAGAAAAAGCCACTTTAGAAATTTATGAAAGATGCGTTAGGAAAAATCGTAACCATCCTAATAGACATCTTGTAGAAAAACTGGGAATCCAAACAAAGAATAAAGCACAAATCGGTTTTACACTGTGTAAATGAAATTCAGGACAGATACCACCTCCCAGAAAGACGTCAAGGAATTCAGAATGTTGCAAAAAACCTACCACCACATGCTCGCTTTAAAGCTCCAGAAGTCCAAACTAAATTGGTAGGCGAGGAAACCAAACAGTCCGACCCAATCGCTCTTATGAACTCATCACTAAAGACCGTTGATTCTTACCCCTAAGAATGGATACATGTCTATACTGATGGATCAGCATTTAAAGCTACCATTAAAGCAGGTTACGGAATCTACATAGGTTATCCCGATGGATCTGTTGAAGAGATTTTTGATGCATGCGGGGAAATTCTGTTCAAACTATGAAGCTGAAATAATTGCACTGGAAACAGCAGTATACCACCTAAAGACTGTAAATGGATGTTTACCCCTCAAAGGTCCAAAATAATTGTCATCTTTACCTCATACAGATTCAATGTCTGCCCTTCAAGCTCTGCAATGAACGCTGCAGATGACATAGCCAAAGGATAATCCTGGATGCCGATCATCTTATTACCTCATACAACATCAGAATAGTGATGCAGTGGATTCCAGGGTCACTCCGGCACACCAGGTAATGACAGAGCTGACAGATTGGCAAAGAAAGGAGCAACACAAGAACAACCACCTACAGCGACAACCCTCCAGACAGCAAAACACACTGATAAGAGCTATAAACAAAGAGACTTGGTTGAACAGATGGGCCATGGGAGACACTGGAAGAGAGGTTTTTATAGACATATGTCTGGCCCTGATCCTAATGACAGCATTAACCATCTAACAAGAAGGGACCAGGCCACCATCTTCAGACTTAGAACGCAACATACTCCACTCAATGGACACCTAAACAGAATACAGCCACAACACTCCCCAGAGTGCCAGCTATGTAACTACCCCTACGAAACTGTTGAACACCATCTCTTTGAGTGCCCAAAACTCAGTGAGACAAGAAGAACGCTACTCCCTCCGAGACCAGACAAGTGGAACACCTTGTACGGAGGAAAAGAACAGCTTGTGAAAACATGCAAATTCCACTACATGGCATTGGGCCAAAGGGCGAAAGCTCATGCGCCGCTGGATCGATAACAACAACAACAACAACAACAATCTATCTATCTATCTATCTATCTATCTATCTATCTATCTATCTATCTATCTATCTATCTATCTATCTATCTATCTATCTATCTATCTATCTATCTATCTATCTATCTATCTATCTATCTATCTATCTATCTATCTATCTATCTATCTATCTATCTATCTATCTACCTACCTACCTACCTACCTACCTACCTACCTACCTACCTACCTACCTACCTACCTACCTACCTACCTACCTACCTACCTACCTACCTACCTACCTACCTACCTACCTACCTACCTACCTACCTACCTACCTACCTACCTACCTACCTACCTACCTACCTACCTACCTACCTACCTACCTACCTACCTACCTACCTACCTACCTACCTACCTACCTACCTACCTACCTACCTACCTACCTACCTACCTATCTATCTATCTATCTATCTATCTATCTATCTATCTATCTATCTATCTATCTATCTATCTATCTATCTATCTATCTATCTATCTATCTATCTATCTATCTATCTATCTATCTATCTATCTATCTATCTATCTATCTATCTATCTATCTATCTATCTATCTATCTATCTATCTATCTATCTATCTATCTATCTCATCTTTTTTTACCCAACCAGGACATCACACAAGCGATAAACACCAGATGACACAAAGTGCCACCATATGGATGAGGATCACCCGTGGAGAGGTCCCAGGAACCGCGTAAAGCCATTAGACCATATTTATGGCCGGGCTATATTGCGGCCCCTGACAAGAGCCAGAGTAGGGCTTCAAATAATTAAAAATTGCATCCCACAAGTGGATGACTTGACTTTACCTTACGTATACAGAAACGCTCCATTACTGCAGTTGATTCTCATGTCTTGAATGTGTGTCTCAAAATATACGTGCATTAACTGATTTTCTAGAAAGGTTATTAAAGTATGTTTCTTTTAGATTATAACAACTATAAATACAGCTAAAACACATAGATAACACACAGAGGTGGTCGCAAACTGCTATATCAACACTGAAGAAACCTATTATATCTGCCAAACTGAAAAATAAACACCACAGCCTTATACTTAGAAAAAAAACCTAATATCCACCTAAAAAGCTGGAGGTAATAATTACTATGAAATTTAAATATTTAAAAATTAGTACAAAAAGAGCACATTGTAATTTATCCGAGAATGGAAACAAGAGTAGACTATTATAGATGTGACGAAATCATGAACGAAGGAATACAAAGAAAAAAAGATAGTGCAATTTCGGAATGTGTATTCAACGGTAAAGACACAAGCCGTGAGCATGTGATTGTTAAAAGAACTACAGAATCAGATAAAGTGTATGCACTTCCAGGATCTAGAAATGGATTTTTTTTTTTTCCCCCTCTGTTCTTTATCCCCCCAGTGAAGCATAGACACACAACTTAGTAAAGCCGTCGCGCCTAACCTTTCATTTAACATGATGCCTTATGCTCAAAATAGAGAGGGGGGGGGGCGACCTGGTTAAAGACAACTGGTCTAGATCCATTCTCCGTGTTGTGAGAAGAGCGAAAACAGAATACGTTGTGACCACGGGAAATATTTGTTTAAAGAATGAGGTTTAGAAGACAATGTGAACAGATTCTTGACCGTCTTTTGTCCTTTCATGGTCGACAGACAGCCCACGAAGTAATACTGTATGTTTTAGAGCCAAAAAAGCCAAATATTTGAGGATGATAACGAAGAAATTGGCCTGTTCTGCACCAAATTGGTGGTGAACTGATGAATGACACGCTAGATGTTGTGAGGGCGTTTTGGGAGCCAGGGAACAGTGCGGAGGCACAAAAAGAACATAACGGTCTGAGGAGAATGGCGCTTCCAGGAGTTACCAGGGGATCTGGCCGAGGCTCAACACTCAAAGAAAAGCGAGACGGATGTACAATCAAACAGTTACTGGTGCCATCGGAATAGGAACACTTTGCATGCTGCTGAAGATGGGGACGGAGCGCTTTTGGAAGTGTCCAGAACATTCAACATTTAACACTCAATAAAGAAACTTTGTTCATCGCTCCACAAGCTTCGACCGCCGACTAAACATTAGATATGCACCCAAAGTCAGCGACCTTTAAGTTAGGTTTACAAGACAGTGGAACATGACAATTCTTCTTCTTCTTCTTCTTCTACTGCTTCTTCTTCTTCTTCTTCTTCTTCTTCTTCTTCTTCTTCTTCTTCTTCTTCTTCTTCATCTTCTTCTTCTTTTTCTTCTTCTTTTCTTTTTCTTCTTCTTCTTCTTCTTCTTCTTCTTCTTCTTCTTCTTCTTCTTCTTCTTCTTCTTCTTCTTCTTCTTCTTCTTCTTCTTCTTCTTCTTCTTCTTCTTCTTCTTCTCTTCTTCTTCTTCTTCTTCTTCTTCTTCTTCTTCTTCTTCTTCTTCTTCTTCTTCTTCTTCTTCTTCTTCTTCTTTTCCCTCTTTTTCTTCTTCAGCATTCCGAGCCCTTGAGGTTCATTGCTGCAGTTATAGCCCGCCTCCATTCATCTATCTGGCTGGCTTTCTCTTTCTAGTTGGTGCCACCAAGTGTTTGCATGTCTCTCTGGACGTTTACTCCCCACCGTCTTCTTGGTCTGCCTACGAACCCTTTAAACAGCTGGAGCAGCTAAAGAACTGTTCCCGTGAGTTATCAGAATACAGATTGGATTTAACAGCAATTCCAGAAAACAAAAATATGGCCATTACAGGGCACCATAGAGGAAAACGGAATATGACAATCATCATCATCATCATGAACCACTTCTGCCGTTAAGCATCGTGGGGAGGAACAATTTGCGATCCAGTGCACGTTGGCTGCCACTGGCTACTGTCATGCCGTGAAGGCGTAGAGTGTCTTTAATGTTGTCGATCCATATTTTTCGCGGCCGTCCTCTTGCTCTTGTAGTTGATCTTCTGAGATGTAGTGCTTGTGATTCTATTTGATCTTGCTGCATTCTAACGAGATGGCCAAACCACTTGATCTGCTGTTTCTCAATGAATCTAGTACCATGTGTTGTTTTTCCACAATTTGCCTGATTGTTTCATTATTCACTCGATCTCGGATGGTTAGGTTGGCTGCTTTTCTCAGGCACCTCATCTCGCAGGTGGTAATTTTGCCTTTATGGGCTTTAGATAGTGTCCATGTTTGGCACTGGTAGCTTAATGTTGGAATAAATATGCTATTAATAATCTGTCTCTTTGCACTCATAGTTATGCTTGGATGTCTTAATAATAGTGACAATTGGTATATAAGTGCACTTGCTTTCTGATATCTGGTTTCTATTTTTTCTGTCAATTCCTACCATCTTCTGTGATCATACTTCCTAGATATTTAAACTCCCTAACTTGATTCAGGGCAGAACCATTCTGTTGTATGTGTAGTAGGGCAGAATGTCTACTAACTTGCATTGTTTCGGTTTTGTTTACATTGATCTTCATGTTGTATTTGCTACATGCTGAGTTTAACCTGTTAATGTGGTCTTGCAGTCTATGTTCTTCAGGGTAGAACAAGCACTGGTCGTCAGCAAACAGTAGTTCGTTTTTTGTGGGTGAATCGATTACTTCTCCTGATGTATGTACTTCCTCGTGACTATAAAGGTCTATGTTGTCTGTATCATAACTTGCTTCTTTAGATATTTTGTCTATATAGATGTTAAATAAAAGTGGGGAGAGCACACATCCCTGTCTCACACCTGTGTTGACTGTAAACATTTCTGATATGCCTTCTTGTGTTTTTACTGCACTTTGGCTTGTGTGGTACATGGCTATGATGTTCTCTAGTAGCTGTCCTTGTACCCCGTAGTTCTCAAGAACAGACCACAGTTTGTTTCTTTCCACTGTATCAAAGCTTTTTCCTGATCTATAAACACAATATTCTGTTTGGTATTATACTCAATGGCTTTCTCACACACTTGCCTCAGAGTGAAAAATGCATCTGTGCACCCTCTGCCTTTTCTGAAACCGAATTGTGATGCACTCAGCTGTTGTTCTGCAATGGGTCTAACTCTCTGTTCTAGTAATTTGGCGTACATTTTTCCTACGTGACTCAGTAGTGATATATCTCTGTATGCTTCACATTCTCTCCTATTACCTTTCTTTTTCCATATCGTTACTATTAATGCCTGTTGCCACTCAGCTAGGACCTTTATTTCTTCCCAAGCTATATTAAAACATTCTAGTATAAAGTTTCTAATTTCAGTTTATCTATGAGAATCTGCAACACGACTTGTAAACCCTCCAAAAAAGCACATAGAATGAATCTGAAACTACGGTTTTCCGGAAATCCTATTATCCATTTCTGCCAATTCCAATTAACCTCTCTCCTCTATCAATGCCCCCCTCCTAGTCTGCATTCTCCAATATTTTCCCCATTTATTTACCGTCGCATCGGAATCACCTATTATACTATTTGCCTCTGGTGAATTACATTCTGCAGTCAATCTCGTATCTGCATCCTTATTGAAACTGATGTATTTCTTCTTGTAATTTGTTTTTTTTTTCTATTTCGGGGCATATAGTTGTATGACATTCGTGGTTATTTTGTCCCCCATTATTAAAAAACCATGCCAAGTCAATGCACAGTAGCTCAAAAGCCATTCATTAGTCTTCATCCCCATGGGTCAAATATATGTCTTATTCCTTTCCCCCATGTTTAATACCTTCAGAATGTATAATTCGTACTAATCACAGAATTCACACCAGCTTGCTCAGACGCGAGATTCTGTGGCCGTCTCCACGGGCTGTCCTATGTTCTAGGGGTGTTATGGGACGCTTGCTTTCCCCGTTTATGCGCACCGTGGCAAAAACTAGCTCGCGTTCGTTCGACGCGGTCGACACTTGTCTCTCAGACGAAACTGCGCAGAATTTTAGTGGCAACTGTCTTTTCTTTGAACGACTGTCGTTTCCTTAATGTGTTGTTGTGATTAGCTCAGGCGCCGCAGGCACCTGTATATAAGGAAGAAGTACTGCAGAAGGAAGCGGGGAAGCGCTGAAGGCACGACGGTTTATGAGTATTTTTTTATGTGTTTATTTTCTTGTTCATAAAGGTTCTAGGAAGCAGGCGATTTGGCAGTAAACTGCTTGTATTGAGCACCACATCGTTCTGAAAGGAATGGCAAACCATTGAACTACAATTACCGAATAATATCACACAGCCTTTTAATACCGAGACATAGCTCTGCCAGATAGGCGTTAGATCCACTGTAAGGGATGGGGAGATTTTTCGAACTGTCGACATAAAAAAAATAAAAATAAAAAAATAAAAAATTATAGCCTGCACAGTTTATGGCAATCACGCGGCTTGAAATTCTGAGGTTTACTACTTACCTTACTTTCCTATCCGGTGAATGTACACATCGTCATCATCATGTAGCAGGTCCTTTGCAGAATATCGCTCTCAGCATGGGTCTGTCCGAAAGAAACTTAGCATCTCGACATCTCTTCCGCCTCGTCTACTTTCATATCCATTTGAGTCAGTTTTATCATGCGCATGCCTCTTAGTGTTGGTCGGCCCCTGCCCCTCCTTCCCTGTATCATGCAGT
>CAJHNH020001959.1:0-133757 GCA_905116865.2 Candidula unifasciata | reverse complement strand
GGACGGAGCGCTAACGGGGGTGTCGCGAGTGCTGTGCTGTCGATTATTAAGTCAACATTTAACATGCTATTGCTGTTACACGGGTAGTAACCCATAAATCCACCGTTCTTCTTTGGGGACTCAAGTCTGAGACCGAAGAAGCTCAGCACAGTGCACAAGTTCTGTAGCACCGGCAAACCGTAAGGATTCTTTTCTACATGTCCAACTACTATGGATGTTTTAGGTGCGCAACAATGCACACAGGCGTCGACCTCACTACCCAGAGACCAGGGGAAATTACTAGAAGTCTAAGTCCACATGAAAAAAATCCTTACGGGGATTGAACCTGGCACCTCTAGCACTCATGGCGTACACCATGCCTCGAGAAAACGCAGCCCCCCCCCCCCCCCCCCACCCCACCCCCTCACATTAAACCCAGAACGAAGTTTATTAGATTAGGCCATGGTCTAATCAGTATATGTTTGGCATTTGGCGTGAAAGGTTGTATTTGATAGATTTTTGAATGTGACATTTTGTAATTGAGAACGTATTGTCATTTAACTATTCTTTACAGGACTTGCAAAACCAGCCCCAACAGTCCCTGGCTGTTGTGTAGGTTTTCTAGACAAATTTACGTCTAGTAGTTTGCCATTGACTCTGGACGGTCGGCTTTCATGATACTGCTGTCGAAACCATCGCAAGGCACATCCGCAGGTGGGATCGAACCAGGCATCCGGCATTACGAAGCGTTCGCAATGACTTAGCCACAGAGCCGACTGAGGACGCATAGGTGATTCTATTCGGGGAGAGGACCGCCAGATGACAACTTGATGACAGCCTAACCAGAAGTGGTATCCGACAAGATTCCACCGGCCAAGAAGTCGAACAGACATGATCCGCGATGCACGACCAACCATTGTGTTTATCGCATGCGTAATGAAATAGGACTGAAAGATGAAAGTTAAAGAGTGGGTGGCAGTAGACGTCGATTCTGTACTTGATAAAAGCCATTATCTCTGCTTGGACCGTGCTAGCCAGTAGTGGACATTGACTGGATCAGATCACCTTTGTAGTAAGTTGAATAAACAATTTCAACGGAAATCTCTATCTATCTATCTAATCTATCTATCTAATTTATCTATCTATCTAATCTATCTATCTATCTAATCTGTCTATTTATCTATCTAATCTATCTATCTATCTATCTATCTATCTATCTATCTATCTATCTATCTATCTATCTATCTATCTATCTATCTATCTATCTATCTATCTATCTATCTATCTATCTATCTATCTACCTATCTATCTATCTATCTATCTATCTATCTATCTATCTATCTATCTATCTATCTATCTATCTATCTATCTATCTATCTATCTATCTATCTATCTATCTATCTAATCTATCTATCTATCTAATCTATCTATCTATCTATCTATCTATCTATCTATCTAATCTATCTATCTAATCTATCTATCCATCTAATCTATCTATCTAATCTATCTATCTAATCTATCTATCTAATCTAATCTCTCTATCTAATCTAATCTCTCTATCTATCTATCTATCTATCTATCTATCTATCTATCTATCTATCTATCTATCTATCTATCTATCTATCTATCTATCTATCTATCTATCTATCTATCTATCTATCTATCTATCTATCTATCTATCTATCTATCTATCTATCTATCTATCTATCTATCTATCTATCTATCTATCTGTCTGTCTGTCTGTCTGTCTGTCTGTCTGTCTGTCTGTCTGTCTGTCTGTCTTCTTTTACCCAACCTGACATCATTCAAGCGATAAACACCCGATGACACAAAGTGCCACCATGTGGATGAGGATCACCCGTGGAGAGGCCCCAGAAACCGCGTTCAGCCATTAGACCATATCTATGGCCGGCCTATATTGCGGCCCCTGGCAAGAGCCAGAGTAGGGCTTCAAATAAGGAAAAAATGGCATCCAAAAAAAAAGGATGGCAAAATCTATAGTAACCTTCAGGATGTGGTGAATATAGGGCTAGACCTACATGTTATAGAACAATGAGCACTTGGGGGATGACGTGATAAGCATCTCACAGGCCGCCTGTACTTCCCAGGAATTTACCACATAACCATCTGAGGTTTAATCGGACTATGAGTTAGGATGAGCCTATAGATATTGTGTAACTGAGGCTAACAGTAATAGCTGAATACTGGACGTCTTATATCTAAACAATCCAGGTACCAGTCAATACTAGCAGCTATGAGGCAGGGAACTATATCCTGAAAAAAGTGTTCCGTTACAGGGATTCAGGCAACAGCCTGCTTGTGAACTGAAGAAGTGTGTACGACAAATGTATTTGATTAATTGATGTATTATATACGATGATGATAGTTAAAAAGGAAACATTTCTACTATTCCATTTACAGGAGAAGTCGAACAACTAGGTGTTTGTTATTTGAGACTAGCCTGGGCCAATAAGACGGGCTTGTTAACTTGTTATTAATAATATATTACCATTTATCTGCTTTGCGAATTCAGCTTATTTTTAATGTTATCTATTGATCATATCGTTCGGAGATATATTATTGACTTTAAAAAACTTCTTATTGTTGTGTAATCTTGAATCTAGTTGGTGGAGTTCTATTGATTATTTAGAGTATAACTCTTCTGAATTAGTTTTGGTAACTTATATTAGCCATCGTATAGAGTTAGGGTCAGAATTGCACTGGTGCAACAGAATTTCAAGGGTCGCAGACATTCCTGTGGCCTCTGTTTAAATAACCTCACATCTTGTCTTATCTATCTCTTTTAAATTGATCCAAGGATGAGAGTACTTAATTGCTCAGCGCAACGACATACACACTCAATCTGAATTATCTTCTCACTATTATCTTTTCTTATCTCTAACAGCTCCTTATTTTCTCCTGTCTCTCCCTGAACTCCTCTTTCATACTTTAAGCCTTACATAAAGGAAATCACTCTGGGACAAGTACACAAGGCTACGACAGGTGCTTCCTGACGCTGAGGCTTCAGAGACCTCCGTAACGAAGACCAGACAGGAACAGGTCTGATGAAGAGAAAGGAGGAGCACTCCTTGTCAGATACCTCAAGCAAATCCGCACGCAAGACACAAAGCTAGTTACAACATGTACCGGCACAGGCATTACAGATTTGATTTGATTTGGTTTGATTCAAGAACCGACATCACAGAACTCGGGGCATTCCCATAAGCGCTCCGTCCCCATCTTCAGCAGCCAGTGAAGAGTTCCGATACTAATGCTGCCAGTAGCATTCTGATTAAACGTCCGTCTTGCCATTCCTCTGAGCCTCGAGCATCTGTCGGAACCTCTCGTCACCCCCAACTGCATCAATCTCACCAGACTGTGGTGATCCATTTGCTCCTCCGAATTGTACAAGCTCTGCCACACGGCACTAACCCCGTCTGCCTTATCATGCATCAGTATTCCACCAAGTTGTTCAGAACCAGCCAGTCTGTCCGCCTGTTCATTTCCCAACACACTGTCGGACCTGGTGAAAAAATCCAGACAATACTGTTGAGTGGTGTACAGGCATTACAGATGATCAGCTTATTACAGTCGCTGAAATTAGGAACATCAGCAAAACATCAAAGAAGTCTGCTCCTGGCTCTGGTGGCATTAATGATGGAGACATTGCCAAACTGCCCACAACATCCATGGAGTGTTTTTTGTGAAGCCTACAATGGGAAAATCTGTAATGGTACCATCTCAGAAGCCTGGCTGCATAGCTATTTGATTCCGCTTGAAAAACCTGGCAAAGACGCCACGCACATAAATGGCTGTAGAATCATTACGATGCAGAACATATTAGGCAAAACATTGGAAAAGATAATAGCGAGAAGACTAGCAAGCCATGTTGAAAAACATCAGCTGCTAACCTCTACACCTGGAGGATACAGACAAAATACGGAGACCTGGCGTAATGCTGCCGTCTTTGCACATGTCACATTTGAAGGTTTTCAAGCTAGGTTGGAAACATGTGCAGTCGCCATAGATCTGGAGGATGCATACAGCAAGGTTCCCTTCCACCAACTAATGTTATGGGTTAATTAAGCTCAACATCCCCCCACATCTTATTCGATGGATGTCTGCCGCACTTTTCCATAGGAAGGTCGTGCTTCGATGTGAAAGTTGGTCTTCTGCGCCGATAATTAAACACCCTGGTTTTCCAAAGGGCTGTCCATATTTCCTATCCTCTTCAACATTTAAACAGGTCAAGATCACAGGAGAACAACTGAGTGACAGTGGGAAGAACTCTATCATATGCGAATGGCATCCTCGTGTATCAACAGGTCAGGAACAGAGATGACATTCTTTCAGATCTACAACAAGAATTAGATCGCATATAATCCTAGTGCAACACCTCAGTGGCAACAATTAATCTATCAAAAGCGACAGTCCCCTGGTTCTCATTGATTAATAACCTTTCCAAAAATCCAATGACGAGAGTAAAACTTTGTGGCGCTGACGTGGAGATATCTGATTCCATGAAATACCTGGGTATAACATTTGACGGATGCTTAGCATTTAAAAAACACCTAGACCACATTATAACCAAAGCTAAGAAAGGTCTCTTGTTATGGAAGCTGCAAAAATTAAGCAATGGTTACTTGTAATGTTGTATCGTGCGTTAGTTCTCTCCACCATTGAATATGCCTTGGCCTCATGACACTCAGCACCACACAGATGAACACACTTAAGGAAAAAATGAAAACGAGGAAATGCGTATTATTCTTGGATGCACTAGAGACATCATCATCATCATCATCAGGTGCCTTGCCGACTGGCGTGGGCGATCATGCCTCTCCATAATCTGCGATCTCCTGCAGCATTTATCAGTTCGTGTGCCGACACACCTCCATGCCATGCAACAAGACTGTCAAGTATCTTCTCTCGTTGTCTTCTCTATCTCTCCTTCCACATATCTTTCCAATGGTCACAACATGTTCCATTTTCCCTCTTCTCATAACATGGCCGAAAAATGATGACTGTCTCCTTCTGATGTCTGTGATAAGTTGTCTTCGGGCTCCCGCATCTTTCGAAACCTCTTGGTTGCTATTTTTGGCTGTCCAAGGTATTCTAAGCATTCTTCTGTAAAACCACATCTCCGCGGCCTCTTGAAATTGTTTGGCCTGCCTACCGATTGTCCAGGATTCACATCCATATGTTAAAACTGGATGTATGTAGCAATCAAGAATTCTTTTTCTAACTCTCAATGACAAGGATATATTGCAGTTTTTGTCTGTCCTATTTTATTTCTTAACTCAGTTATACATCTTCCATCTGATGTTATCCATGTGCCCAGATACTTAAATTTCTGTACTTGTTCTAAAACAAATCAGGTGACAGTACACATCCTTATCGTACTCCCCTCTTTATGCTTTGAAATGTACCTAAACAGTTGATAATTCTTATAGCTGCTGTTTGCTGCCAATACATGTTCTTTATTATTCGTAGATCTTTCCCATCAATGTTTAATTTTTCTAACAGTTTGATTACTTCTTCATGCTTCACACAGTCAAATGCTTTTGTATAGTCTATGAAGCATATGTACAAATCAGTCTTTACTTCTACAGCTCTTTCTGACAATGTTCTTAGGATGTATATGGCATTGTTTGTATCTTTTCCTTCTACAAATCCACATTGTTCATCGCTGATTTCTGGTTTAATTTTGTTTCTTATTCTTCTCATAATTATTAATTATTCTCAGTAAAATCTTTGTCATGTGACTCATAACACTCATTGTGCGTTGGTCTTCACATTTTATAGTGCCTGGTTGTTTTTTTATTAATTTTTTTTTTTTTTGGTTGGGTTTGTTACCCCTTTATTTCCATCTTGTATGTATTGCGAGTATAGTGTTTTTAGGTGTTTTACTGTAGAAACAAAATGCAACACTTAAAAAAAAGTAAGAGGGGCAGAAAAGTAAAAACAAAACACGGGAGGGGAAATGGAAAAGTCAAGGGGGACACCATTCATTTGTTCGTTAAGTAGTGCCTGGTTTCTTAGGCAGAGCTATAAATATGGATTTTAAAAGGTCATTTGGAATATACACACTATTGTAAATATCATTTAAAAGTTTAGTTATTATTTCAATTCCAAAATCTCCCAGTGCTTCGATTTCTTCCAGTGAGATGTTGTCTGGCCCGGTTTTTTTTTTTTTTTAATTATGTTTAATCTTTGTTCTCTTTCCCTAGAATCGAGATTTTCAAATTGTGTGTTCTTTGTGATCCCCATCCAGTGAATACTGGGGTTTCCAACACATTTTTTTCATCAACCAGTCAATGGTTATATCAAACAATAGAGGAGAACAAATATAAAACTGTAAAATTTGCCCATCGCTCATTCGTATTAGTTAGTTATTTAGTCAGTGAGTGAGTAAATTAGTGAGTGAGTGAGTGAGTGAGTT
Organism: Candidula unifasciata; assembly: GCA_905116865.2. Taxonomy (NCBI): domain Eukaryota; kingdom Metazoa; phylum Mollusca; class Gastropoda; order Stylommatophora; family Geomitridae; genus Candidula; species Candidula unifasciata. Next base: position 127,339 of record CAJHNH020001959.1, on the reverse strand, counting down.
AGTTAGTTAGTTAGTTAGTTAGTGAGTGAGTGAGTGAGTGAGTGAGTGAGTGAGTGAGTGAGTGAGTGAGTGAGTGAGTGAGTGAGTGAGTGAGTGAGTGAGTGAGTGAGTGAGTGAGTGAGTGAGTGAGTGAGTGAGTGAGTGAGTGAGTGAGTGAGTGAGTGAGTGAGTGAGTGAGTGAGTGAGTGAGTGAGTGAGTGAGTGAGTGAGTGAGTGAGTGAGTTATAGTTAGTTAGTGAGTGAGTGAGTGAGCGAGTTAATTAGTTATAGTTAGTTAGTTAGTTAGTTAGTTAGTTAGTTAGTTAGTTAGTTAGTTAGTTAGTTAGTTAGTTAGTTAGTTAGTTAGTTAGTTAGTTAGTTAGTTAGTTAGTTAGTTAGTTAGTTAGTTAGTTAGTTAGTTAGTTAGTTAGTCAGCCTGTCAGTCAACAGATAATCACATCGAACAATTCAGTCCATAAGTGATTGGATCCCCTCTTCAGTATCTCCTTCAGCGTGTAGTGGCTTATGACGCCAGTTCTGTGTTGGCTTACTATTCTTCTGTGGGCCCCTTTGTAGCCCTCTTGACTGGCTCTTGTCTGTTACGTTCGTGTAGTCTCGTCAGTGTTGCAGATTCACAATCATTACATCATTCTTTTAATCGAGCTGCCTCTCTGGGGGCATTCAGTACATCAGCCCTGTCCATTGCTCGTCCGTTTCCCACGTAAGCACATCTTGCAAGTCTGTCAGCTCGTTCATTGCCCGTTACACTAGAATAACCCTGAAGAAATATGAAACTGAATTTTGTCAGCGCTTATTCCTATTATGTGAAACTAATCTTATAATAAATTTCAGTTTTAGGTCTGGAGATTTGATCCCGGTCTGCTACCCTCCATATAGGTGAAAACGCGGAATATTATATTGTTTTTTGAGGTGAAGAACACATCAAGGGCATATAGACACACACATAAACACGCATACACAACGTAATCACACAACATCGTCATCAGTTCCCTTTATGCCTAGTGGCACATGAGGCTTTAGAGAGTACTTTCCATGCTTTCCTGTCCTATGCAATCGTCAGTGCAGTTTTCCATGTCAGGGATGCCGCACTCAGGTCACTTTCCATCGTTCGTCTCCATGTTGTTTTTGGGCGCCCCTTTTTTTCTTTCCCTCTGGTATCCATGTGAGAGATGTTTTGGCGGCTATATCAGGATACATTCTCATAACGTGGCCAAACCTTTTCACCCTCTCTTGATTATCATACTGTCTAGAGTTTCTTGATTTGTGAAGTATTTCAGTGTTAGAAAATTTTGATATTTCTACGTAGACATGTGTGGTGGGAGGTGGACAGCTTGTGTACATCCTTTCTGGTCATTCTCCGGCATTCTGCTCCATAAGGAAGAACTGACAAAATGATGCTCTTGTAGAGTTGCAGTTTCCTTCCTCTGCAAATTTCCAGATTTTCTCATCCTTACAGAAGCAGCTTCAGCTTTATTCAGGCCTGACTGTGTGTCTTCCTCTGTCCCTCCCAGCAGAGACATCACACTGCCAAGATATGTGAACTGTTCTACGTTTTCCTCATCCTTCCAAAAGCAGCTATAGCTTTGCTTAGGCCTGACTATGTGTCTTCCTCTGTCCTTCCAGAAGCAGCTCTAAATTTGTCCAGGCCTGACTGTGTGTCTTCCTCATCCTTCCAGAAGCAGCTCTAGCTTTGTTCAAGCCTGACTGTGTGCCTTCCTCTGTCCTTACAAAAGCAGCTCTAGCTTTGTTCAGGCCTGACTGTGTGTCTTCCTCATCCTTCAAGAAGCAGCTCTAGCTTTGTTCAGGACTGATGTGTGTCTTTCTCTGTCCTTCCAGAAGCAGCTCTAGCTTTGTTCAGGACTGATGTGTGTCTTCCTCTGTCCCTCCAGAAGCAGCTCTAGCTTTGTTCAGGCCTGACTGTGTGTCTTCCTCTGTCCTTCCAGAAGCAGCTCTAGCTTTGTTCAGGCCTGACTGTGTGTCTTTCTCTGTCCCTCCAGAAGCAGCTCTAGCTTTGTTCAGGCCTGACTGTGTGTCTTCCTCTGTCCCTCCAGAAGCAGCTCTAGCTTTGGTCAGGCCTGATATGTGTCTTCCTCTGTCCTTCCAGAAGCAGCTCTAAATTTGTCCAGGCCTGGCTGTGTGTCTTCCTCATCCTTACAAAAGCAGCTCTAGCTTTGTTCAGGCCTGACTGTGTGTCTTCCTGTCCTTCCAGAAACAGCTCTAGCTTTGTTCAGGCCTGACTGTGTGTCTTCCTGTCCTTCCAGAAACAGCTCTAGCTTTGTTCAGGCCTGACTGTGTGTCTTCCTCTGTCCTTACTAAAGCAGCTTTAGCTTTGTTCAGGCCTGACTGTGTGTCTTCATGATCCTTCAAGAAGCAGCTCTAGCTTTGTTCAGGCCTGATGTGTGTCTTCCTCTGTCCTTCCAGAAGCAGCTCTAGCTTTGTTCAGGCCTGATATGTGTCTTCCTCTGTCCTTCCAGAAGCAGCTCTAAATTTGTCCAGGCCTGACTGTGTGTCTTCCTCATCCTTCCAGAAGCAGCTCTAACTTTGTTCAGGCCTTACTGTGTGCCTTCCTCTGTCCTTACAAAAGCAGCTCTAGCTTTGTTCAGGCCTGACTGTGTGTCTTCCTGTCCTTCCTGAAGCAGCTCTAGCTTTGTTCAGGCCTGACTGTGTGTCTTCCTCATCCTTCAAGAAGCAGCTCTAGCTTTGTTCAGGCCTGATGTGTGTCTTCCTCTGTCCTTCCAGAAGCAGCTCTAGCTTTGTTCAGGCCTGATATGTGTCTTCCTCTGTCCCTCCAGAAGCAGCTCTAGCTTTGTTCAGGCCTGACTGTGTGTCTTCCTCTGTCCTTCCAGAAGCAGCTCTAGCTTTGTTCAGGCCTGACTGTGTGTCTTCCTCTGTCCCTACAGAAGCAGCTCTAGCTTTGTTCAGGCCTGACTGTGTGTCTTCCTCTGTCCCTCCAGAAGCAGCTCTAGCTTTGTTCAGGTCTGATATGTGTCTTCCTCTGTCCTTCCAGAAGCAGCTCTAGCTTTGTTCAGGCCTGACTGTGTGTCTTCCTCTGTCCCTCCAGAAGCAGCTCTAGCTTTGTTCAGGCCTGACTGTGTGTCTTCCTCTGTCCCTCCAGAAGCAGCTCTAGCTTTGTTCAGGCCTGACTGTGTGTCTTCCTCTGTCCCTCCAGAAGCAGCTCTAGCTTTGTTCAGGCCTGACTGTGTGTTTTCCTCTGTCCCTCCAGAAGCAGCTCTAGCTTTGTTCAGGTCTGATATGTGTCTTCCTCTGTCCTTCCAGAAGCAGCTCTAGCTTTGTTCAGGCCTGACTGTGTGTCTTCCTCTGTACCTCCAGAAGCAGCTCTAGCTTTGTTCAGGCCTGACTGTGTGTCTTCCTCTGTCCCTCCAGAAGCAGCTCTAGCTTTGTTCAGGCCTGACTGTGTGTCTTCCTCTGTCCCTCCAGAAGCAGCTCTAGCTTTGTTCAAGTCTGATATGTGTCTTCCTCTGTCCTTCCAGAAGCAGCTCTAGCTTTGTTCAGGCCTGACTGTGTGTCTTCCTCTGTCCCTCCAGAAGCAGCTCTAGCTTTGTTCGGGTCTGATATGTGTCTTCCTCTGTCCTTCCAGAAGCAGCTCTAGCTTTGTTCAGGTCTGATATGTGTCTTCCTCTGTCCTTCCAGAAGCAGCTCTAGCTTTGTTCAGGCCTGACTGTGTGTCTTCCTCTGTCCCTCGAGAAGCAGCTCTAGCTTTGTTCAGGCCTTACTGTGTGTCTTCCTCTGTCCCTCCAGAAGCAGCTCTAGCTTTGTTCAGACCTGACTGTGTGTCTTCCTCTGTCCCTCCAGAAGCAGCTCTAGCTTTGTTCAGGCCTGACTGTGTGTCTTCCTCTGTCCTTCCAGAAGCAGCTCTAGCTTTGTTCAGGTCTGATATGTGTCTTCCTCTGTCCTTCCAGAAGCAGCTCTAGCTTTGTTCAGGCCTGACTGTGTGTCTTCCTCTGTCCTTCCAGAAGCAGCTCTAGCTTTGTTCAGGTCTGATATGTGTCTTCCTCTGTCCTTCCAGAAGCAGCTCTAGCTTTGTTCAGGCCTGACTGTGTGTCTTCCTCTGTCCCTCCAGAAGCAGCTCTAGCTTTGTTTGTCAGGCCTGACTGTGTGTCTTCCTCTGTCCCTCGAGAAGCAGCTCTAGTTTTGTTCAGGCCTGACTGTGTGTCTTCCTCTGTCCCTCCAGAAGCAGCTCTAGCTTTGTTCAGGCCTGACTGTGTGTCTTCCTCTGTCCCTCCAGAAGCAGCTCTAGCTTTGTTCAGGCCTGACTGTGTGTCTTCCTCTGTCCTTCCAGAAGCAGCTCTAGCTTTGTTCAGGTCTGATATGTGTCTTCCTCTGTCCTTCCAGAAGCAGCTCTAGCTTTGTTCAGGCCTGACTGTGTGTCTTCCTCTGTCCTTCCAGAAGCAGCTCTAGCTTTGTTCAGGTCTGATATGTGTCTTCCTCTGTCCTTCCAGAAGCAGCTCTAGCTTTGTTCAGGCCTGACTGTGTGTCTTCCTTTGTCCTTCCAGAAGCAGCTCTAGCTTTGTTCAGGTCTGATATGTGTCTTCCTCTGTCCTTCCAGAAGCAGCTCTAGCTTTGTTCAGGCCTGACTGTGTGTCTTCCTCTGTCCCTCCAGAAGCAGCTCTAGCTTTGTTCAGGCCTGACTGTGTGTCTTCCTCTGTCCCTACAGAAGCAGCTCTAGCTTTGTTCAGGCCTGACTGTGTGTCTTCCTCTGTCCCTCCAGAAGCAGCTCTAGCTTTGTTCAGGCCTGACTGTGTGTCTTCCTCTGTCCCTCCAGAAGCAGCTCTAGCTTTGTTCAGGCCTGACTGTGTGTCTTCCCCTGTCCTTCCAGAAGCAGCTCTAGCTTTGTTCAGGTCTGATATGTGTCTTCCTCTGTCCTTCCAGAAGCAGCTCTAGCTTTGTTCAGGCCTGACTGTGTGTCTTCCTCTGTCCTTCCAGAAGCTGCTCTAGCTTTGTTCAGGTCTGATATGTGTCTTCCTCTGTCCTTCCAGAAGCAGCTCTAGCTTTGTTCAGGCCTGACTGTGTGTCTTCCTCTGTCCTTCCAGAAGCAGCTCTAGCTTTGTTCAGGCCTGACTGTGTGTCTTTCTCTGTCCCTCCAGAAGCAGCTCTAGCTTTGTTCAGGCCTGACTGTGTGTCTTCCTCTGTCCCTCCAGAAGCAGCTCTAGCTTTGGTCAGGCCTGATATGTGTCTTCCTCTGTCCTTCCAGAAGCAGCTCTAAATTTGTCCAGGCCTGGCTGTGTGTCTTCCTCATCCTTACAAAAGCAGCTCTAGCTTTGTTCAGGCCTGACTGTGTGTCTTCCTGTCCTTCCAGAAACAGCTCTAGCTTTGTTCAGGCCTGACTGTGTGTCTTCCTGTCCTTCCAGAAACAGCTCTAGCTTTGTTCAGGCCTGACTGTGTGTCTTCCTCTGTCCTTACTAAAGCAGCTTTAGCTTTGTTCAGGCCTGACTGTGTGTCTTCATGATCCTTCAAGAAGCAGCTCTAGCTTTGTTCAGGCCTGATGTGTGTCTTCCTCTGTCCTTCCAGAAGCAGCTCTAGCTTTGTTCAGGCCTGATATGTGTCTTCCTCTGTCCTTCCAGAAGCAGCTCTAGCTTTGTTCAGGCCTGATATGTGTCTTCCTCTGTCCCTCCAGAAGCAGCTCTAGCTTTGTTCAGGCCTGACTGTGTGTCTTCCTCTGTCCTTCCAGAAGCAGCTCTAGCTTTGTTCAGGCCTGACTGTGTGTCTTCCTCTGTCCCTACAGAAGCAGCTCTAGCTTTGTTCAGGCCTGACTGTGTGTCTTCCTCTGTCCCTCCAGAAGCAGCTCTAGCTTTGTTCAGGTCTGATATGTGTCTTCCTCTGTCCTTCCAGAAGCAGCTCTAGCTTTGTTCAGGCCTGACTGTGTGTCTTCCTCTGTCCCTCCAGAAGCAGCTCTAGCTTTGTTCAGGCCTGACTGTGTGTCTTCCTCTGTCCCTCCAGAAGCAGCTCTAGCTTTGTTCAGGCCTGACTGTGTGTCTTCCTCTGTCCCTCCAGAAGCAGCTCTAGCTTTGTTCAGGCCTGACTGTGTGTTTTCCTCTGTCCCTCCAGAAGCAGCTCTAGCTTTGTTCAGGTCTGATATGTGTCTTCCTCTGTCCTTCCAGAAGCAGCTCTAGCTTTGTTCAGGCCTGACTGTGTGTCTTCCTCTGTACCTCCAGAAGCAGCTCTAGCTTTGTTCAGGCCTGACTGTGTGTCTTCCTCTGTCCCTCCAGAAGCAGCTCTAGCTTTGTTCAGGCCTGACTGTGTGTCTTCCTCTGTCCCTCCAGAAGCAGCTCTAGCTTTGTTCAAGTCTGATATGTGTCTTCCTCTGTCCTTCCAGAAGCAGCTCTAGCTTTGTTCAGGCCTGACTGTGTGTCTTCCTCTGTCCCTCCAGAAGCAGCTCTAGCTTTGTTCGGGTCTGATATGTGTCTTCCTCTGTCCTTCCAGAAGCAGCTCTAGCTTTGTTCAGGTCTGATATGTGTCTTCCTCTGTCCTTCCAGAAGCAGCTCTAGCTTTGTTCAGGCCTGACTGTGTGTCTTCCTCTGTCCCTCGAGAAGCAGCTCTAGCTTTGTTCAGGCCTTACTGTGTGTCTTCCTCTGTCCCTCCAGAAGCAGCTCTAGCTTTGTTCAGACCTGACTGTGTGTCTTCCTCTGTCCCTCCAGAAGCAGCTCTAGCTTTGTTCAGGCCTGACTGTGTGTCTTCCTCTGTCCTTCCAGAAGCAGCTCTAGCTTTGTTCAGGTCTGATATGTGTCTTCCTCTGTCCTTCCAGAAGCAGCTCTAGCTTTGTTCAGGCCTGACTGTGTGTCTTCCTCTGTCCTTCCAGAAGCAGCTCTAGCTTTGTTCAGGTCTGATATGTGTCTTCCTCTGTCCTTCCAGAAGCAGCTCTAGCTTTGTTCAGGCCTGACTGTGTGTCTTCCTCTGTCCCTCCAGAAGCAGCTCTAGCTTTGTTCAGGCCTGACTGTGTGTCTTCCTCTGTCCCTCGAGAAGCAGCTCTAGTTTTGTTCAGGCCTGACTGTGTGTCTTCCTCTGTCCCTCCAGAAGCAGCTCTAGCTTTGTTCAGGCCTGACTGTGTGTCTTCCTCTGTCCCTCCAGAAGCAGCTCTAGCTTTGTTCAGGCCTGACTGTGTGTCTTCCTCTGTCCTTCCAGAAGCAGCTCTAGCTTTGTTCAGGTCTGATATGTGTCTTCCTCTGTCCTTCCAGAAGCAGCTCTAGCTTTGTTCAGGCCTGACTGTGTGTCTTCCTCTGTCCTTCCAGAAGCAGCTCTAGCTTTGTTCAGGTCTGATATGTGTCTTCCTCTGTCCTTCCAGAAGCAGCTCTAGCTTTGTTCAGGCCTGACTGTGTGTCTTCCTTTGTCCTTCCAGAAGCAGCTCTAGCTTTGTTCAGGTCTGATATGTGTCTTCCTCTGTCCTTCCAGAAGCAGCTCTAGCTTTGTTCAGGCCTGACTGTGTGTCTTCCTCTGTCCCTCCAGAAGCAGCTCTAGCTTTGTTCAGGCCTGACTGTGTGTCTCTTCCTCTGTCCCTCCAGAAGCAGCTCTAGCTTTGTTCAGGCCTGACTGTGTGTCTTCCTCTGTCCCTCCAGAAGCAGCTCTAGCTTTGTTCAGGCCTGACTGTGTGTCTTCCTCTGTCCCTCCAGAAGCAGCTCTAGCTTTGTTCAGGCCTGACTGTGTGTCTTCCCCTGTCCTTCCAGAAGCAGCTCTAGCTTTGTTCAGGTCTGATATGTGTCTTCCTCTGTCCTTCCAGAAGCAGCTCTAGCTTTGTTCAGGCCTGACTGTGTGTCTTCCTCTGTCCTTCCAGAAGCTGCTCTAGCTTTGTTCAGGTCTGATATGTGTCTTCCTCTGTCCTTCCAGAAGCAGCTCTAGCTTTGTTCAGGCCTGACTGTGTGTCTTCCTCTGTCCTTCCAGAAGCAGCTCTAGCTTTGTTCAGGTCTGATATGTGTCTTCCTCTGTCCTTCCAGAAGCAGCTCTAGCTTTGTTCAGGCCTGACTGTGTGTCTTCCTCTGTCCCTCCCAGCAGAGACACCACACTACCAAGATATGTGAACTGTTCTACATTTTCAAGCGTTTTTTTTTTTTAAATGGTCACTGGTTGTTGGTTTAGACTAGTTGTCATGGTCTAACAGAGGGACTTTGTCCGAAGACCGCTGGACGTTTAGAGCACTTATTTCCACTTTTTTTTTTCAGGCCAGAGCTGTCAACACTGCGCCCAACCCCCCGAGCCTGGAAGACCATCGTCTTTAGTCTGGCCCCTCACCAGTGACCTGTCCGGCTTGGGTGACCCTGTCAGGAACATACATTCTCGTCGACATAGCTCACTAGATCACTGAGGCTCTCAAGTTCCCCTCCCACTACAAAGTAATGGCCTCTGGAGGAGCACAAACAGCCACTTATTAAATACACGCAGTCATGAACAAATATTACAGACACGCCAAACAACATAGCCAGGCAGCAATAACACACGAAACACACACACACACATACATATGACACATACCCATATACCCAACATACATGTATGACAGAAACTCCCGGGTATATACCCAAGCACATAACATAAACATCTACCTACACACGACATGCACTTGCATTAACCACACTCAAAATGCACACACAAACACACTCAGTGCCTTTTTAATTAATACAAAAACGATGTTGCGGCTAGATCTCCCGTTCTGGATACTAATTAAACGATTTTTAAGCAAAACATAGCTTTGCAACATTTTATGTAGTTGAATTCACCGGTTATCCGGGATTTGATTCTTTAGGAAAAAAAATTAAAGCAATGTTTCCCCGATGTGAATTTGAACAAAGAAGACACAAACAATAGACTGCACAATTTATTGCCTGGCATATCTGGCTGTATCTCGTCAGGTGCATACTACAGTAATAATGAATTAAAATGAAGCAAATAGCTGAATCCTGGGTCGCAGTCAACAACCCTCCCCCCCCCCCCTCTCACCAATTAATTGACTAGAGAACGTATAAGGTAGTAAGGGCAGTGCTGCCAATTAGATTTTTGTCAAAAACCCAGATGGCGGCGACGAAAACCCAAGATATGAACAAAAAATAAAATAAAAAACCCAGCATTGTACACAAAGTATTTTATAGTTATGAAACTGAACATATACTCACCTTTATTAAATTGTTACTCTGACAGCTCTCCTTCTTCACCAATTTTAGTTGTCACCGTCTCTTTCTGTGTTTTCATTCTGTTTAAATATCTTTGACTAACTGCGCCATTTTGCAATTCTTTTAGCAATTCTATATTAGGTGTCCATGTCGTGCAGTCGCTATTTCCTCTTGTGACTACTTGCCTTGCAAGAATTCTATCTTTTACACTGTCTGCTTTCAGATAATTGGTTTGTTTAGTTTTGACACAGTTCATCAGGGAAAATATGCGCTCAACCGCTGCTGACGAGTGAGGCAAAATAGTGAGGTTGGTCATAAAAGCGGATAAAATGTCATAGTTTACATTTTTCAAGCCATCTTCTATGCTTCTCAATTGGTACCAATACTGCGGAATGTTCTCTGAAGCAATTGGTAAACTTGCAGCATTGACACGATAGCTTCTGCACTGATCATCTAAATCATTGAAACTTTGTTCAGATATGAGTGAAGGAAAATGAACTGCAAGTGGAATAATGGATGACGGAGAGATTATTTGATTACAGGATATTTTGGGATCCAGTACATTCAACTTTGCAATCAAGGTGCCCCCACTGAAAGGAAATCTTTTCTTGAACTGATTACAAAGTTCAACGAGAAATTTCAAGCAATCATTTTTAAACTTTTTCCCTTGTATTAATCACACGGTTCATTTATTAAATGCGCCGATGTTTTTCCTCCTATGTAGGCCTCTTTGTAGTTTAGATTCTTATGATTGCTTAAAATATTCGGATCAATTTCTTCCAATTTAACTGTATGTAGAATTTCATCTTTAATGAAACAACTTAATATATTTTTGTATTCAGATCTGACCATTGAATACAAAAGATGCAGTCTAAATTGCTCAGACTGAAATTATATATTTAGCATATTCACTTTTTGCAGTATATACTGAAGGAACAGTAAAATGGGTTTCGTACCGCCATCACTTAAGGTTCGGAAGATCTCGTTTGCTCCGTCAATTTTGTCCGTTCTTGATTCACTTTGAAAATATAAAAGTAAGGCAGGATATTGGTTCAGAATAGCTGAAATTACATTCTCCCTGGATAGCCATTTTGTCTGTGATAGTTTGGGGATTTTATGGAATAGAGCATTCGCTGCTTCTGGAATAAGTGTGAAGTCACGCTGTCTTTTGCTGCTGCGTGAAAAATATGCAGTAAAATTTTTCAAGAACGCTTCTAAATTTGAAGGTAAAATATTATATTTACACTTTCTTTAGCAGACTCAAAATTTCTTACATGTTTCACAGAATCTTTATGTTTTGTTAGCATGGATTTATTTGCATTTTTCAATGTCACTTTACAACATTTACAGTAACCTGAGTCCTTATCGTTACTGTCCTGTTGTAACCAATCTTTAAATTCCGCTTCAGTAAGCCATTCCTCTTTGAAACACTGAGCATACCATTTTCTTTTCTTCGATGGTGTAATCTGTTCACTCATTTTGAATTCAACAAGGTTATAATCAGAGTAAATTTTGATAGCATGGTTTAACAAACAACAACACAGCAAAAAACCTAGTGAAAACTGAACTAAAGGTCCCTCCCTAGTAGTCAGTTGGTTTCTGCTTATCTAATCTGCTTTATTTCTATTCAACCAATGATGAGACACTACAATGTCAGGTCAATAACCCCTAGAAAAGAGGAAAAGCCTCCCAAACTTTCTTCAATAATTAAATGTCAGGTCCCTTCTTTCTTCTGTGAAGTTTACGATCAAAAGTCCCAGGCTTCATCTATTTTTCATCTCCGCCCCTAGTATCTGTTACTTTAGGGCCGCTACTTGGGGATCGTAAATCTGGTCCTTTGGTGGTCTGCCACATTTTTCCTGGATTGCCCTGGAGTTAACCTTTGTATACGGTTACATTAATTACTCTGAGTTTATTTTAAGTGTTTGTAGGACATTCCAAAATATAATTTGCAGGTAAAACTATTATAGATATGTGTACACACATTATTCTTGTTAAAATATTTATTAATTGTAGTTTTTTTTCATCATCAAGACTGAAAACCCAAGATTTTCAATAAATTTCAAAATAAAAACCAAGAAACCCAGACGGCAACTAAAAAACCAAGATCTTGAGAAAAAACCTAGCATTGGCAGCCCTGAGAGGGGCATAACTGAGGGTTACCCGATGTTTTCTTACTGTATTCGGGACTGAAAAAAGGGGGGGGGGGGCTGAAATAGGTCTGAACCCCCGAACAATTTGTGTTTAGTTGATGAAGTAGGCCTGCTTGTGTGAAGAGTGAGGTGGCTACGGGCCCCTGCCTACAGTTTTCCTAATTTTTATTTTTATATTTTTATTGGGGGAGGGGGTGAAACATTCCCCCCCCACCCCCCCCACGTAAAAACTAAAAAAGTGTCAATGTGTTGTGGTTCGGGTGTTGGTAGGATTGAGCACCCCCCCCCCCCCCACTAATGTTTTTTATGGCGGCGCCGCTGAGAAATACTATAGAAACGCAGAATGACATCAACAAAAGCTTCACAACTAATAAGAGAGTCGCCGTGACGTTTGCGGCAAAGACGCTCGCCGCGGATCGGAAGGTCGTGGGTTCGCATTTTTACAGAACTGGACTAAATATCTTCCCTCAGGATGACGTCACAGGACAGTCCCATATTTTCAAGGTTGGTAAAAGCGGTTTTCCCGGCTTTCTTATGATTTTAACAATTCAAGATAATGCTCGCTCAGAGGATTTGATCATTTACACAGACGGTTCAATGTCAAGAGGCAAAAGAAGTACTTGGCGTTTCATAGCAAAAGTTTATGGTCGACGTCTGGTGCAGGAGAGCCCAGCATGTGATACCACAACATCAAGGAGGTGGAGGCGGCCACTGCAGCTTTCCGCTGGCTAGAGAACACCACACACACAGAGTCACACACATACACACACACAGTCACACACACACACATGGTGATTGTAACTGATTCAGAAAGCATGCGGAGGAAGATCAGGACAGGCATGCTTCGTGCAGAGTGGCATGCTTCGTGCAGAGTGGCATGCTTCGTGCAGAGTGGCATGCTTCGTGCAGAGTGGCATGCTTCGTGCAGAGTGGCATGCTTCGTGCAGAGTGGCATGCTTCGCTGCGAAGGACATGGGTGAAGAATATTGTCTGGATTTTTCCACTGGGGCACGCCGGTGTGGCGGGAAATGAACAGGCTGACAGACTGGCTGGCTTTGCCCAGTTTGGTGGAATACTGATACATGATAAGGCCGACGTGGTTAGTGCTTTGTGGGAGAGCGTGCACAGTTAGGAGGAGCAGATGGATCACCGCAGTCTGGCGAGACTGATGCGGGGGGAAGGATGGAGGGGGTGACAAGTTCTGGCAGATGCTCGAGGCTCAGAAGAAAGGCAAGACTGACGTTTAATCAGAATGTTACTGGCACCATTAATATCGGAACTTTTTGCTGGCTGCTGACGATGGGGACGGAGCGCTAATGAGAATGCTCCGAGTGCTGTGATGTCGGTTCTTGAATCAAATCAAATCATTAACTACCCTAAAACAACTGAGCCTAACCCCAACCCACCTATGCCCCCCCCCCCCCCCCCGAGATAGTGCAGCGTAGTTCCCACGACTGCATTTAGTCTAGGTCCCACGACAGCATGCAGACTATCTACCACCCCTTAAAATATTCGACCGTCTGTTTGGGGGAATATATTAGGGTAGAACCCATTTTCATTTCAGACACTAGGACACACACTTCCACGGTCTGTTGACCTTTCATGGTTTTCCGATCGACCTAATTAGTAGTCGACCCTTGGCCACCCGTGTTCAATCGGCATTTATAAACATATGATAAATAAAACCTAATTGACTGTCTAAATGAGGGACCATTTTAGCCTCTTTTAGCCATTTTCATTGACAGCTAAAATAACAATGAACAAATGTGATTTGGCTGCAATAGCTTTCCCTCCAATTTCAAATATCCTGTTACGGACCTTATCACGCCTTTAGACGCATCGGGCATATGGGAAGAGCACCCCTATACTTACAGACCAATCGGCACTAGGCGGGTAATGTGGTTAGCATTACGCCGGCTGTCTTTACTTCCCCAGGACACACATCCTGGTACCCATTTTAGGCTGGGTCGACCTGCCACGCCCCATTCCTTGATTTAAAAAAAACGCAGCCAGCAGAGTGTTTCGATCGCGGTACGTTGGAATTACGAGTCGCGCTCTCAAGCTGACATGATATATATTTTATATTTACACAGGTGGTGACGATGATAAATGGTTAAACGTTAAAAAAGAGAGGAATCAAAAAGAAGGCAGAAAAGGACCGGAGAGAGGAGATAGGTGAGCAACCACTCCATTCATTTTTTTTCTTTGATGTTGGTGATGTTTGTGATGTGTGTTAAATGAGCCTAAACATTACCAGCTACATCGATGATGATGATGATGATGATGATGATGGGGATGATGATGATTACGATGATGATGATGATGACGTTCAACCCACTAGGACATCACACCGGGCGATAAACACCCGGTGACACAAAATGCCACCATTCGGATAAGGATCACCCGGGGGACAGGTCCAAAAACCCTTATGTTAGGTCCCCCCAAAAAAAACCAGGGAAGGGCTTTTAAACATCAAAAAGTTGAGTCCCACATTGGGACATTGATGCGCTGGTAATGATAATGATGATGATAATCTAACACTGTCAGCTAACACACGCCGTCTGGAGGTGACAGGTTCAATTCCCGGCACGGAAACTATAGCTTTCGATTGTTATGTTGTCTAGGGTGTTCTTCTATCTTTCTACTTCTTTCTTTGAGTGCCGATCAATACACTTTCAGTTACTTGATTAACTTAATAATATATGCATTCCATTTTCACCAACAAGCAATTTTTGACAGAAAAAAAAAAAAAGAGCATATAACGCGAACATGCAATCTATGAATGTATAATTTATTGCACATAATGTGAACATCTGGCCGACGCTCAACACTCAGGGAAAGGATGAGACTTATATACAATCAGACGGTTACTGGTCCCATTTGAACTCCTCGCTTGCTGCTGAAGATAGGGACTGAGCACTTATGAGAGTGTCCCGAGTGCTGTTGTGTCGATTCTTAATTCAACATAATGTGTATGTAATATGTACTCGACTCGACTGCTTCAGTTCCAATATGGGACGTATAATTTGTCTTGGCGGTTGTCGGTCGCACTAATATAACCCCTACAGGGAAAACGGAGTTTCTGGGACCTGACCCGGGTTGATCCTCATCCGAATGGTGACACTTTGTGTCACTGGGTGTTTATCGCTCAGAGCGATGTCATGGTGGGGTCAAACGTCAGTCAGTCAGTTCCGGGAACTTTGTGACCCGACCAATGTAAGTTATCTTTATTACCATGTTTTTTAGGTCGTAAATGTGGGTCACATAGGTCGTAAGTCGAGAGAAGATGTAAACAATGGACAAACGTAGTTGGATGATGCAATAGTTTAGCCACTTGTTGGGAAGCTAGTTGAGCTAAACTGCCGTAAGTTGGCAACCAGGAATGAGCCGCCTGTGCTTACGTATGTGTGGAGACCAGGGCTCCTAAAATTTTCAACGTTATGGTACTTTTTTTTTTTAAGGTTGACAAAACACACAGAAATAGACATATTTTATAATTGTATGTGTGTGTGTGTAATTAAAAACAGTTAAAATGTTTTTAAAAAAACACACACACATACATAACTGCTTTACCTTGTATTTGAGCAAAAATAGAATTCCTAGTCCTTTTTATTATATTTGTTTGTTAATATCTGCATATGAGAAGCTTGGGGTCACAGTTCATTAGACGAAAGGCAGCCGAGCCAGGGCGCGCTCGGTCGCTTGATATGCCGTGATGTTATGCAGTCTCAACGTGTCAGTGACTCCTTCAATCAATATCTTCTCGGTCTTTCCCCGCCTCTTAAGGTTGCGATTTTCAGGTTGTAAGCTCTTGCTGCTGGCATCGTTGGTTTCATTCTAATTAGATGGCCAAACCATTCCATTCTTTGTTCCAGCATAAATTTGACGATGGGGGTTGTTCCAACAGTTCTTGTGATCACGTCGTTTCTCACACGGTCTCTTCTAGTTTTATTCACAGACGTTCTTAATCATCTCATCTCGCAGCTGGTGTTTTTTTCTTTTGCGTTTTGTTTTTGTTTTTTTGTCAACGTTGAAGCCTGACATTGGTAACCTAAAATCTATATAAATATTGCATTTATATTTTAGGATAGAAGGGTGCTTTATTTATTACTGCTGTACCATTTCCCCCCGCTTAGCTTGATGCACAGCTGTTGTTACGGTTTCCAAGTGATGTAAACAATTTCTGGTGCAATAACGTTGATCTTATCAATGCGTCTTTTGCTCAAGTCTTCATAAAAAAATTAGTTTTTTAATCCTTATATTGTTAAAGAAAAGGGAACGTGCCAAAACATCGGATGTGGTACAAAAAAGTACACTTTTGCTCGCCAGGGCCATACAGTTCTAAATGTGCACGAAAATTCCAACTTCGGCAGCCCTGGTAGGTCTCAAGTGTTGGTATTTACCGGCTGTGAAACGCGTTTCTGTCTAAACAAAACTCATTTTCAGGAGATACGAGGTGTATTTTGTATATTATTTGCATTTAATTCCGAGGTAATACCGGTTTTTATCATTTTAGATTATAATGTTTTGTGATTTGACGAATTAATGAGACAAGCATTGACTAAGTTACCATTATCACTTGGTGATAGTGATAGATTGAGATACTAGATACGGATATCAATTATCATACACATGAACTAACAGACGAGTTTGCATTCAAATACCCGAAAGAAATGATAGAACGATGTATAAGTTAGCAAACATGTGATCTGAAAACTCAGTAAACACATTATTTACAAATTATAACCCTAAGAGTTAAAAATGATATTTTTCTGAAAACTACAACTGCGACTACTACAGAACTTCATTTCTTATTATATTTGGTCAATGTTATATAATACATATGTATGTGTGTGTACATATATGTTCATATATAACTATTTCAAACCTGTGTGTGAACGAAATACTTTTGACAACAATAATAAATACATTTGCTACTGTGAAACATAAGTTAACATACATTATATTTAAATAGCTATTAGTCTTAGTAATATCATCAAAGGTGGAGACAGACATACTCCTTGCAGAGTGGCAAGCATCACTTCAAAGGTCCAGGGTAGTTATTGTCCTTTGGCTATTTTCTCCAGGTCCTACCGATGCATTAAGAAACGATCAGGCTGATACACTAGCCAGTTCTGCACCACTTGGTGGTGAACTGATGTATGACAAGCTGAATGTTGTAAGGGCCCTTTAAGAGCGAGTGAACAGTGCCGAGGCACAGATAGATCATTACTGTCTGAGGAGAATGGCACTGCCAAGAGTTACCAGGGAATCTGGCCGACGTTCAACACTCAGGGGAAAGATGAGACGGATATACAGTCAGACAGTTACTGGTACAATTTGAATTTTAACTGTTCGCTTTCTGCTGAAGATGGGTACGGAGCACTTATGGTGGTGTCCTGAGTGCTGTGATGTAAATTCTTAATTCAGAATATCATCAAAGATGTATTACTAGTAGTATTTCAATATCAATAATATCTTTCGCAAACCTCTTAGTTGTAATTGGGTTTTATATATATATATGTGTAATGTGTTCATTGTGTTCAGTTTAAAATAATTGCATCCTTCAATCAGTTATTTGGTGCTTTCCTAATAAGTCATCCTAAACAGACTGTCTAATATTTTGGGTGTTGTTGATAGGCTGCATGAGGTCATGGGACTGTACTCTCTCATGGGATGTAGGTTGGTTGGGGTTAGGTCCAGTTCTAGTTTTAGGGTAGTTAAAAACACCACAGAGCCAGGAAACCTGGTCTTACCACCCTATAAAATATTGGACTTTCCCTGTGACATCATCGGGGGTGACTTATTACGAAAGAACCAGTTATTTTAGTCATTTAGGTTATTTAAATTATTGTCCTATTTACACCTTAATGACTGTGATACTTAATGCTGTATACAGCAATAACAATAATTTTTTATAGACAGCCTGTTCAGTTCTTTCTGGTTCTAATTAGGACATACTGAGTGATAGTCATTTTATCATGCATATTGAAGAGAACTTGTAGCAAACACCAGCAGGAGGAGGGCACTGGAGGATGTTGTGACAACTGGAAAGATTTGTGGAAAAAAGATAAAGGAAGACAACTTGAGAAGGTTTTTGACATCCTTTTATCGTGGCATGGAGGGAGTGTCAACACACAAACTGATACACGCAGTTGTAGATCGTGGAGAAGCATGATCGCCCAGCACAGTCTGCAAGGCACTTGATAATGGTGATATCCCATTCATCCCTTCTGTTTTATAATTAGGATGTAACAGGGCTTTTTGTTCTTAAAAAAAAAAGGTGCCAGTACTCACCACAAAGTGTCCCAACAAAAAAGTGACGGTACGGAAACAGAGTTTGTAAAACAAAGATGCAGGTACTCACCACAAAGTGTTTGAAACAAAAAAATGCTGGTACTCACTAGAGAGTGTTAAAAAAAGGTACCACTACTCACCATAGAGTGTTTAAAAAAAGGTACCACTACTCACCATAGAGTGTTTAAAAAAAGGTCCCACTACTCACCATAGAGTGTTTAAAAAAAAGGTACCACTACTCACCATAGAGTGTTTAAAAAAAGGTGCCACTACTCACCACAGAGTGTTTAAAAAAGGTGCCACTACTCACCACAGAGCGTTAAAAAAAAATGCCACTACTCACCACAGAGTGTTTAAAAAAGGTGCCACTAATCCCCACAGAGTGTTAAAAAAAGGTGCCACTAATCCCCACAGAAGGTTGAAAAAAAAGTTCCTGTACTCACCACAAAGGGAGCCACCGTGGTGTAGCGGCTAGATTCTCGCCTGAGAATCAACAATGAACTTGGCTTCTAGGTCGACCCAGCCTTGAGTGGGGACCAGGTGCCATCCTGGAAAGTAAAGGTGGCCCAGAAGGTACTGACTACATCACCCGCTGAGTGCCAAAAGGTCTGTAAAATGTAGGTCTAGCCCTATATGCCCAATACGCCTGAAGGTGTTGACAATCATCCTTTAATTTACTTACTCTCTACAAAATGTCTATTACATTAGCACTTGTTGAATGTTGAATTAAGAATCAACATCACAGCACTCGGGACACCCCCATAAGCGCTCTGTCCTTATCTTCATCAGTAAGTTCAAACTTCCAGTTCTGATGGTACCAGTAACTGTTTTTTTTTTAATGACATTAATACTGAAAAAAAAAAAAACGATGCCTGAAAAACAAATTTAATACTAGGTACAGCTGCAAAAAATTCCCTCATGTAAATAGTGTTAGTCGTAATGGTAGCAGTGATTTTATCATAGTGGTAGTAATTTCATCTTAGATACCTTACTTCAACCCTAGATACCTTACTTCAACCCTTCTTGCCTCTAACATAAGTTAGTACAACTGTAGCACTAATAACAGAAGGCATGGAACAGGGAAAAGGAGGCAGGGGCAGACCTGCACAAAGATGGGCACAGGATGTAAGTGACACCTTGGGTAGGAAAGTGCACGAGGTGGGGGATCAGGCGAGAGACCGAGTTTCTTTTAGGCAGACAGTGATAAGAGCGACGTTCTACAAAGGACCTGCTACATGACATGACAGCTGTAGTCCTGTTATCACAGATATTCTGTGCAACCCTTCTGGTTTAAAACTGAAATTATAGTCAATTGTGAGATAAGATATAACTTGAACTTAGCACATAATCAACCGTTGCACACTAGTATATATTATTTTTACCAACCCTTTAAAACAAGTTCAATGTATCATCCAGATTCAAAGTTCAGTCACTGGACTTTGTTACTAATGCCCATTTGCTTGATGTAGAGTTTATAATAAAATTGAGATAACAGTGTAATACCATATGTTGACAGTTGGAGGGACTTTGGACAGGTTCAAGTCTAGCTGCTGTTAAAACTTGATGGTACTTGTGGGCACCCGTTGAAGTGATGTGTGGAAACACTTGAGATTGCGCTTTCACAGATCCGATTGAAATTATCAGTTGAAGACTTTGTTTGATTCAGACATGGGGGTGCTCAGTATGTATTGTTTTAGTTTGTACACAGTACCTTTTAATATTATTATTGTTATAAATTAATGGGTTTTTTAAATATTTTATTATTTATTTCATGTTTGGTCCAGGTATGCAAAAGAAATCTGGTCAAATATTTTGAAAGCAGCACATGATGTGCTGTATCTTTGAAAGTCATATACTGCCTTATCATTGGTGGCCAGGTTGCCCATTGGCTGGCCGGTAGACAGTTTTGTTGTCAGTCGGGAGGTATTTGGGTCTGTATATTTTAATTGCATCAACACTTCAAGAGTCGACATCACAGCACTCAGGACACTCGCATAAGTGCTTCGTCCCTAACTTCAGCAGCAAGCGAAGAGTTCCAGTTCCGATGGTACCAGTAACCGTCTGATTCTATATGGGTCTCATCCTTCCCCTGAGTGTTGAGCATGTGCCTGATCCCTGCCGCCCCATTCTCCTTAGACTGTAATGATCTATCTGTGCCTCCGCACTGTTCACTCGCTCCCAATCTATCTGCCTGCTCATTTCCAATCACACCGGTATGACCTGGAAAAAATATATAAAGGATGCTAACTACCTGGGACCTCTGAATTGATGCTTGCACTCTGCACGAAGTATGCCTGTCTCCACCTTTCTCAATATGGCTCTGTGAGTCAGTATAATCACGGCATGTGTTTACAGCTGATTCTGAAGCCAGTGGAACACAGCACTGACTGCCTCCACGTCCATTCTCAAACTAGATGTGATATCATATGCAAGGCTTTGTTGCACTAAGCGACATCCATTCCCTTTTGCTGTGAACACCTATGCCTCTTCGTCTGACTCTCATCACAAAGCCATCTGTATAGATTCTCACATCACTTGCGCAGAAATTGTCATGAATCATTTGTTGAACTTCTTATTCTGCAGCACCAGCTGGCCAGCCCCTGCACTCACAACCTTAAAAGTGAACCCTGCACAGGTCTAAAACTTACTCACACCTTGACCAACTCCTCTCCTCGCCCAAATTTATCAAGCCTGCACACGTGTCCAGTTGTGTCTTCTGCTTGCACTATCCAAGACATTCCTCTTGTCAGTCTGTAACCTTTAGCTCTACCCATGGTTTCATGCAGGAGGTACTTCTTGTCTGAAGCTAATCTGAGATTGGACTTTCAAAGAAGAATGCAAGTAGTATCGTGGACTTTCCTGTATGGGTTCTGCTGTTACATAATGGAGAGAAAAAACAATAGACTCACTGCCTCCCTAAAAGCACTTAAAAGAAAATGCCTCTAATTAGTCGCCGTTTGCAAAATTCTTGTTATAGTGACAGTAGGTCTGTTTATTTTTCCACAAAATATGCCCCAGAAGTCACATGTGGGAGTCAAAGTTGACTTATTAGGGGCGTTGCCTTCTAACTCTGCTTGCGCCTGTCTCAGAAGTAACAAACCAACACTGCATATCAATAAGCCAGATCTTAAAACTGATCTATATGCAGAACAAGAATTCTAGAACAAGACCAAAGTCTAAAACTGGATGAACAACCAGAATTTTCCACCAGAGTTTACAGCTGGTAGACGTAAAGAGGAAAGGAGAGATTGGCGTACAATAAGTAAATGTGTGTGCTGGTTGAAAATAGATTCTTTATAGAATTTTTGTTAATAGTAAAACAAATTTAATGGTGGCGTTTGTGTTTGTCATAGAATTTCTTGCCGGTCGTGTGGCCTTGGTGACGGGGTCTACAGGTGGAATTGGAGAAGGTGTGGCTCGGTCTTTGGCTCAGAAAGGAGCTAACATTATCCTCAATGGTTTTGGAGAGGATCGTCTTATACAGAACTTGGTGAAGTCCTTCAAGAGGTATCAGTTACAGTCATTCGAAGAATGTTTAATTCTTTAGTTGTACAGTGATAAGGGTTGCTGGAAATTTACAGTTTAATCTCTCTCTCTCTCTCTCTCTCTCTCTCTCTCTCTCTCTCTCTCTCTCTCTCTCTCTCTCTCTCTCTCTCTCTCTCTCTCTCTCTCTCTCTCTCCTTCTTCTTCTTCTCCCTCTCTTTGTCTCTAATCTTTTCCCTCCTATTTTTATGTTTATTTCTCTTCTTCCTCATCTCTTCATTTTCCCATTTGCTTGTCCCTCTTTCTTTATTTGTCTCCCTCTCTGTCTCTCCCTCTTCATCTGTTCCATCCTTCCTCTCTTTACCAGGTCTAGATCAGAGAGAACTTCAGTTTGCTCCCCTCTGCCACCAGGTCTAGAAAAGATGTAAGAACACTTTATCTGCACTAATATACCACACATGTATGTGTGAATAAATTACTGCATGTGCCCAGTACACCCTTGAAACAAGCAAAAATAACTTGAAAAACCCTTGAAAACCTGTCAAAATAGTAGGGGAATTTGGCTACGAACCCTGCAGTTATTTAAAAAGAAGTATTAGATATTCAGATGAGTTTATTAAAGTTTTGTATGGAGGTGTCAGCTTACAACTGCACTGAGAAGGTAAGGAATATAAGGATCTTAAAGAGAAGATCGCTGCAGCAATTGCCATGACCACGTGAATATTATGAACATGTGCCAGAAAATTCAGTACTGTCTACATATCAACAGAGCTACAAATGGCACACATATAGAGTTGAGTTGACATCACAGCACTCAGGGCATTCCCATGCATGCTCCATCCTTATCTTCAGCAGCCAGCACAGAGTTACAAAAATGATGGTACCAGTCACAATCTGGTTATATATCCATCTTGCCTTTCCTCTGAGTGTATTGAGCCACCCAGACCCTCTGGTTACACCCAGGGGCCTCATTTTCTCCAGGCCATAATAATCTTGTTTCCAAAGGGCCTTGACCACATCTGTCTTGTCATGTATCAAGACACCCATATAGAAGTGAATTGGCACCCATATAGAAATGTATTAAGGTCAGTCTAAAGCTTTAAACTTTTCTGAACATTTTAAGACGCCACATGTGTATATCCTTTAAATACTTCTTTTAAAACAGCAACAATCATTCTTGATGACCCTGTTTAATCTTTTTTATTTCTTCTTTTTCTTCTTCTTCACGTTCAGCGGCTGTAAACTCTGGTAGAAAGTTCTGTCCATCTCCAGACTTTAGTCATGTTCCAGACCAGAGTGTTGTGTGCACAACCATTTCACACATCTGACTTATTGATATGTAGACTCTTGGTTCCTTGCCCTCCGGGCAGATGTACTGCAACCTCAAAGAAAGCCCCCAAATAGTCGACTCCTACGACATGCTTGTTGGGAAAGCAGTGGGTCTGTTCTTGTTTTTCCCACAGTGGGGCCCAAGGACCCACACAGGGATAATCTATTGTGTTCCATCATCAGCTTCATAAACCACTTCTGTCGTTGAAGGTCGTGGGGAGGAGTAATTTGCGATCCAGTGCATGTTGGCTGCTACTGGCTATTGTCATGCCATGAAGGGGTAGAGTGTCTTCAATGTTGTCAATCCATATTTTTCGCTGCCGTCCTCTTGCTCTTGTAGCTGATCTTTTAAGATGTAGTGCTTGTGATGGTATTTGATGTTGCTGCATTCTAACAAGATGGCCAAACCACTTAATCTGCTGTTTCTTCTGTATTTAAATCAGATGCATTCAAGAAAAGCAAAGATAGGAAAGAGAAAAAAAAATTACAATATTTGATGGTATCAGCATAAGAAGAGGAAGGGGGTGAAAGGGGGGGGGGGGGTGGAATGTAACATTATATTGTGCACCCTCTAAGATAAAACAGATGGGGAATTATAAAACAGCCCTGAAATGGAAAAAAGGTTTCTAAGATTAGTTAAGAATACTTTGCACAACAAGAATTAAAGTTAGTTGCTTATCCTTTACAGGACATTGCAGTACCTACCCTAGCATTTTTGGGAGTGCTGTTTTTGATTTTACTGAGCAGTTTTTACCTTCAGTAGTTTGCCATTGTTTTCTAGTTCTTGATGCTTTTGAAATGAAACGCAAGGCAGTCTGCTACCGAATCGCTCACAGCTGGGACCGACCCTGGAATTACAATGCTTGTTCACAGTGCCGAAGCCACAGACACAGACACATCCAGAGTAATTAAGAATGACTGCCTGGAGCAAACTAAGTAAAGGAGAAAATGACACACAACTATAAGAAAGAGACAAACTGTTCTTTGGCCAGGGGACCCACACACACAAAAAAAGAAACACTGGCACTGGAAAATGTCAGGGTTATTGAAAAAAATTAGCAGCAGTTGATTATTGCTATTCTTCTTCTTCTTCTGCCTTTCTATCCCCCAATGGAGCATAGGCCCTCAACCAACTCATGACAAGTCGTTGATGATTGCTGTTGATGAAAATAGTGTAAACATCTCTGTTATCTTTCATAGAATATAATATCTTTCAGTGAGTATAGTGTTATCTGCCAGTGAGTTTAGTGTTATCAAGTGAGTGTTGTGTTATCCTCCAATAATTATAGTGTTATCTTCTGTTGAGTTTAGTGTTATCTTTCAGTGAGTGTAATGTTATCTGCCAGTGAGTGTAGTGTTATCTGCCACTGAGTGTAGTGTTATCTTCAAGTAAGTGTTGTGTTTTACTCTAGTTATTGTAGTGTTATCTTCAAGTGAGTGTTGTGTTTTACTCTAGTTATTGTAGTGTTATCTTCCAGTGAGTGTAGTGTTATCTGCCAGTGAGTTTAGTGTTATCGTCAAGTGAGTGTTGTGTTATCCTCCAGTAATTATAGTGTTATCTTCTGTTGAGTTTATTGTTATCTTTCAGTGAGTGTAGTGTTATCCTCCATTGTGGATAGTGTTATCTTCAATAAGTTTATTATCTTTCAGTAAGTGTAGTGTTATCCTCCAGTGAGTTTATTGTTATCTTCCAGTTAGTTTAATGCTATCTTCTAGTGAGTTTAGTGTTATCTTTCAGTGAATGTAGTTTTAGTCTTCCTGGTGGTTATCTTTCATTCATTCAGTGAGTAGAGTGTTATTTTCCAGTATGTATAGTGTTATATCTTATAGTGTGTATAATATTACCTTTCATTGAGTACAATTTTATCTTCTAATAAGTATATTTTTCTTTCAGTGATTAAAATGTTATCTTTAAATAAGCATCACATTATTTTTTTAGTGAATATAATGTTAATGCTGTGTACATTGGCGGAGACCTCTCGGACCCCAAAGATGTGAAAGCTTTGTACGACGGTTCTCTAAAGTCATTTCCTGGAGGGATTGATATATTGGTGAACAATGCTGGTAAGTGTCCAAATTTCAAGCCTGAACTCATCTTTTTGTTTAGTAAACTTGAACAGAAAAAGATTTCTTCTCCTTCTTCTTCTTAAACATTACTTTTTCTTTCTGTGTACATGGACAGATCAGTATTTTGTGGGCAAGTGAAATGCATTCACAGTAAGCTCAAGGGGGAAAACCATCAAGGAGATCAATGGTGCCTTTGCTGCTACAACTAGCAGCCTGAAAATTGAAACTGTGGCTGTCACAAGGGCACCAATCCCTATGTGGGTTCCGGGGCCCTTATATAGGGAAAACAAGAATAGACCCACTGCCTACTCAAAAGCATGTCGTAAGAGCCAAATAATTGGGAGCTTCCTTTGAAGTCAGAGTACATCTGCCTGAGAGGCAAGGAACAGCAGTCTGCATGCCAATGAGTCAGATCTGTCAAAGGAATGCACACGCAACACTCAAGTTCTGGAATAGGACTGCAGTCCAAAATTGGACGAACAACCAAAACTTTCCGCCAGAGTTTACAGCTGGTAAACGTGAAGAAGAAAAAGAAGAAGAAGGGCATTAGTATGGCTTGGTACTCAAGAATTCATGCATGCGTGCATACTTAGTGACCCAGTGAATATGCATATACAAATCCAGGTTGGTTTCCTCAGACAGGAATGGACTGCAACCCTAAGCAGTTTGCAAATGGCTGCCTTACCCTTAGTCATCAGGGCAGTTCATGCGGGTGTTCAAGGGAAGGAAAATGCGGGTTATCTTGCAAACACTGCGGTTGCTACGGCTGGTCCGGTACTGGACAGAAGCAATGTTTTCAATGCCATGCACACCACTTGCTTGACGACAAGCACACCAAACAAATGGGCATGACTCTGTATCCCTGTCTAGGCTGATGGACATTGGGGTGCAGCCTGGAGCTGCGAGAAATGAACATTTTATAAAGATGACACTATATTTTATTAATCAACACAGAACAGGCGTCATCAGACGTTTTACACTTTTAGAGCTTTTGAGGAGGAGATCAGAGCACCTATGGACCTATGTAGAGTGCCGTGATGAACATTCTTACCAATTACTTTTTCTTTCAGCTGGAAGATCTTTCTTCATTCATGCTTTTCAACTCCCAGTGGTGCATTGGTTATCAAAAAACTTGCACCGAGACTTCTTGACCATAATAACCAGAAGTGTTTATTTTAAGACAATGGACTGTCGTCTGAGCTTAGATTCCTCTCACTATTATGCATTTCATCATCATGTAACAGATCCTTTCAGAACATCACTCTCATGACAGTCTGCCTAAAAGATATTCTCACCAGCTGTCCCAGCTCATGCACTGTCCTACCCAAACAAAGAGTCACTTATATCACAACAATTCACACCCAAGTGATCTGATTATCTTTGCAGATGGTTTGGTGGTGAGAGGAAAGAGAAGTGCCTGGGGGTTCGTAGCGAAAGCCATTTGAAAATCTTTAGTTTAAGACAGCCTAGCAAACGACTTCACAACTTCTAGCATGAGAATGGAGGTGGAGGCGGTAACTGCAGCTCTCTGGTGGCTAGAAAACAAGATGCATACACATGTTGTAATTGTAACAGACTCTGAAAGCATGCTGAGAAATTTGAAGACAGGAATGCTTCGAGCAGAGTGGCTAGCTTCACTAGGAAGGTCACGGGTAGTGAGCATACTTTGGTTTTTTCTGCAGGCTGTGCTGGTATGGTGGGGAATGAACAGGCTGACTGATTGACTAGATTTGCACCACTGGGTGGATAATTGATACATGACAAGGCAGATGTGGTCAGGGCCCTTTGGGAACAAGCAACAAAGTCAGAAGTGAAACAAGATTATAATGACGAGAGAATGAGGCACCTGGGTGTAACCAGAAGGTCTTGCCAGCTCACTACCCTCAGGGGAAAGGCAAGACTGACATATAACCAGATTGTGACCTTGTGACCGGTAGCATTAGTATTGGAACTCTGTGCTTGCTGCTGAAGATGAGGACAGAGCACGCATGGGAATTTTCCTAATGCTGTGATGTAAATTCTTGACTCAGCTCAACTCAACTATTACAATTGATTAACAGTGCATGAGGTAGGTCATGGATGGACAGGGAGAACATGGCCACTGTCAAGAACTTTCTTTACTGCATGCAGTCAAGGCAAGTGGCTCCTGGGCAGATCCTTGACAGAAATAGTCTCATCCTAAACACAACCAGCCAAACATTAACAAAGCATACACATCAGTCTTTAATATAATTTACTACAAATCATAGCTACTTTACCACATAGGTGGTTCGCAACTCTACCCCAACCGCCTTTTAGGGCTTTACAATCACCATTCACACGCTGGCCATCCAGTTGTTCCAGGCATTACCTGGGTCCTAACCAACAGCCGATCCAAGCTCTTTTCTACGCTTCTGCACTTTATACTGGGACTGCTGTGCTACTGCACGGCTCTGGATAATGCGAGTGGACAGATCATGTCAGTTCACCAGACAAACCTTTCATGAACCACATCACTAACACATAACTAAATACATGAATGAATAGCCGCATAAGTAATCACCATAACCAGCTCCGACAAATACTGACTAACACAAGAATGATTCTACTGTTGAGCTGGCACACCAACACAAAATACCTGTTGCTAAATTAAGTCAAACACAGAAAACATCTCACGGTCAGAATGTCACATGTCTTCGTCCCCTTTTACAGCTTATATCTTTGTTTGTATTATAAATAGTCGTGTCCATATGTGTTCTATGTTCACAGGATTTCAGCATGTATGTCCTTTGGAGTCCTTCCCGTTGGACACTTGGAACAAAATGATCTCTGTGATGTTGACAGCTCCCTTTCAGCTCACTCAGTTTAGTGTTGGAAACATGAAGGCAAAAGGTCTGTTGATGTGATTGTTTCTATTTTGTTTTCTATTTTCCCCCTCATTTTTGTTTAAAGGTATGATTTTCTAAAGAAAATACAGTGGTGACTTCTCCTTACCTTTTGCTGGTTTGCAACAGGGATCAGATCTACAGGAAGCTCAGTGCTGTGCTATAAGGACATATGCGGACATGACCTGAAAGATGTCAACTAAGCACTTCAGGAATAGCTGCCCTAACCTTAATCTTTGTGCCAGGTCATGCGGGTGTTCAAGGGAATGAGCGTGCAGACTATCTTGCTGACACTGTAGTTGCTATGGCTGGTCCAGTACTGGACAGAAGTTATGTTATCAATGCCATGCGCTGCACTTACCATGCCGAAGAGCATGCCAAAAGACATAACTGTATATCCCTGTCTAGACTGATGGACATGGGGATGCAGCCTGGAGCTGCAAGAAATGAACATTTCACTAAGGGAACAAGACGTTTCATTAACCAATACAGAACAGGCATCATCCGTTGTTTTACACTAGTGGAGCTTTTGGGGAGGACATCAGAGCACCTATGAATCTGTCCGGAGTGCTGTGATGATAATCTTTTGTAATCACTAATCACTAGAATCAACATTGACACAGATACTTGGGAGAGATCAACTGCAGATGAACTCCTTTGGAGGCAGACAAGGAAAGACAGACTGTCATAGTTTGCAAGATGTCAAATGCAGCAAGCTATGGAGAGAAGACCTCTGAGGGAAAACCAGCCACAGAACAACAGAATGTCAACTTTTTTGGGGGGGACTACCTGACAGAGACTGCCACTCCTGCACTCGACTTTACAGTCCTAGCAGATGCTGTTCCCAAAACCAGTGGTACAACTCCATGGTCCCCAGGGACTGACAGTTGCCTACATATTTGCTGGTTTGTATATGGTTAATAAACAGACATCCAGTGAACTAAGAGGTGAGGAAAAGATGCTGGCGTTGGATAGGACACACATTGAGAAAACCGGAGAACAGCATAACTAGAATGTCTTTGCATTGGAATCCATAGGGGCTTAGGAATAAAGGAAGGCCAAAAACCACAGGGAGAAGAGAGCTGGAGAATGAAAGATGGGGAGAGCGCCATGTAATAGCGAAGGATAGAGCGACTTGGCATGAGTTGGTTGAGGGCCTATGCTCTATTGGGGATAGAAAGGCAGAAGAAAAAAGAATAAACAAGCCAAACACTTTCTCAATGCCTCGGAGATGTAAGTTTACAGAAGAATCCTAAGAATTGCTTGGACAGCCAAAGGAGCAGCCCAGTCATTTTGAAAGATCTGAGGCCTCAAAAAACAACTTATTACGAACACCAGAAAGAGAAAGTCATTATTTTTTGGTCATGTTGTGAGAAGATGGAAACTAGAGCATGTTGTGATCACTGGAAACATCTGTGGAAAGAGAGGCAGAGGCAGACAACGTCAGACTATTCTTGAACAGTCTTTTGGCATAGAGGGATGTCAGTACATGAGCTGATACATACTGTTGAAGATTGCAGATGTGGAGAGGCATGGTCGCCCACGCCAGCTGGCACAACAACTGATGATGACGGTTGCATGATATTGATGATGATGATGGTTGCACCTCTCATATTGCCACCTGAATGTTTGATGCCCAGTGACTCAAGGAGTCACTTTTCAGATGCCAATCCAATGCGGCTGAAAGGTCTGCACATATCACTGTTATGCTGTAAACAGGCTCACTGTAATTATGTCTCTCAGACAAACAAAAAGAAGAAGAAAGTTATAGATACTTTTACTCTGCGAGAAAACTATTATGTTAAATGTTCTGGACACACTTTCCCTATGAGAAAACTACTGTACATTTTCTTGACACTATTTCCCTATGAGAAAAATATTGTACATTTTCTAGACACAATTTCCCTACGAGAAAACTACTGTACATTTTCTAGACACTCTTTCCCTATGAGAAAACTACTGTACATTTTCTAGACACACCTTTCCTATGAGAAAACTATTAATTGTTACATGTTCTAGGCAATCTTTCCTTAAAAGAAAACTATTAATTACATGTTCTAGACACTATTTCCCAATGAGAAAATTATTAATTACTGGTTCTAGACACTCTTTCCCTGTGAGAAAACTATAAATTGTTACATGTTCTAGATACTATTTCCCTATGAGAAAATTATTAATTACATGTTCTAGATTCTATTTCCCTATCAGAAAACTATTAATTGCTACATGATCTGGACACTATTTCCCTATGAGAAAATTATTAATTACATGATCTAGACACTATTTCCCTATGTGAAAATTATTAATTACATGTTCTAGACACTATTTCCCTATGAGAAAGCTATGAATTACATGTTCTAGACACTCTTACCCCATGAGAAAACTATTAATTGCTACATGATCTAGATATTCTTTCCTATGAGAAAACTATTAATTGTTACATGTTCTAGATATTCTTTCCTATGAGAAAACTATTAATTGTTACATGTTCTAGATATTCTTTCCTATGAAAAAACTATTAATTGTTACATGTTCTAGATATTCTTTCCTATCAGAAAACTATTAATCGTTACATGATCTAGATATTCTTTCCCTATGAGAAAACTATTAATTGTTACATGATCTAGATATTCTTTCCTATGAGAAAACTATTAATTGTTATATGATCTAGATATTCTTTCCCTATGAGAAAACTATTAATTGTTACATAATCTAGATATTCTTTCCTATGAGAAAACTATTAATTGCTACATGTTCTAGACACTCTTTCCCAATGATAAAAATATTAATTCTAACATGTTCTAGTTACTCTTACCCCATGAGAAAACTATTATTTGTTACATGTTCTAGATACTCTTTCCCTATGAGAATAAAGAGTTTGTGTCTATTGTGCAGGCTGGGGTCGAATTATCAACATTGCATCTGCTCATGGACTGGTCGCTTCCCCGTACAAAACAGCTTACGTCACTATAAAACATGGGATGATGGGATTCACTAAGGTGAGTTAGTGCCAGACTATACTAATGGTCAGTCAGCTATATTAATGGTCATTCGGCAATATTAATGGTAATTCTTCTTCTTCTCTTCCACCTTGAACCTCATCGAAGTGTCTGGGGGAGATGTAATGTTCGTTGATGAGCTCTGTCAAGAGCACTATTAAGACTGATGTTTATTTCTGTAAGGCTGTTCTTAATGCCATCACTCCATATTTTCTGAGGTCTTCCACTCGCTCCAAACCCGTTGTAACATTTTAGTGTGGCTCGCTGTGGTAGATAGTACCAGGGCATTCTTATTAGGTGTCCAAACCACTTCATTTGTTGTTCTTTGATGACCTGTAAGACTGGCTTTATTCCTAGCATTCGTCTGATTTCATGATTTCGTTTTCTGTCTTTCTTTAATGGTCATTAAATGGCATTAATGCTCGGTAGGTTATATTAAGGGTCATTAGGTGATAATAATGGTCATTCAGTGATATTAATGGTCATTAGGCGATAATAATGGTCATTCAGCGATATTAATGCTCATTCATCATTAATCAGCAAGTCCTTTACACTCTCTCCTCGCGGCGTGCCTGAAAGTATCCATTTCCCTAGCCAGCTCTCCGGCCCCGGGTGCTTTCAATGCCAATGCACCATAAAAGTGACTTATATCATTCTTTGCAGAGGTTGACCTCTACCTTGCTTTCCACAAACTGCATCCGTCATCGCCCTCTTTTCCAAGGCACACTGACATTTGATGTGGTCAAAATAATTCAACTTTCAGGGCAGAACGCTGTTTATGAGCCAGTTCTCCTTGATGTTTAACTTGTTTAGTATGTGGATGTTTTTCCTCTTTTTGATCTTTTTTGGTCTTTTTCTTCAGTGACTGATTGAGAGTCAAGGACTCACAACCGCAAATTGCCACAGAAAAAAATGAATGATCTCAAGATTTTTACTTTAACTAATTTACAGGTGCTTTGTCATAGGTTCTTCATGATTTTTAACTTCTGCATTGCTAATGCAAGTCTTCTTTCGAGCAGTCTCCGCTGTTGTTCACTAAAGAACTCAAGTATTGGAAATCAGTGACATTTTTAATTTTCGATTGTGATACCTGGTTGGTGTGCTGAAGACATGATTTTTTTTTTTTCAAATTCAGAAAAAGATTCACTTCTTTGCTGTGCTTTTTTTCGGCCAGAATTAATTTTTCTACCCCTTGTACACTATTTTAAAGGAAAACTGCTTATTCAGCGATATTAATGGTCATTATGCGATATTAATGGTCATTTGGTGATATTATTGTTCCTTTGGCGATATTAATGGTCATTAGGCAATATTAATGGTCATTAGGCGATAATAATGGTTATTTGGTGATATTAATGGACATTTGGCGATATTAATGGTCATTTGGTGATATTCATATTCTGTTGGTACCTTTCCGTCTTTCCAGATGATATGTTATACTATGTTACAGAGATGCGTGGGAATTGTAGCCAGTTAAGACCAGGGATAAAATACCTCCTCTCCATTTTACAAAACCTGTGCAGTATTGTCACCCATGCAGTATTATCTCTCCTTCAGCATGCATTGTCAGTAGTCTGCGGCTAGCTGACGTATGCAGAATTTGCAGTGTGTCATCCTTGTTTACAGTGTTTGCTTTGATAAAACCGACAATTAATTTTAAACGTAGTCGATTTTAGAGTTCAGTTAAAAGTAAATGTTTATATGCTTCATTTTAATCAATTTTTTCTGTTGTTTTTGTTGTTTGTCCTTCACAGATAATGATGACCAGTCCTTTCATCCATTGATGACTAGATTAGGTTTTGATTTTATTACAGTACTGTGTAACTGAGGAGATACAGAGAAATGTGCCAGGAAATAAATTATGCAGTCTTTTGTTTGTGTCTTCTTTGTTCAAATTCACAACAGGGAAACATTGCTTTGATTTTTCTCTTCGTTTTTTTTTTTTGTTTCTTGTATTTCTCTTTGTTTATTTGTTTCTCATATTTTGCTTTTTTTTCCTCCTCATATTTCTCTTTATTTATTTGTTTCTTGTATTTCTCTTTATTTATTTGTTTCTCATATTTCTCTTTATTTATTTGTTTCTTGTATTTCTCTTTATTTGTTTCTCGTATTTCTCTTTATTTATTTGTTTCTCATATTTCTCTTTATTTATTTTTTTCTCATATTTCTCTTTATTTATTTGTTTCTTGTATTTCTCTTTATTTATTTGTTTCTTATATTTCTCTTTGTTTCTCATAGACTGTGGGTATAGAGACTGCAGGGTCTGGTGTCACCTGCAATGCTATATGTCCGGGATATGTAGAAACTCCCTGTAAGTGTTGTCTGTTTGTTGTCTGAACATGTTTGATCCATACCATGCATGTGCTAGATCAGGAGACATTTGTCAGTATGTTATAACCTTTGCATCCATCAGAGTTTGAGTTTTTGAACAATGGATCAATATCATGTCACACGGGTGTAACCCATGAGTGCTCTGTTCTTCTAAATCAAGCCTGAGTCCGAAGAGGCTCAACACAATGCACAGGCTCTGTAGCACTGGCGAGGATCCTGAAATACTTTTGGGTGGATTTTTAACTCCAAATTTTGCCCGGGCAGCCCTGTTAGGCTACTCTTTTCGATTTCCAACTGCCAAGAGATTTTTGTGTGTGTGCACAACAATGCACACGAGGGTCTGATCTCACTACTCAGAGACAAGGGAGAATTACTAAAAGTCCAAGTCCACGTGAAAAAATATCAGCCCTAACCGGGGATTAAACCCGAAACCTCTGGCACTTGAGGTGGACACCATACCTCGAGACAACACAGCGCCCTCTGCCTAAAATAACAAGCAAACAAACAAAAAAAGAAATAAAACCTAGGTGTAATGCATAGATATGATTGATCAAAATTTCACTGTACCCAGAAAAATCAGTTTGCAGTATTATGCCTTGAATGTTGAAATAGGAATCCACATTACAGCACTCGGGACACCCCCATCAGCGCCCCGTTCCTATCTTCAGCAGCAAGGGGAGAGTTCTAAAACAATAAAGAAAACCAATATGGTGACTTTTTCGGCATCAGTTAAAATTTACAAAGAGCAAAATAACAAAATAACAAATATCTGTATAAACAGTTTGTAGCACCCATAATGTGGAAACTATTTGTGTGTTTTCATAGAAACAAAGCCCATTGGGAGCAAGTGAACAATGCTGAGGCACAGATAGTTAATTAGGGTTTGAGGAGAATGGCACTGCGAGAAATTACAAGGGGATCTGGTCGGTGCTCGATGCTCAGGGGAAAGGCGAGACGGATATACAATCACTGGTACTATCGGAATTTTAACTCTTTGCTTGCTGCTGAAGATTTACACGGAGCGCTTATGGGAGGGTCCCGAGTGCTGGGATGTCGATTCTTAATTCAACATTCAACATAGAAACAAAGAAAAATATTGTAAAGCACATAATTACATTTTATTATCTCACTGTTTTTCCCCAAGTAAAAGGTGATGATCTCATGTATAAGACCCAACTTGATCTTGGGAAATTTGGAAAACAATTATGTGATTAAATGAAGATATTGAACTCATGTTTTATTTATCATAGAATCCATAAAACTCCTCCTCACTGTCAAAAGTCTCATCCATATGATAGTTATTAGCCTGTCTTCGTCTGTGTCTGATGACGTATCACCGTCTTCATATATTGCCTCATCCTCAGTTCCATTTGTAACATTTGAAATGCCACACTTTTTAAATAAATAACTTGACAACGATCTATATTTTCACAATATCCCAGGATCTTTTCACCCTGCTACATACTTCTATGGCCGGCGTAATGCTGACAACATTACTCACCTAGTGCCGATGGTCTGTATAAATATGGGTGCTCTTCCCATATACCCATTACCCCTAAAGGCGTGGAAAGGGATCATACTTTTTTTTATATACATACTTCTGTAGTTAGTTTCATCACACTACCTGCTAGTGTCAGATTGTCCCCAGAAAACTGAATCTATTGGTTCCATTCGTCTCTCCTGGCAACTTTGAAGGGTTTGTCAATGTTGACATCAAGTGGTTGAATCTTGATGGACAGAGGGATTTCTAACATAACAAGTGTGAAAGAGTCAGCATAAAGGTTATTTAATTCCCTCTATTCTGTGCAGGCACAAGATAATGAATGTTTTTAGTTTACAAGTAATTGCCTTCGTTGTTTTCCATGTTTCTGCTCCATACAGCAGTACTGATTTGACATTAGAATTACAAATGTATAAAATACTACTGAATTTTTTTTTTTAAATTAATGTTTTTGTCTGTTATTTCAGTATTCATCAGACAGGCAGAGGACCGAGCTAGAGATCAAGGCATCTCAATCGATGATGCAAAGGTAAGATTTATGTTTTTGTTTCGTTTGCTTATCTTTTTTTTTTTTCAATATCCTTGCCAGTGGTTTTTAGATGTGAAGGCTACAGGCTTCTGTGCAGTCTCTGGTGTGAAACTGGTCTTCAACTCTTTTATACAGATGGTTTCCATTGGAATGCCAACCAGCCAAACCTGGGATCGCTCTGCTGCATGTAGAGAGCAATGTCTGTAGCACGTATTCAGTATTCTGTGGTGCCTGTCCATATGTACAAAGTTCTGAATCCCCAATCTTGAACTTCTGGTACATATGGCTGCAAAGTCTGTTGTGCTCAGTTAATTTAGTTGCATATTCTTTACCACCACTGTATTATCCCTAATTAGTCATGCCTCAGAATATTACGAATTCAGAGATCGTGGATTATGGAGAGGCATGATCGCCCATGCCGGCGGCAAGGCACCTGATGATGATGATGATGATGATTCTTTACAGGACATTGCAAAACCAACCCCAGCATTTTAGGTTGTTGAAGTTGTTCTAGGCAAATTTTATGTTCTATAGTTTGCCATTGCTGTCTGAATGGTCACCTCTCACTACCACTGACCAAACCAACGCAGGACAAACCGTCCACAACTGGGATCGAATCCGGCACTCCAGCATTACAAAGCACATTTACAATAACTCCTAAGCCACAGACTTGTTTTCAGTCTGCAGTCTAAATATAATGGTCTGTTTCTTTCATGTGTCGGCTCTGTGGCTAAGTCGATGCGAACGCTTTGTGATGCCGGGTTTGATCCCATGTGCAGGCCATTCGCCTTGCGTTGGTTTTGACAGTGATATCAAGAAAGCTGACCATCCAGAAAGCAATGACAAACTACTGGACGTAAATTAGCCTAGAAAAACCAACGATTCTGCAACATCCTGTAAAGGATACTCAACTAACTTTCTTTCATGTGAGAAACTTGATCGGGTCTTGAAGATTGTGTCCATGACGGGAAGTGTTCCAATGATGTCTTCTGACTGAGATCAGATTTATTCTCCTCATAAGTGCAACCTGTATCTAGCTGTTCACCTGGCTCGCTAGCTCTGTTGGTTTTACCTTACAGCGCGGCGACTGGGTGATGAACTCCTTGTGTTCTGGGGATAGGCAGAAAAGCCACATTTCTCCCAGATTTACAGTATCTATCATGGAATCAAGGCCGATGGGTTGCAATATTCATAGTACTGAGCCAAAGGGTTAATAAATCATGGTTTCTGGATACTTGGGAAAAAAAATACAAACAAAAAACTAGCTGTTCTTTATGACTTCAAATGTTTGCTCATTAATCTGCCCTTTCATTTCTCGTAATGTGGCAGAGGGTGAGAACAGTCTGTTTAGATTCTGATCTAAGCTTGTTGAATTATAATATACTCATCATCATCAATTTTCACTTCTGCGGTTAAGCAATGTGGGGAGGAACAGTTTGCGATCCATTGTTTAATGGGCAGCAAAAGCTATTATAACTCCGTATTGATGTAGAAGCTCTTTAATGTCATCAATCCATATTCTCCTAGGGCGGCCTCTTGCTTTCACTTAAGATCTTTTCATGTGTGGCACTTTCTGGCTGAATTCTTACTAAATGACCAAACCATTTGCTCTTCTGTTTCTCAGTGAATTTGCTGCATGGTGTTGTTCCTACATCTGTCGGATAATATCATTTCTAACTTTATCTTGGATGGTTAAGTTGAGGGCTTTTGTTAGGCATCTCATTTCACAGGTGTTTATTTTGCATCAGTCAGCCTTTGATAATGACCAAGTCTGGCACTGGTAACACATTGTTCGTATAAATTTGCTGTTTTTAATCTGTTTGATGGCACTCATACTTACTAATTAAGTTTAAAGACAGTGTTTTAAATTGTTTGGGTCACAAGAAGCATCTGATACGTTCCTTTATAACCATGCTAAAGATCAGTGATACTTCTTTTGTTTTAAAATACCAGTGGCAAGTGTAAAAGCAGGTCTGCAAATGGGATTTTTTTTTAAGAACCCAGCTAAGCTGAGCAAAAACCCAAGCAAAACATAAGCAAAGAACAAAAAATAAATTAAAAAAACCCAGATGTTAAAAAGTACAAATTTTATAGTTACAACACTAAACATTTACCCACTTTTATATAAGGATTTGTTTTTTTGAAACCCAGATTTAAAAATTTGAACTCAAGGTGTCAAATGAAAACCCAGATCTGAGGGGGAAAACCCCATCATTGGCAGCCTTGTGTTAAAGTAAAAATCCACAATTTTGAATGGTATCTCCAGTTCTTTGTGTTTAGTGGTTTTTAAAAGCATGAAAATTGTATTTTTGAATGCTTTAGCGAATTACTAAATGTTTAAAAATCAAAATTTGAGTTAAGCTGGTTCAAGAACCAACATCACAGCACTCTGTGCATTCCCATAAGCGCTGCGTCCCCATCTATATCAGCCAGCGCAGAGTTCCAATACTAATGGTGCCAGCAACATTCTGATTCAACGTCTGTCTCACCTTTCTTCTGAGCCTCAAGCATCAACCACAACCCCTCGTCACTCCCCGCTACATCAATCTCACCAGACTGGTGATCCATCTGCTCCTCTGAACTGTACACGCTCTCCCACAAGACACTAGCCATGTCTGCCTTATCATGCATCATTATTCCACCAAGTTGTGCAGAGCCAGCCAGTCTGTCCGCGTGTTCATTTCCCAACACACTAACATTTCCAAGAGAAAAAATCCAGACAATACTCCTCACCCATGTCCTCCGCAGCGAAGCATGCCACTCTGCACAAAGCATGCCTGTCCTGACCTCCCTCAGCATGCTTTCTGAGTCACTTACAATCACGATGTGTGTGTGTCATGTTCACTAACCAGCGGAAAGCTGCAGTGACCGCCTCCACCTCCATTCTTAAACTTGATTTTATAGTATCATAAGCTAGGCTCGCCTGCACCAAACTTTAAAACCATTTGGCCACAGAATAGTCTTCCTCACAGGTATCAAAATGATTAACAGCTTTAGAAACCTCAGATTCAAATTTGTTTTAATGTGTTATTATAAATAATCAATGTGTGTTAGGTCCTTTGCAGAACATTGCTGTCATTGCAAACCTGACTAAAAGATAGCCTTTCACCAAATCTCCCACCTTGTGTACTTTCCTACCCAAGGTTTTACTTATATCCTGTGCTCATCTTCTTCTTTTGCCAGCCCCTGTCAGTCTTTCCTGGTACCATGCCTTCTGCTACTATTCTTTCTAATCCTCCTTGATGCTTGATGTGGCATCAGAGACAAGATGCTGTTTACTAGCCAAATCTCCCCTTGATGTTCAGGTCTTTTGGGATGGCAGTATTCCTTTTCTTCTTGGTCCATTGTATTCTGAGAATACTTATGTTGCATTTCAGCTGAGAAGCCTGTGTTGTTTGTACATCAGAGGAAAATATGGTGAAATGATGCTAAATGATCTGAGGCAGCAGTATCAGGGAAAATCAACAGAATTAATGTAGAAAGCCATGAGCAAGTCTGTGTGGAGACATAAACACATACACCATCTGGCAAGTCATGTGATTCTGATTATTAACGTGTGACCTGTTTTTAATTAATTTATAATTTGTGTACACATTTTTAAACAGAAACAGATTCTGACTGTGCATCCTTCGGGGGAACCTGTCAAGGTGTCTGAGGTATGTTCTTGTTTCTGTAATGTATCTAATGTATTTTTGTGTATTTGTATTGCATATGAGGTGTTTTCTTGTATCTTGTAATGTATCTGAGGTGTTTTCTTATATCTGTAATGTAGCTGAGGTGTTTTCTTGTGTAAGTAATTATCTGAGGTATGTACTTCCATTTGTAATGTATCTGAGGTATGTACTTGTATTTGTAATGTAGCTGAGGTGTTTTTGTGTGACTGTAATGTATCTGAGATGTTATTTTGTGTGTGTAATGTATCTGAGGTATGTACATGCATTTGTAATATATCTGCGGTGTTTTCTTGTATCTGTAATGTCGTTTTTCCTGTGTGTCGCTTTTTTGTGTGTAATTCTAAAATTTTTTATAATATGTGTCACTTTTCCTGTGCAACTCTAACAGTTTTTAATATGTGTCCCTCATTTTTCCTGTGTTTTTCTAACATTTTTTAAATATGAATCACTGTTCCTTTGTTTCCAACATTTCCTGTTAAATTTTGCAGGTCGGCGAAATTGCCGCCTTCTTATGCACAAGCGCAGCCAACCAGATAACAGGGACCCATTTGGCAGTGGACGGAGGATGGACAGCGCGTTAAACAGTTGCTCTAGCAGAGTGAACCAGTACGGGAGATCTGTGTACAGTTTCATCATTTTTGCAGCACTATGTGACATACATCATTTGTTTGTTATTTCTTCTTTTGAATTTAAACGTAAATGTTATGTATCAAATGTTGAATGTAAATATTGGGGGGGGGGGGGGGGGGGGGGGGGGGGGGGGGGGGGGGGGGGGGGGGTCGGAATAAAAGAAGAGTCGCTGACAGAAATGAAATAATTTTTTAAAAAAAAGTAAAATTTTGTGACCATATTAGAAGATAAGACTCATCAAAACCATGCTATAGGAAACCTTGAAAACACAGGGCAAGAGGCAGACTGATACAAGGTTTGAATAACAGATCAACATCATGGCATACGGGTAGCAACCCATCAGTGCCCTGTTCTTCTTCTAATTCAAGTCTGAGTCAGAAAAAGCTCAGCACAATAGCATCGGCGAGGATCCTAAATACTTTAGGTAGATTTTTAACTCAAAATTTAGCCCAGGTAGCGCCGTTAGGCTACTCTTTTCATATTTAAAAAAAAATGTTAGAAATACAAAGGAAAAAAGAAGGAACAAATTAAAAATTGTGTATTCAACAATGCACAACGTATCCTAGTCCACGTGAAAAAATCTCAGCCCTCACCGGGACTTGAACCCGGAACCTCTAGCACTCAAGGCAGACACCATGCCTCGAGACCACACAGAGCTTCCCTAGACTGATACAAGTGGGAGGGTAATGTCAAGAGATGGATGAACAAGTCGGTTACATCATGATCACCATGATCCTTTATATGCCATTAAACTGATAGTAGGTAATCCATTTATCTGACACTTTTAACCCTGTCACCACGAGAAATGCGGTTTTTCACGTTTATGGGTTTTGATGACATGACGTCTTTCGGCAGTGCTGGATACATCTTTTTAACAGTTTTGGTTCAGGCGGTAACTGGATGATGTTTAAACGTGTTGGGTGCGGTTACATTTACCCTAACAAATGTTTCTGCATTAAAAAAATACTGTGTTTGGTTTTGTCAACAAAACCATTGTTGTCTTTGTCAAAGGGAAGGAAAGCAGTTATGCTCAATTTGTATTTGTATGATTATTTCCCTTCTCTTAATAAAATAATCACC
This sequence comes from Candidula unifasciata, assembly GCA_905116865.2. Lineage (NCBI taxonomy): Eukaryota > Metazoa > Mollusca > Gastropoda > Stylommatophora > Geomitridae > Candidula > Candidula unifasciata. Next base: position 87,286 of record CAJHNH020001959.1, on the reverse strand, counting down.
CTCTCTCAAAAAAAGTCTATTTTAGTAATGACATGGGGGACAGTGGTGATGCAATAGCCAACAGGCTTGCTTTAGTTAGTTAGTTAATCACAAGATTATCCTCATTTCACATCTGACAAGTCCATAAGCGCTCAGATCCCATCTTCAGTATATCCCCCTGAGTGTGGCGACTAAAACACAAGTTCTGTGTTGGTTTACTATTTCTTCTTTGGCTACCTGGATAGTGTTCATGTTTGGTGACACCTCTTTTGACCTGAGGTTCTTGTAGTCTTTTGAGTGTTGCTGATTCAGTGTAGATTTCTGAATTATCTTCTCATCCTGTCTCCATGAGGCTTGCTTTACTGCTTGGTAGTCAAAGGTTTCAACCGTCCTCAGTTTTAAAAATAAACTGACCAAGACTCCAAATTTCTTCTGCTTCCTTTTCTTCCTTTGGTTTCTTAGGCTAGAGTTCCATGGAATTATAATAATGTGTTTCTTTTTGATGAATCTTTCAAAAAAGATCATTTAATATTTTGATGGATCAAAGGGGTTAGGGTTGTTGGTGTGTTGCATGGACTGTGTCCTTTGATTCAGGCCTCAGTTTTCATACTGTCGTGATCTCTTGAAGATCAACACTGGAAGTGTTGAGGTTGTTCTTTGCGTGATGCTATTGCAGGCAGATAACTGTTCTGTGGGGAAAGACTTCTATTGTCCTATCGCTTATGCCATAAAGCAGGGCTATTCGACTAAGTTTACTCAGGGGCCAACGTTTTGAAAATGGGCATCGTTGCAGGCCAGAGTTCTAGAAAAACAAAAGAGCTTTATCATGATATAACTGGCCCGCGGGCCACCAGCTTGAATAGCCTGCCATAAAGTGTTGTAGAAAGGAGTTAGATGTAGTTGTTTGTCTTTTCCCTGTTACCTAGCCTGTGTTAATGTCATATTTTACTCCCTCCACCCATCTCTTTCTTGTTCAGCCTCTTGACTTGAAGTTGCTGGCTAATTTGGTTCCATTCTGACCACACCATTTAATTTTTTGATGTTCTATGTTATCATTTATTGGCACTGTGCCTGCTGTTGTTCTTAGTTCGTCATTGGTGACTCTGTGTCTTCTAGTTTTTCCCATTGCATATTTTATACATCTCATCTCACATTTTGTGTAAATGTATCTCTAGGAATGTCCATGTCTGGCACTGATAGCACACAGTTGGTAGGAATAGCGCATTTATCAGCCAAGCTAATGCAATGAGGTCAATCCTCCTGACTTTGAACCTTCAACTTATATGCATGATAGCTGATAAATACAAATTGTTCTGCTGTTTGTTTTTTGTTATTCGGACCCACAAACTGCAAGTTTAATGATAATGGGGAATGGATATTTTAATGCCATTGTTATTTTACATTGTAGATTTTGTCTACTTTTGTCTGCATGCAATTACCTGCTTGGTTGCATTTTTGTTTGCCATTTTTTTCCTATAATGTGTTTAAACTCTGAACAACCCATTGGGTCATGGGTGACCTGACCTAAACAGTGCTTGAAAGACAAACATAGTTTATTAACATTTACAAATGTTTTCTTTAAAAGCCCAGTGTAGTGTGTGAGGAACAGAGAACGTTAACTCTAACCTAATTGAACAAATCAATGCCATTTAACTCTATCAGACCGCTGTACTGCTTTTCCGGTAATTTCCTAATCTGCGTGTAAACCGCTTTACCTAATTTTCGATACTTTGCGTACTACGTGATAAAACGCATCACAAACTAAAAATAACTAACCAATCGTGATCAACCTCATGGTTAGTCATTGCCAATGGCTGCCCATATGTGTTTGGATTTACTTTGTGTGGTTTAACAACGTGAAAAAAATTCCGAAAATTCAAAATGAAATGAGCGGCTGTTGAACTAAGCACTTCGACAGGAAAGTGAAGTAGGTCTAGGCTTTTCACAGTCCAACAGGTGATCAATACTTTGGTTGATTCAGACTCTGAAGAGGCAGAATTTCATAAAGAATACGTTGCCATTCAAGTGACATAGTCAATGAGAGTTCGAGTGATGAAAATCTTGAAAATTATAGATTGAAAACTAGATAGTAAGAGAAAGGGGGTGTGTCCTTCAAACAGCAACATCTGGTGCTCACTTTGTGAAATAAGGCTGATCCTGCTGGGTGGATTGGCACACATAGGTGGAATATTGGCGCTAGATGAAAATTAAACCTATTTTCTAAAATGTCTCCAAGTTTCAACATATTCTAGCCACTTGTTTGCATGTAACTAATATTTTTGTATATCATGTTGATTTTCTCACTTTCATGCCCAAGAGCTCAGGTATAGGGGGCAGTTAGGTTCAGGGCCTCAGGTCTGGTAGGGTTAAGTCCTCTTTGAAGATTGTAACTCTCTGGCAAGTGTTACTGCTTATTTGTACATAAGCTTCAGTTGTTTTTATTTGTATTCTTTGTTCTTCTTTTTTATGAAAAGGAGCAAGTGTTCAGAGGTTTAGCTTACTTAAGTTAGTTGTGTATCCTTTACAGGACGTTGCAGAACCAACCCCAGCATTTTTTGGCTGTTGTGGTTTTTCTAGGCAAATTTACATCCAGTAGTTTGCCATTGCTGTCTGGACGGTCAGCTTCTCGATACCACTGTCGAAACTAACACAAGGTGCAGAGCCCTCAGCTGGAATCGACCCCGGCAATACAAAGCACGTTCGCAACGCCTAAGCCACAGATGCCGACAGCTTACTAGTTGCAGAAATAATTGTTTGCGGGTTCCAATCCCTAGGCAGATGGGTTTTAAATTTTTTTTTTTTTTAACCTATCCTGTGGGCAGTGTGGTGACTGCTATGAAAGTAACTGACCCTTTTCCGCACCTTTAGGCGTAGTGGGCATATAGGGCTAGACCTATATTTCGTAGACTGATCGTTAGATGATGTGGCCAACATCATGTTGGCCACCTTCGCTTTCCAGGACTTCTACCTGATACCTATTTTAGTCTGCGTCAACCTGGGAGCTAAGATCATTTTTTAAACAAATTTGTTTTAAAAAAATACTAAAGGTCCTTTTTCCACATCTTTAGGCATATAGGGCTAGACCTATATTTTTATAGACCAGTCGGCAGAGTGATGTGGTCAGCATCATGATGGTCATCTTTACTTTCCCAGGACAGCACATCCTGTTACCCGTTTTAGGCTGGGTCGACCTGCCACGCCCCATACCATGATAAAAATCCATGCAGTCAGTAGTGGGTTTCGATCGCAGGATGTTAAAATCACGAGTCCACGGACGCTGCAAACTAATTTTGCTCAATGCAGATTTGAGCCCACTAGCTTCTGACCCGAGGTGCGCTGCTAGCTGCTGTGGCAGCTCCGACTGTTAGCTGTAATGGTGGTGTTTAAAAAAAATTAATAGGACAATAAGCTGTACCTGTTTTGTATCGTACAATAAGCTGTAATGGTTTTTATGTAACTGTGAGCTGTAATTATGGTTTCTATATTATACGATGACCTGTAATGATCCTTTAAATATCGCACAAATAATTTATAATAATGGTTTTTATATTGTATGGTAAGTTGGTTTGATAGTGATTTTTTGTAAAAGGTAAATCGGGTGTAATATTGTTTTATATTATAGTAAGTTATGAGTTGAGAACTGGCACCATAGCAATCTGGACATTCTCATAAGTGTTCCTTCCCCATGTTCAGCAGTAAGCGCAAAGTTCTAATTCTGATGGTACCAGTAACAGTATTATTGTATATCTATCTCGCATCTCTCCTGAGTGTTGAGCATTGTCCAGATCCCTTGGACACTTCACACTGCATTGTCCAGATCCCTTGGTCACTTCTCACTGCATTGTCCAGATCCCTTGGTCACTTCTCACTGCATTGTCCAGATCCCTTGGCCACTTCACACTGCATTGTTCTCTTAAAACTGGGATGATTTGTTTATGCCTTTACACTGTTTACTCACTCTCAGAGAACCCTTATAAGATCTAGCTTGTTATGCATTAATTTGCCCCCCACGATATGCAGAACCAGCCAGTCAATCTGCATGTTCATTTCCGAACACACTGAAAATCCTGGAGAAAAATATCCCAGTTGTTATGGTGAATTTGACTGTAATGTTTGTGTTTTAAAGTAAACTGGCTATAATGTTGGTTTTGTAATAGTGAATTAGCTCTAATGATGGTTAATTTATGGTAAATTAGCTGTAATGTTGGTTTTGTAATGGTAAATTAGCTCTAATTATGGTTAGTTTACCCTAAATTAGCTGTAATGTTAATTTATAATATTAAATAAACTGTAATTATTGTTCAGTACGGTATATGAAAATATGGGAAACTTTATCACAGAGTGGTTAAATTGATTAGCTCATGCTTTAAATTTAAGGGTTTTTTTTAGGCTGCATTCTTTGGTTTGTAAGTTCAGTTTTCCTGGAAGCACATTGCTGGAGACCGGAAGTTTATGCTTTGCGCAGCCAAAGGAGTTCCAGCCACTTTGTTTGGAGACTTAGCCATATGGGATAACATTAAAGACAGAGAAGTCAGTCCTTTCCCTTTCAAGCAGTAGTGATCGTTTTGTATGGAGCTTCCCATATGGGTTCCAGAGCCCTACTTTAGGGGAAATCAGAATAGAGCCACTGTGCCGCTACCGAGCATTTTGTAACACAGTAACTAATTAGGGGTGTTTTTGTCAAAGTCAGAGTGCATCTACCTGAGAGGCAAGGAACAAACAGTCTGCGTACAAATAAGTCAGATCTGAAAAACAAATGTTTAGGTAAAATGCCAGTTCTTTAACAAGACTAAAGTCCAGAAGTGGACAAACAACCAAACTTTTCTGCTAAACTTTACAGACAGTGAACTCAAAGAGGCTGAAACAAGAATGCAACAAGCCAACAGTGTCAGGTATCTACTGACCCCAATTTTGAAACACCCTCATGATAGAGACAAAAAAGGCTAATTAGAAATGCTAACCTTGCGCTATCAGTGTCATGCTAGGACACTGACTAATGAACATGAAATAAAACTAACCACCTGCAAAATGAGATGTTTCTTGAACAAAACTAGAAGAGATCATGTGAGAAACAAAGAAATAACAAGAACTATTAGAACAATGCCTATAATTAAATTTTTTGAAAAACAAGGATTGAAATGGTTTGGCTATTTAATCAGGATGACTACAGTGATGCCAGGATCAAGAGCAAACAACATGAAAGTAGAAACATCAATGTAGGGGATGACCAAGAAGTAGATGGATTGAAGGAGTCACTATTTTGAGACTCCACAGCATACCAGGCAACAGATCGTCCCCTAGCTCGGAAACTTATCATCTGTTAACCTGCTACGTCTAGTGGCACAAAGTAGAAAATGGAAAAAAGAAGAAAACAACGTTAAGAGGAAGAAGAAATAAGTTACAATACACTGTAATTATAGTTTTGTAATGGGTCAGTAAATTGTAATGTTGATTCTGAAGTTTTATTGTCACATGACACATTTTTGTGTATGTATGCATGTATGTATGTATGTATGTATGTGTGTATGTGTGTGCATGTATGTGCAATCTTTTAACCATTTCCTTCCAAAAAGACACAAGACCGACATTTCTGCTTAGTACCATTTCCCAGTGGGTGCTGCTTTTCCCAACTTGCTGTGGAGACATGTTGACAAGATATGAATTCATTGCATCTGTGACCGTGCAAACATTTATCATCAGAAGAGATAATCAAGTAGTTTTTTTACAACAACAAAAAGTTTTGGGGTAAAAGTCTTTTTTTATTTTTTAAATGGCTCTGTTTGTAGAAATTGCTATGTCATAACTTTCACATTGGCTACAGTGATTACATGGTCACAGGGTCAAAAGTCACACTATAATAAGTTCCAAAGCCCCAAGAAATATAAGCCAGTTTATTCTGTGTGGCATTACTTCCCTTACTTACCAATGCCACAGGGCGTGGACTTTAAGAAGACTTCCATTGATCTCAATAGTGCTGTTCACGGTAACCGTGACGTTGACCTTTCCTTCATAACTTTTTGATCTCTTCTGAGTCACAGGGGTGTGAGTCTATTATATCCGCGATATCTCACGGAACGGCGCAATGAACGGTGACAGGCAACATCGGTCAATGTGTTGCTCACAGAACGGCACAATGAACAGCGAAAGGCCGCAACATCGCACATCGTCTGTGTTCCCGGAATAATCTAGAATTAGGTCACACCCCTACACTCCAGAGCAGTCCAGTGATTTATGAATGAAACAGCGTGCAATACCTAACCTAATTTAAACATCACGGGTACTGTGAACAGCACCCTCTCAATAGTTGCGTTTAGAGTGAATTGTATTTGTATCTTATTTATTCTGACATCTGTAGAATTGTTGTTTTCACCTGATTTTTCTGGAATTTCCAAAAATCATAAAGTACATGAGCTTAGCTTTTTCGTGGGGCTAAGTCAGTTGGTTGAAAGTGTTATAACAGCAGTGATTGTTTTGTATGGATCAATAAATTGTTATGATGATTTTGCAGTTTTATTATTTCAAATGAAAATTTTGTTTGCGGCAATCCTTTAATGCGGATCTGTTTTTTTTCTTTGTTGCCTCTGCAATTATTCTGCTTGACCAAATAATCTCCAGTCATTCCTTTTGTGATACTCTGGACCTGATCTCACTTATCACACTTTACTGACCTCTTATTTTGGTGTTTGGGTTTTGCTGTTTTGTTCCTTTTTTCAATTTGCTGTGTTTTTTTTGGTTCTCCATTTGTTATTTACAAGGTGATTTTACACTAATTGCAATACTGAATCAGTTAAGGGAAAGAGGAGAAGAGACAGACCAAGAAAGACCTGGTTACAGTACTTGACTGACTGGAAAGGCCTCAGGCATGCAACAATAAAGTCCAACGCAACTGACCACCAAAGGTGGAGAGAGATGATCAGACAGTCAAGAGAAACTGGTGACCCAACGACACTTAGTTTTACGGAATGATGATGATGAATCAGATGGAATAGCTTTGTGGCTGGATGCTCCACTGCCAGCCTGAAGACTTTTGGAGTCTTTAGCAGACACGACAAGAATGCAATCGTCAAGATCACACACAGCACCAGTCATGATGTAATGTGTGCGCAGTTCTTTCTATTTGCATATATATATGTGTGGACACAACTATTTTTGTTTGCATATTGTGTATGTCTATCTATCTATCTATCTATCTATCTATCTATCTATCTATCTATCTATCTATCTATCTATCTATCTATCTATCTATCTATCTATCTGTCTGTCTGTCTGTCTGTCTGTCTGTCTGTCTGTCTGTCTGTCTGTCTGTCTGTCTACCTATCTGTCTTTCTCCCTACCTACCTATCTATGAATTATCTGACTATCTATCTATTATCTGTCTGTATGTCTGTCTGTCTATCTGTCATAAATCTCACTCTTTTTGTCTCTCTGTCCTAGGAAGTAAAAGTTACCACTGTTTTGTTGACCACATCACTCATTGAGGGCCTTTTGGTCTACAAAATATATGAGTCTAGCCCGATATACCTGATGCGTCACAGGCGTACAAATGGTACGTTACTATTTACTTACAATAATAATCTTATTTTCTCTACTCCTGGAATGCCTCGCGGCGTCAGGGCAGGAAGAGATCTCTGGATTAGGCCCTTCTGTTTGCTTTTTGTAAAGTAATTTTGAGTGTCTCTGATATTTCTGCAGTCCATCTTCTGCATGGTCGGCCCCCGGCTCTGTTACCTTTGTATCTGTATAATATTGCTCTCTGTGATGCTCTGTCTTATGCCAGTTTTGTTACATGGCCAAACCATTTGATTTGTTGTCCGCCTATAAAGTTCAGTATTTATTCTGTGCTGACTCTCCTCCTGATCTCATCATTCTTGAGTAAGATCATGTCTTATTACACCTAGCATAATACATAAATATTTCATTTCTGTCGTGACTATTTTCCTTCTTTCTTCACTTACAGTATTAAGTGGTTAGAAAGCTTAGCTCTCACGCAAGAGAGAACTGATTGATCTATAAAATATATGTCAAATATCATATGCCTAGTACTCGTGTAACAAAGGGTCCCTTACTGTTTACTCACAACACGGAGTTAGAAAGCTAAGCTCTCATGCAAGAGAACCAGGTTTGAATCCTTTGTAAGACAATAGCCATTTTGTTCTGCCAGGGACAAAAATAAGAGTCTTAACATAAACATGTCGTGGTGACCAGATTCGCCTCGCTGACTGACCATGCAGCCCTAAATTATTGGGCTCTTGACATCCACCCCCCCCCCCCCCCCCCCACTTTGTTTTTAACCTTCACCATCCTAACAAATGAGTCCATACAGGCACAAATGACAGTTTTTTTGACAATTTTGTCATGACAGTTATTTGACAATTGTGTCATGACATTTATTTGACAGTTTTGTAATGACAGTTATTTGAAAAGTGATTTTTATATACACTAAAGTATGGACATGACAATTGTTATTCAAACAGTCATTTTATATGCATTACAGTATGGCCATATAAATGTTATTTGAAAGTTATTTTACATACATTACAATATCCCTGTGACATTTGTTAGTTAAAATGAGATTTCACATGTATTAAATATTACTGTGACAGTTAGTTACACAGTAATTTTATATGTAAAATGTTGGTTAAAAATGTCATTACAATTTTGAAGTTATAATGCAGCAAGACCATTTTTAAAGCTTATATTATATTTGGCTTTGTTTGTTTGTCTGGTCCAGTTTTTGCTTTAGATTTTTTTTTTTCTGTAGAGAATGATTCATCTGGGAGTGAGCAGATAATCTGGAAAATTTTTTCACCCACATGGGAAAAAGGCGGGCAAACTTTTAATCAGATGGCAACTTGCACGATCAGTGAGGAAACTGTTGCTGCTGAAATGGGGACAGAGCATGTGTGGATATGGCCTGAATGCAGTGATATCAGTTCTTGATTCATTCATTCACTCAAAGGCTAAGGACATAGTCCAGAGTCACAATGTAGAAATCAAGGGAAAACTACCACATTATCTCATCATAAATACATATTCTTCTTTATTTACTTTCTAGTTACTTCATCAAAGTATTGGGAAAAGACATTCAATTTCTATGTATGCTATTTCTAATGCATAATATAGGCTCAGTTGGTTTGGCCATGTAACATTGGCATCAGACAGAACACCACAGACAGCAGTGTTATTCAGATACATCGGTAACAGTGCCAGAGGTTCGACCACGCAGAATATGGACCGCAGAAATATCAGAGACACTGAAAAGTACTTTTTATGAAGCAAACAGAAGAACTCATTCCAGATATATCTTCCTGCCCTGACGCCGCAAGGCCTTCTAAGAGTAGAGAAAAGGAGTAGTAGTATAGGTTCACCTTTATTTCTTGATACTGTTGCTCCATCTTGTGTATGGTCTTGCCCTTGCTCTGTTTTCATATTTCTTCAGCGTGGCTCTGTGGCTGTTGGTACTGAGGCATCCATTGCTCTTTATTGGACTGAATGATTGATTTGAGTACTAGTTTTCTCAATTCTTCATTTTTAATCTTATCTCTTTTTGTTTCTGCAGCAGTTCTTCTAAGATATCTCATCTCTATTATAAATTTCACATACATTAGTTGTACGGGTTAATGTTTAACACTGGTACCTATACGAGTAATGAAATGTCTACGCCAAATCCTAAATCTTCTTCTTTTTCTTCTTTCTTCTTCTTCTTTCTTTTGTCAATATCTGCTTAGGCATCGCAGCTCATCAGATGATCTGCAGCCAAGTCAGGGCGTACTCAGTCGGTTGATATGCCATGATGTTATGCAGTCTCAAGGTGTCAGTGACTCCTTCAGTCCATCTTCTTCTCAGTCTTCCTCTGCCTCTTGGTGTTCCGATTTTCAGGTTGTACGCTCTTGCTGCTGGCATTGCTTGTTTCATTCTCATTCTTTGTTTCTCAATAAATTTGATGATGGGTTTTATTTAAAAGTTCTTGTGATCACGTCGTTTCTTTCTTATCTCTTCTGGTTTTATTCACAGCCATTCTCAAACATTGCATCTCACAGGTGGTTAGTTTTCTGTCATGTTATTTTGTCAATGTCCAAGTCTGACATTGGTAACCTAAAGTCGGTGTAAATATTGCATTTATAATTTGTCTTTTTGTCTCTGATGGGATAGCAGGGAGTTTAAAAGTGAAGCAAGTTGGTACGTAACATTGTTGGCTTGTTGGATTCTCGTGTCTATCTCTCTGTTTATTTTACCATTGTGTGTGAAGAGGCTTCCCAAGTATTTAAATTGTTGCACTTGTTTCAGACTTTGATCTTAGATCTTTATGTTAATGGTTTGTCGCTCTCTACTCATTCTCATAACTTCTGTTGTTTTTTCAATATTGATCTTCATGTGATGTTTAAGGAAACTGAGGTGTAGTTGGTTTATGTGATCCTGCAGCTGTTTGCTTTCACTGTGGAATATGCACTGATCGTCGGCAAAGACCAGCTCATTGAAGTCTTCCTTTTTATCAACATCTGGTGGTGTTATGTCTGTTTTATTAATATTGTCAATTCGTTCACTTAAAACAGATTATCTATATCTGCAATTTTGTCTCTAGTATGAACTTCACTGTCTTTTGTAATTCACTCAGCAACCCTTAAAAGCTGATTCACCAATCTTAAAAGTTGTATACATGTGGATGTGAATCTCACATGTCACTAGAAGAGACAGAATCAAAAGTGACAATATCATGGAAGAAGCTGGGACGGAACCAGTACATCAAAAGATAACATCATATTTTTCTGGCTTGTGTCAAGACTACCCCCTGCTAATGCACCTCACAATGTCGCTTGGCGCAACAAAGTCTGACAAATGATATCACAATGTCTAGTTTGAGAATGGAGGTGGAGGCAGTCACTGCTGCCTTCCGCTGGCTTGAGAATCAGGTATGCTCCGTGCAGAGTGACAAGCATCACTTCAAAGGTCCCGGGAAGATAGTATCCTTTGGATATTCTCTCCAGGTTCTGAAGGTGTGTTGGGAAATGAACATGCAGATAGACTGGCTGGTTCGGCACCACCTGCCGGTGAATTGATGTATGACAAGCTAGACGTTGTGAGTGCCCTTTGGGAGCGAGTGAACAGTGCGGAAGCGCAAATAAATCATTACGGTCTGAGGAGAATGGCGCTGCGAGGAGTTACCAGGGGATCTGGCCGATGCTTAACACACAAGGGAAAGGTGAGACGGATATATAGTCAGACAGTTACTGGTGCCATCGGAATTGGAACTCTTCATTTGCTGCTGAAGATGAGGATGGAGCACTTATGGGGGTGTCCTGAGTGTTATGATATTGACTCTTAATTCCGACAAAATGAAAGCAGAACTAGAGGTTGACCATGCAAGCGATGGATAGACAGAATATGCGAGGTAACAAATACCAGCATTGATGTAGCACATACCAAGTACCGGTTATCTCTTTAAAACCAGACATTGAAAGGCAAAACAGGATTAGAGGAGAAGAACAACACATAAATACAAAAATAAATGTAAAGCAACAACAACACAATGCAAGCTGTGTAAACAGTGGTAACAGTTTATTACAAAACTGGTCTTGTAAAAGATACAAACATCCTGAGCCTGTAGGAAAGTTAGAATGCTGAAGGTGTTTTTCAATGTTCTTTGGGTACTTTAGGCAAATTGTGTGGGGTCAGGACAGTAGGCAAACTGGGTCAGGACAGCAGGTAAACTGTCTGGGTCAGGACAGCAGGTAAACGTCTGGGATGGGACAGTAGCTAAACTGTCTGGGTCAGAACAACAGGTAAACTGTCTCAGGACAGCGGGTAAACTGTCTGGGTCAGGATAGCAGGTAAACTGTTTGGGTCAGGACAGCAGGTAAACTGTCTGGGTCAGGACAGCAGGTAAACTGTCTGGGTCAGAACAGCAGGTAAATTGTCTGGGTCAGGACAGCAGGTAAACTGTCTGGGTCAGGACAGCAGGTAAACTGTCTGGGTCAGGACAGCAGGTAAACTGTCTGGGACTGGACAGCAGGTAAACTGTCTGGGACATGACAGCAGGTAAACTGTCTGGGACAGAACAGCGGGTAAACTGTCTGGGTCAGGACAGCAGGTAAACTGTTTGGGTCATGACAGTTATCAAATATATAAACATTTTTAATTCCGGTCACTGAATGGCACAAGTCATGAAAATGGAATAACAAGGGATCAGTTGGAGCATCTCTCTCTCTTTCTCCCTCCTTCTCACTGTCTGTCTGTGTGAGTCAGTGTGTGTGGGAAGAGAGGAGGGATAATTATAGAAAATTAAAAAGAAATGAAACAACTGAAGCATGTTTGTGTGCTAATTAGAGAAAATGGAATGGCAAATCAATTGAGAGTGTGGAGGAGAAAAGTAGAAAAGGTAATGGCATGACATCTACGAATGCAATTGTGGGAAGAATAATAAAACAAAAAATATAATAGTTTGAGCAACTGTGAAAATGGGATTACAAGAAGAAGCCTTTGAGCCTGCGCGATATGTATCCGACCAATATTTACATCAAAACAAATGCAGGATTCTTATATAAGGGTTAAAAATTGGGCAAGTTTACTTTCTTTTGTAGAATCAAACAGATCTGACTCTTTCATTCGTAAGCCACACCTGTGTTAATGAAACTACCACTTGATTCCCCTCCACATCATGTGTTCCCAAATAAATCATTACGGTCTGAGGAGAATGGCGCTGCGAGGAGTTACCAGGGGATCTGGCCGATGCTCAACACACAAGGGAAGGGTGAGACGGATATATAGTCAGACAGTTACTGGTGCCATCAAAATTGGAACTCTTCATTTGCTGCTGAAGATGGGGATGGAACACTTATGGGGGTGTCCTGAGTGTTATGATATTGACTCCTAATTCAGACAAAATGAAAGCAGAACTAGAGGTTGACCATGCAAGCGATGGATAGACAGAATATGCGAGGTAACAAATACCAGCATTGATGTAGCACATACCAAGTACCGGTTATCTCTTTAAAACCAGACATTGAAAGGCAAAACAGGATTAGAGGAGAAGAACAACACATAAATACACACACAAAAATGTAAAGCAACAACAACACAATGCAAGCTGTGTAAACAGTGGTAACAGTTTATTACAAAACTGGTCTTGTAAAAGATACAAACATCCTGAGCCTGTAGGAAAGTTAGAATGCTGAAGGCGTTTTCAATGTTCTTTGGGTACTTTAGGCAAATTGTGTGGGGTCAGGACAGTACGCAAACTGTCTGGGTCAGGACAGCAGGTGAACTGTCTGGGACAGGACAGTAGGTAAACTGTCTGGGTCAGGACAACAGGTAAACTGTCTCAGGACAGCAAGTAACCTGGGTCAGGACAGCAGGTAAATTGTCTGGGTCAGGACAGCAGGTAAACTGTTTGGGTCAGGACAGCAGGTAAACTGTCTGGGACATGACAGCAGGTAAACTGTCTGGGTCAGGACAGCAGGTAAACTGTCTGGGACATGACAGCAGGTAAACTGTCTGGGTCAGGACAGCAGGTAAACTGTTTGGGTCAGGACAGCAGGTAAACTGTCTGGGACATGACAGCAGGTAAACTGTCAGGGTCAGGACAGCAGGTAAACTGTCTCAGGACAGCAGGTAAACTGTCTGGGTCAGGACAGCAGGTAAACTGTCTGGGTCAGGACAGCAGGTAAACTGTCTAGGTCAGGACAGCAGGTAAACTGTCTGGGACTGGACAGCAGGTAAAATGTCTGGGACATGACAGCAGGTAAACTGTCTGGGACAGAACAGCAGGTAAACTGTCTGGGTCAGGACAGCAGGTAAACTGTTTGGGTCATGACAGTTATCAAATATATAAACATATTTAATTCCGGTCACCGAATGGCACAAGTCATGAAAATGGAATGGCAAGGGATCAGTTGGAGCATCTCTCTCTCTTTCTCCCTCCTTCTCACTGTCTGTCTGTGTGAGTCAGTGTGTGTGGGAGGAGAGGAGGGATTATTATAGAAAATTAAAAAGAAATGAAACAATTGAAGCATGTTTGTGTGCTAATTAGAGAAAATGGAATGGCAAATCAATTGCGAGTGTGGAGAAGAAAAGTAGAAAAGGTAATGGCATGACATCTACGAATGCAATTGTGGGAAGAATAATAAAACAAAAAATATAATAGCTTGAGCAACTGTGAAAATGGGATTACAAGAAGAAGCCTTTGAGCCTGCGCGATATGTATCCGACCAATATTTACATCAAAACAAATGCAGGATTCTTATATAAGGGTTAAAAATTGGGCAAGTTTACTTTCTTTTGTAGAATCAAACAGATCTGACTCTTTCATTCGTAAGCCACACCTGATGTGTTAATGAAACTACCACTTGATTCCCCTCCACATCATGTGTTCCCTTTTTTTTTTTTTTTTTTTTTATTTTGGTCAGACACACTAAAGAAATCTGGCTATCAAATGATCACTACCACAGTGTGTACTGCAGTCTTTAAAAAAAAAAAATGCATTCACACTTTGTTGTCATGGAGTTAAAAATCTACCCAAAGTATTTCGGTGAACAAGAAGTAGCAGAAGTAACACTCTCTGTAGCAACCAGTAACACTCTCTGTGTGGTATAAGTGCTTGTTCCAAAAATATCTGTATCATGACACTCTCTGTAGCACCAGTGACACTCTCTGTAGCACCAGTGACACTCTCTGTAGCACCAGTGACACTCTCTGTAGCACAGTGACACACTCTGTAGCACCAGTGACACTGTGTAGCACCAGTGACACTCTCTGTAGCACCAGTGACACTCTCTGTAGCACCAGTGACACTCTCTGTAGCACCAGTGACACTCACACCAGTGTAGCACCAGTAACACTCCCTGTAGCAATTGACACTAGCACCAGTGACACTCCCTGTAGCACCAGTGACACTCCCTGTAGCACCAGTGGCACTTCCTGTAGCACCAGTGACACTTCCTGTAGCACCAGTGACACTCCCTGTAGCACCAGTGACACTCTCTGTAGCACCAGTGACACTCTCCTGTAGCACCAGTGACACTTCCTGTAGCACCAGTGACACTCTCTGTAGCACCAGTGACACTCTCTGTAGCACCAGTGACACTCTCTGTAGCACCAGTGACACTCTCTGTAGCACCAGTGACACTCTCTGTAGCACCAGTGACACTCTCTGTAGCACCAGTGACACTTCCTGTAGCACCAGTGACACTCTCTGTAGCACCAGTGACACTCTCTGTAGCACCAGTGACACTCTCTGTAGCACCAGTGACACTCTCTGTAGCACCAGTGAAACACTCCTGTAGCACCAGTGACACTCACTGTAGCACCAGTGACACTCTCTGTAGCACCAGTGACACTCTCTGTAGCACCAGTGACACTCTCTGTAGCACCAGTGACACTCTCTGTAGCACCAGTGACACTCTCTGTAGCACCAGTGACACTCACCAGTGACACTCTCTGTAGCACCAGTGACACTCTCTGTAGCACCAGTGACACTCCCTGTAGCACCAGTGACACTCTCTGTAGCACCAGTGACACTCTCTGTAGCACCAGTGACACTCTCTGTAGCACCAGTGACACTCTCTGTAGCACCAGTGACACTCTCTGTAGCACCAGTGACACTCTCTGTAGCACCAGTGACAACAACTCTCTGACTCTAGCACCAGTGACACTCCCTGTAGCACCAGTGACACTCTGTAGCACCAGTGACACTCTCTGTAGCACCAGTGACACTCTCTGTAGCACCAGTGAAACAACACTCCCTGTAGCACCAGTGAACACTCTCTCTCTCTGTAGCACCAGTGACACTCTCTGTAGCACCAGTGACACTTCTCTGTAGCACCAGTGACACTCCTGTAGCCTCACTCTCCTGTGCAGCACAGTGAAACACTGTAGCCCCAGTGACACTCTAGTAGCACCAGTGACACTCTCTGTAGCACCAGTGACACTCTCTGTAGCACCAGTGTAGCTCTCTGTAGCACCAGTGACACTCTCTGTAGCACAGTGACACAACTCTCTGTAGCACCAGTGAGCACCAGTGACACTTCCTGTAGCACCAGTGACACTCCCTGTAGCACCAGTGACACTCTCTGTAGCACCAGTAACACTCCCTGTAGCACCAGTGACACTCCCTGTAGCACCAGTGACACTCTCTGTAGCACCAGTGACACTCTCTGTAGCACCAGTGACACTCTCTGTAGCACCAGTAACACTCCTGTAGCACCAGTGACACTCTCTGTAGCACCAGTGACACTCTCTGTAGCACCAGTGACACTCTCTGTAGCACCAGTGAAACACTCCACCCCAGTGACACTCTCTGTAGCACAGTGACACTGTAGCACAGTGACTCCACCACCAGTCTCTGTAGCACCAGTGAAACACTCTCTGTAGCACCAGTAGCACTCTGTAGCACCAGTGACACTCTCTGTAGCACCAGTGAACACTCTCTGTAGCACCACCCACTCTCTGTAGCACCAGTGACACACTAGCACCATCTCTCTGTAGCACCAGTGACACTCTCTGTAGCACCAGTGACACTCTGTAGCACCAGTGACACTCTCTGTAGCACCAGTGAAACAACACTTCCTGTAGCACAGTGACTCTCCTGTAGCACCAGTGACCATCTCTGTAGCACCAGTGACACTCTCTGTAGCACCAGTGACACTCTCTGTAGCACCACACTCTCTGTAGCACCAGTGACACTCTCTGTAGCACCAGTGACACTCTCTGTAGCACCAGTGACACTCTGTAGCACAGTGACACTCTCTGTACACCAGTGACACTCTGTAGCACACAGTGAAACAACTCCACCCATCTCTGTAGCACCAGTGTACACACTCTCTGTAGCACCAGTGAACACTCTCTGTAGCACAGTGACACTCTGTAGCACCACACTCTCTGTAGCACCAGTGACCCATCTCTGTAGCACCAGTGACACTCTCCTGTAGCACCAGTGACACTCTCTGTAGCACCAGTGACACTCTCCTGTAGCACCAGTGACACTCTCTGTAGCACCAGTGAAACTCTCCTGTAGCACCAGTACACTCCACCAGTGACACTCTCTGTAGCACCAGTGACACTCCTGTAGCACCAGTGACACTCTCCTGTAGCACCAGTGACACTCCCTGTAGCACCAGTGACACTCTCTGTAGCACCAGTGAAAACACTCCTGTAGCTGTAGTAGCACCAGTGAAACACTCTCTGTAGCACCAGTGACACTCTGTAGCACCAGTGACACTCTCTGTAGCACCAGTGACACTCTCTGTAGCACCAGTGACACTCACAGTAGCACCAGTGACACACTTCTCTGTAGCACAGTGAACAACTCTGTAGCACCAGTAGCACTCCTGTAGCACCAGTAACACTCCACCACCACTCTCTGTAGCACAGTGACACTCTGTAGCACCAGTCACTGTAGCACCAGTGACACTCTCTGTAGCACAGCACTCTCTGTAGCACTGACACTCTCTGTAGCACCAGTGACACTCTCTGTAGCACCAGTGAAACACTCTCTGTAGCACCAGTGACACTCTCCTGTAGCACACCACTGCACCATCTCTGTAGCACCAGTGACTCTCTGTACCAGTCACTGTAGCACCAGTGACACTCTGTAGCACCAGTATCTCTGTAGCACAGTGAAACAACTGTAGCACCAGTCACTCTCTGTAGCACCAGTGACACTCTCTGTAGCACCAGTGACTCTGTAGCACCAGTGACACTCTCCTGTAGCACCAGTGACACTCTCTCTGTAGCACCAGTGACACTCCCTGTAGCACCATCACTGTAGCACAGTGAAACAACTGTAGCACCAGTGACACTCTCTGTAGCACAGTGAAACAACTGTAGCACCAGTGACACTCTCTGTAGCACCAGTGACACTCTCTGTAGCACCATCTCTGTAGCACCAGTGAAAGCACCAGTGACACTTCCTGTAGCACCAGTAACACTCTCTGTAGCACCAGTAACACTCTCTGTAGCACCAGTAACACTCTCTGTAGCACCAGTAACAACTCTGTAGCACCAGTGACACTCTGTAGCACAGTGACACTCTCTGTAGCACCAGTGACACTCACAGTGTAGCACCAGTGACACCCTGTCACTGTAGCACTTCTCTGTAGCACCACTCTCTGTAGCACAGTGACACTCTCCAGCACCAGTGACACTCTGTAGCACCAGTGACACTCTCTGTAGCACCAGTGACACTCTCTGTAGCACCAGTGACACTCTCTGTAGCACCAGTGACACTCTCTGTAGCACCAGTGGCACTCTCTGTAGCACCAGTGACACTCACTGTAGCACCAGTGACACTCTCTGTAGCACCAGTGACACTCTCTGTAGCACCAGTAACCAGTGTAGCAACAGTGACACTCTCTGTAGCACCAGTGACACAACTGTAGCACCCATCTCTGTAGCACCAGTGACACTCTCCTGTAGCACCAGTGATCTCCTGTAGCACCAGTGAAACTCCTGTGTACCAGTGACACTCTCTGTAGCACCAGTGACACTCTCTGTAGCACCAGTGACACTCTCTGTAGCACCAGTGACACTCTCTGTAGCACCAGTGACACTCTCTGTAGCACCAGTGACACTCTCTGTAGCACCAGTGACACTCCCTGTAGCACCAGTGACACTGTAGCACCAGTGACACTCAACTCCACCAGTGACACTCTCTGTAGCACCAGTGAAACTCTCCAGCACCAGTGACACTCTGTAGCACAGTGACACTCCTGTAGCACCAGTGACACTCTCTGTAGCACAGTGACACAACTCTGTAGCACCAGTGACACTCAGTGTAGCACCAGTGACACTCTCTGTAGCACCAGTGACACTCTCTGTAGCACCAGTGACACTCTCCTGTAGCACCAGTGACACTCTCTGTAGCACCAGTGAAACACAGCACCAGTGACACTCCCTGTAGCACCAGTGACACTCTGTAGCACCAGTGACACTCCTGTAGCACCAGTGACACTCTGTAGCACCAGTGAAACACTCCTGTAGCACCAGTCTCTGTAGCACCAGTGAACACACAACTCTCTGTAGCACCAGTGAACAACTCTCACTGTAGCCTGTAGCACCAGTGACACTCTCTGTAGCACCAGTGACACTCTCTGTAGCACCAGTGTACACTCTCTGTAGCACCAGTGACCACTCTCTGTAGCACCAGTGACACTTCCTGTAGCACCAGTGACACTCTGTAGCACCAGTGACACTCTCTGTAGCACCAGTGGAACTTCCTGTAACACCAGTAAGGTAGGTAGGTAGCACTGTACACTCCTGTAGCACCAGTGACACTCTCTGTAGCACCAGTGACACTCTGACACAAACTGTAGCACCAGTGACACTCTGAGTGAGCACCCGTGGACAGGTCCCTGTAGCACCAGTTCACTCATGTAGCACCAGTGACACTCCCTGTAGCACCAGTGACACTCCCTGTAGCACCAGTGGCACTTCCTGTAGCACCAGTGACACTCCCTGTAGCACCATGCACCACCAGTGACTCCCTGTAGCACCAGTTAAGGCAGCACCAGTACACTTTTTGTAGCACCATCGTGACACTCCCCTGTAGCACCAGTGACACTCTCTGTGGACACTTCACTGTAGCACCAGTGTAACTTCCTGTAGCACCAGTGACACTCTCTGTAGCACCAGTGTACACTCTCTGTAGCACCAGTGACACTCCCTGTAGCACCAGTGACACTCCGTGTACAAAAATATCATATATGAAAAATACTGCCAGTGACACTATTTGTATGGTCATTTACAACACTCCTGTAACAAACAAAAACACTGTGTAGCACCAGTGTCATTAACACAGTACAAATAATAGCACCAGAATGTGCTATCTCTCATCACCAGTTAACAACAAGCACAACTACACTCTCTGTATGCACCAGTTGTGTCTCTCTGTAGCACCAGTTACACTAAAGTAGCACCAGTAGAAAGCTCTCTGGAAGAAGACGGAGCACCTGAGAGAATGCGCAGAGTGCAGTGATGTCAATTCTTGATTCATTCATTCATTAATATTCAGAAAACAGTGAGTGGCTAGTTGCTGGGTACCGGCAGTATCCCTCATGCAATTATGTGTTTGCATCTGCTGTTTTACCGTGACTGTTGCTACCATCAACTACAAAATGCAATTCTAGTGATAGACTGTTGGGTGTGGCACCTCTGGCTGCTGACTTATGCCTTTAATGCATGTGCAACCCACTGAATTTTGCAGGGACTCTTGTCTTTTTGACTGTTCACTTGGGACAGTGAGGGACCTTCTATTATTTGTTTTTCAACCAGAACGAGTCATCGGACCCTCACGGTGACCTTAGGGATCTGTAATGGATAGCAGAACCGATACTTCAGTCTCTATGGATGAAAGAGTTAACAACAACATGAAGAGACATCAGAAATATTGTGCCAGCTCTTCCCACCCCTTGTTCATTAACAACAAAAACATGAAAAGGTCATACTAACATCTCTCATCACTTTTGGTGATTAACAATAAAAATATACAAAAAAGGTCATACCATCTCATCGCATTTAGTGAATAACATTAAAATACATTTAAAAAGTCATACCATCTCATCGCATTTAGTGAATAACAATAAAATACATAAAAAGGGGCATTTTCAACTTTCATGACCTTTGGTCATTAACAACAAAAAGACATGACAAGGTCATATAAACTCTCATCACCTTTGGTGATTAACAACAATTTAAGACATGAAAAAGGTCAATACCAATTCTCATCACCTTTAGTTATTACCAGCAGTTGTCCTGTATTCACGTCGGGTTGCTCTCCGACTCGGCTCATAGACCTCTGAGCCATGCACTTTGGCCCCAGGACTGCCACAGGGATCCGCCATCTCACCTGTGCTCTTCAACGTGTATACGAGCAAGATTGCAAGCCTAGAAGCACCAGGAGTTGGAAGGATACTGACTTTTGCGGATGATATACTTGCATATAGGCAGGGGGAAGAGAGGGAGCAAACAGCCCAGGAGCTACAAGCGACAGTAGACAAAGTGACTGAGTGGTGTACAGAAATGAAGGCTGTCGTCCACCCGGAAAAGGCGTCTGTTTTTTGGTGTTCTCTGGACAACAGAATCGTTAAAACTAATGTCCCAAGTCTCACGATAGATGGTAGAGACGTCAACAGAGAGAGCAAACTGAAGTATCGGGGAATTACATTTGACTGGAGCCTGTCATTTAAGGACCATGTGGAGAGTGTTGTGACGAGATGCCAAAAAGGACTTAGTGCACTTAAGACTATGGCTGTAATTGACATAGAGCAGAGAATGCTTTTCACACTATATCAGCACCTGATCCTGTCAGTGGTGGATTATGGCCTGGGACTGCTTACCGTTTCAAAGAGTCAGATGGGCAAACTAGAGCGTATACAGAACCCGGCTATGCGGGTCATTCTGGGTTGCACCAGAGACACCCCAGTGGTATGTATGCGATACATCCTTGGTTTGCCGACGGTTGCAGGTAGGCACAAGGTGATGCAGGCGAAGTCATATCTCAGGGTAGCTGCAGACACAGACCACCCTCTGCATGAAGCTCTGGGTGCAGTTAAGGGTCAGCGGCTGATAAGAGGGAGGTCATGGATGGCTCAGGCAGAAGATATAATCAGACAGGTTTGCATCCTTGAGAACATTAGGCGAGGAGAGGAGTGGGTCAAAGTGCCACCTGAGCAGTCAGACTTGTGTAGAGTCATAATCACGCTGAGCCGGGAATGCAGAGACTGGCCAGCAGGTGCCACAGAGGTGGAAATTCAGCAATTAATTCAAGATAATGCTCTCTCAGAGGATTTGATCATTTACACAGACGGTTCAGTGTCAAGAGGCAAAAGAAGTGCTTGGGGTTTCTTAGCAACAGTTAATGGTCGACGTTTGGTGCAGCAGAGCCTGGCATATGATACCACAACATCCAGCTTAAGAATGGAGGTGGAGGCGGTCACTGCAGCTTTCCGCTGGCTAGAGAACACGACACACACACACATTGTAATTGTAACTGATTCAGAGGGCATGCTGAGGAGGATCAGAACAGGCATGCTTCGTGCAGAGTGGCATGCTTCGCTGCGGAGGACATGAGTGAGGAGTATTGTCTGGATTTTTTCACCGGGTACGCCGGTGTGTTGGGAAATGAACAGGCGGACAGACTGGCTGGCTCTGCACAACTTGGTGGAATACTGCTGCATGATAGGGCAGACGTGGTTAGTGCCTTGTGGGAGAGTGTGTACAGTGCGGAGAAGCAGATGGATCACCACAGTTTGGTGAGATTGGTGCAGTTGGGGGTGACGAGAGGTTCTGGAAGAAGCTCAAGGCTCAGAGGAAAGGCAAGACGGACATTTAATCAGAAAGCTACTGGCACCATTAGTATCGGAACTCTTCGCTGGCTGCTGAAGATGGAGATGGAGCGCTTATGGGAATGCCCCAGGTGCTGTGATGTCGGTTCTTGAATCAAATCAAATCAATCAAATCAAATGGTTATTACCAAACAAGCAAAAAAGTCATACAAACTCTCTTCATTTTAGATCATAAACAACAACAAAAAGACAAAAGAAAAAAGGTCAGATTCACTCTCATCACCTTTAGTGATCAACAACAACAAAATGTGAGAAAAAAAGTTGCAACAACTCTCATCACCATTAGTCATTAACAACAAAAGAGATATGAAAAGGTCATACCAACTTTCACCATTTTTGGTCAGTGAAAAATAAAAATACACAAAGCGATTAAAAAGGCCAAAGCAAATGTCACCATTTTTGGTCATTAACAACAAAAAACACAGTTTGATACTAAAAAGATAATATAAAAGCTCTCACCACATCCAGGAATCAAATTTAAAAAAAAAAAAACAGCTCAAAATAATGTGCAGATAATACTAAGTGATATAAGCAGATATCAGACTGATTTTTATTAAATCAGAAAAAGGAAATGTTAGGAAATGAATGTAAAACTATATCCATAAGCTGATGTAAACTCAGTTCAGGTTAAAAAAAAAATTCAAATTAATTTAAAGCTGAAAGGTTAAAGTAATAAAGAACCACACATCTTACATCAGCAGATAAAAAAAAAATTTGATACACAAAAAATGGATGATAAAAATCATGCAGCAATTTGGAGAATAAAAGTTAGGGTAGGGAAAACTCACTACCAAAAAAGAATGTCTAAAACAAGAACACAATCTGGCATACAGTTTTAACAGTAGAGGAAGTAAGATTGTATAATGCTTATGTGTAAAAGATCCTGCTAAAAATACTGGCTCATAAGACATACAGTGCTCGACCCAAATGTTTACACTCAGTATTTGCCAGATTGACTTCGTCCGACATTTCCTGAGACCCATTTTAGGTTGGAGCAACCTGGGATCTGTAGGTCAACTATAAAAATTGGCATAATGCAGATTTGAACCTAAGGCCGCCAAGCTGGCACGCAAGCATCTAGCCACTCTGGCGGCCAGCAATCATTATCAGATGGCCCACCTATACGCACAAACCAGTGGTTTTCAACCCTTATCAGGCCCCCTTCCCAATTTGAATATATGGCAACACCCCCTCCCAAAAAAATTAACCCCAAAAAAGTGATTCAAAAGGATGTAGAGGCATAAATTGTTTATGACAACAAAAATGTCCTTGGTTTGTTTGATAAATCCTATTAAAAATGTTTTATTTATAAATAAACAGAAATTTTGTTTAAATTTTTTTTTTAAAGTACTTAAGTTATTACAACACAGATGCACTCAATTTTTAAAATGCTGTTTTATTCTCCCCCCCCCCCCCCCCCCCCCCCCCCCCCCCCCCCCCCCCTTTGTAACTATCCCATCAAGATGAACACACCGCTGGTGTAAATGGTCACGTTGCACCACATCACACGATCAATACAACTTACTACAATCCACACTTGCGATCACAACACACACACACACACAAAATGATAACTAAAAATAGTCAGTAAAGGAAGATTACAGTGCAAATATTTACAAACAGTGTTTATCTAGAATAACAGCTCATTACAAGTACAAAGGAAGAAGATTACACTGGTAGGGTCAAAATGTTCCCGGAACTAATGCAAAAGAGTACATTTTTATTTTGCCCATTATGTACAAAAAAAAATATACCTAAATAGATTGACATTTTGTGTTTTATGTGCCATAGGGTTAGGGTTTATATTAAAAGCATCCTGAAAAATAATGCTAAAGATTATTTTTGGGGTAGGTCTTATTTCTGGGAAACACATTAGTATATGCTTGGCAGATAAGAAGAAGGGCAGCATGCACGAGGAAGACAATGTCAGGTGGGCATGGACAACATTAGGAGATGAACTGGAAGAAATCGATTTGAGTGTTGTAGAGTCAGGGTAGAGGGTGTTAGAAATTCATAACAGCTGACTTTCAATGTGGAGATGGCACTTCATACTGTTAGTGACATGAATTTGCAACATTAACTATACATTTTACATAAACACTACAGTATCACCAGTTTACCGCCAAGAAAAATGAACTTCTTCAAAAAACACAAGTCTCCCAGACAGACAGGGATGAGAGTGACGTTCTGCAAAGGACCAGCTACATAATGATGATGACGTGGCCTGCTGGCCAAACATTCTCCACTCCTGGTTGAACTCTACTGGCCAGACATTCCCCACTCCTGGTTAAACTCTACCGGCCAAAAATTTCCCACTACTGGTTGAACTCTACCAGCCAGAAATTCCCCACTCCTGGTTGAACTCTACCGGCCAGACATTCCCCACTCATGATTGAACTCTACCGGCCAGACATTCCCCACTCCTGGTTGAACTCTACCAGCCAGATATTCCCCACTCCTGGCTGAACTCTACCGGCCAGACATTCCCTACTCCTGGCTGTACTCTACCGGCCAGACATTCCCTACTCCTGGCTGAACTCTACAAGCCAGACATTCCCCACTCCTGACTGAACTCTACCGGCCAGACATTCCCCACTCCTGTTTAAACTCTACTGGCCAGATATTCCCCACTCCTGGTTGAACTCTACCGGCCAGACATTCCCCACTCCTGACTGAACTCTACTGGCCAGACATTTCCCACTCATGATTGAACTCTACCGGCCAGACATTCCCCACTCCTGGTTGAACTCTACCAGCCAGATATTCCCCACTCCTGGCTGAACTCTACCGGCCAGACATTCCCTACTCCTGGCTGTACTCTACCGGCCAGACATTCCCTACTCCTGGCTGAACTCTACAAGCCAGACATTCCCCACTCCTGACTGAACTCTACCGGCCAGACATTCCCCACTCCTGTTTAAACTCTACTGGCCAGATATTCCCCACTCCTGGTTGAACTCTACCGGCCAGACATTCCCCACTCCTGACTGAACTCTACTGGCCAGACATTTCCCACTCCTGGTTGAACTCTATCAGTCCATAACATATGAGAGAGCAAGAATCTACCTAACTATTGTCCTTTTCTGCTTAATGCTGTTAGGCGTTGCAGGCACGGCTAATGATCGGTTTCCAGGATAGTGCGCGCTCATTAGCCAACTGCATGGTGATATTGTTGAGTTTCAGAAAGTTGTTAACTCCATATATCCATCTTCTTTTGGCCTTCTTTTCTCCCTCCTTTCATACATCATTTCATTCAAATATCAAGTAATAGTAAACATTATCAACAGCATCAAAATATTCAATACAAGCACCGGAATGTGCACATTTCTAATTACAGTAAACTGTAGCACTCTTAATTAATCTTTTGAAAATGTGCGCTATTTATAAAATACTTTTTTCTTCTTCTATGGGGGGGGGCATGTAATCTGTGCTCAGATAATGTTTGAACAACTTCAGACTGTGTGTATAGGGACTAGTGGTATGTTTGACTTGTTGTGGAAGACAGTTTCACAATTGAGCCGCGGAGTATGCCAAACTGGTTTTGCAAAAATCTATCCTAGATTTAGGGATTTGTAATATGTTTAGGCATTTGTTATGATTTGGGGACTTGTAGGAGAATGTGTAAAATTCGGAGGAGCAAACAGATCACCACAGTCTGGTGAGAGTGATGGAGCGAGGAGTGACGAGGAGATCTGGCCGATACTCTACATTCAGAGGAAAGGCAAGATAGACATATAATCAGAATGCTACTGGCACCACTGGTATTGGAACTCTGCTCTGGCTGCTGAAGATGGAGAGGGAGCACTTATGGGAATGCCCTGAATGCTGTAATCTCAGTTCTTGAATCAAATCAGCTCAACTCAAAGGCTGGAATTTTGTAAGCAGAATAAAACACATTTGATGGTGTAACAACATGTAAAAATTGGATAACCTTTTGTATTGTATAAAATAAATCTGATAATTTGACGATAATAATCACATTATAAGAACACCTCAGTATACAAAATAATTTTGCAAGATATGTCACAATTATGAAGGATTTCATGAAAAACTTGTGGCAAATTTACGAGTCGCTGAAATATGTCTGGCGAGGGGTAAGTCTCCATATTTGTTTCTCAAAATAGAAATGTGTTTTACTCAGAGATATTTCTGTTTATCCTTAACACAGAAATATTACATCACAAACTTTAAAATTTTGCACACACAAATACAGTAACATCACAAAGATATTCCATCGTTTGGTACTTTAATTTTAGCTCACCCCTCTCAAACACGGGGGGACCCCTGAATCCCCTGAAAAGTTGAGCATTATAGGGTTATTAAGGTTTGAAATGAACACCGACAAGCAGAAACGCTAACCCAAAAACCTATAATATTGGACTTTTGCACGGATTCTGGGGTTCCCCCTGTTTGAGGTGAATTATTATGAAAGTACCCAAAAGTTATATATAATAAAGAGTGTATAAAAATAACTAATTATCTCTACATGTGGGTTCCAGAACTCCACTTGGGGGCAGAATACACCCATTTCCTTCAAACAAACGTGTCATAAAAGTGACTAATTGAGAATCTGTCAAAATAGGATTTATGGGCAAAAAGGCACAGATATCGCAGCCCAGCTGTAAACTACAAAATAAAATTGCAAATGCCCTTTAAAGGGTGAACACAATAGAAGATAAGAACTTATTCCCTAAAAGATTTACACAAAATTGATATGACTTCTAAGTTGTGTTCTGTTGAAACCCTTTAACCCCGTGAATGCTAAAAAAATATATGGATCATGCAGGAATTCCAAGCGGAAAAATCTTTTTTTAAAACAACATTCTACATAAGTCACTAATTGTTTTTTAAATGTATTTATCTACGTTTATAAGTTTTTCTTCAAGGAACATTGGGGGGGGGGGGGGGGGAGAGGGGGAGAGGGCTAGTTAAAGAAGAGAAGGGCAGGGAAGAACTTGGAATGAAAACATCAAGAAATGGACAGGACTAAGTTATCATACGCTTATTCATCAAGTGGAAGACAGATAAAGATGGTGGGTTTTATGTGCTAGTGCTTCCATCAATACACCTCCACGACCCTAATAGGTCAAGGGTTATTTTATATTTGTTACAAGTTTTTTTGTGAAAATATAAAAATATATATAAGAAGGGTTCCCCACAAAGGTTGCCAGGTCCCCATTTTGGAAGAAAAAAAGGAAGAAAATACCTTCCCCTCCCCCCCCCTCCCCCCTTCCCCCTTTTCCAAGAAGCTGGTCTCAATAGATGACTAACAAAGGAATACTTTCTCTGAAGTTGGAGCACATTTGCCTGAGAGGTGAGGAACCAACAGTCTGCACACAAGTAAGCCAGACCTTTAAAACGGATGTGCACACAAAATTCAAGTTCAGGAACCAGATTCAGCTCCAGAAATGGACAAACAACCAAAACTTTCTACCAGAGTTTACGGCCAGTGAACATTGAGAGAGAGAAAAAAAAAATAGCAGATAAAAGGGGTAATCAATAAAGATGAACACAGTGAAGCGTTATATGGAATACATTCACTGAGGCCTAATAAATAATTTACACTGGGTGATTCATGCAAAGACACTGTGACCTTTATCATTGAGGCTTGCTGGAAAATTTGACATCAACTTGGCTTTAAAAAAAAAAACTGGGTCATTAGGACCCCCCCCCCCCCCCCACATGCTATTTTTAGTTACTATATTCTTATCATCAAAGATGCAAACAGCAGGGAATAGAGAGTGAGAAGCAACAATGAAATTCATAATCTGTTTAAATCACCATTGATTAATGGCATCAAGAGTTAATAGACTGAAATTGTTGGGGCATATTTAGAGAATGTCAGATGACAGAAAAGTAAAAACCATATACACAAGGGAGATGAATGGTCGTAGACCATGAGGCAGACCAGGAAGACGACGTGGAGATAATGTCCGAACAGATCTGCAAACACTTGGTGTCACCAGCTGGAATGGAAGGCCAACCAGAGAGATGAATGGAGATGGGTGATATCTGCAGCAATGAACCTCAAGGGCTCGGAATGCTGAAGAAGGCCAACCAGGGAGATGAATGGAGATGGGTGATATCTTCAGCAATGAACCTCAAGGGCTGGGAATGCTGAAGAAGGCCAACCAGAGAGATGAATGGAGATGGGTGAAATCTTCAGCAATGAACCTCAAGGGCTAGGAATGCTGAAGAAGGCCAACCAGAGAGATGAATGGAGGCGGGTGATATCTGCAGCAGTGAACCTCAAGGGCTAGGAATGCTGAAGAAAAAGATATTCTTATCCTGGCCTATTAACGCTGCACAGAGGCACAATCAAACCAATGGAATTAAATAATGTTTTCTGAGAACAAGTCATGGCATAAAGGGCTATATATCAGAATTTACGGGGCTGTGTCACAATTGGAAGTGACTAGGTTTAGCATTAATTAAAATTAGGTGCTGAAGTTGGAGGCAACTAGCGAGGAGGCGCACCGTAAAAAATCAGAATGCAACACACAAATGCAATAGGAAATTTACCTATATCTGCGAATAGATCTAATCTTAAAGTGAAGTTCATTCTAGAGATAAAATTGCAGATATAGATAATTGAACGAAAGAAGAAAAAGAAGGTTTAGCATTCACAGGCTATGGGTTTAAAAAGATGAGATTATAAAGCTAACACAAACTTGATTCTGCTCCACCGGAAATGAAACTATACATTTTGGTATTAACATATGTGATGTGAAAAGATTACATTTTGATTTTAACATATGTGTCGTGAAAACTTTCAACTTAATAAAGACTACACTTTCCTGCGCCTTTCCCCAACATGCAATGTCATAACAGTTGATTAATTAATTAGAGGTGTATCATTGAAGAGGCAAGGGACCAGCAGTTGCATACAAATAAGCCAGATTTGTAAAACCAATATGCATGCAAAACTCAAGTGTTGCAGTCAAGGCCCTTTGGAAACAAGCAATGGAATCAGTAGAGAAACACGATTTTTATGGCCTGGAGAGAATGAGGCACCTGGGTATAACCAAAGGGTCTGGCCAGCTCACTACACTCAGAAGAAAGGCTAGACAGACATATAACCAGATTGTGACTGGTACCATCAGTATTTGAACTCTGCGCTGGCTGCTGAAGATGAGGACGGAGCATGCATGGGAATGCTCTGAGTGCTTTGATGTCAATTCTTGACTCAGCTCAACTCAAGTGTTGCAAAAATCAGAAGTCCAGAAGTGGACGAACAGTGAGAATTTTTTTCTGGAGTTTACAGCTGGGGAAAGGAAGAAGATGAAAACTACAGTTAGTTGCCGGTTCTACAGAAAAACTGTTTATATTCTCGTGGACGCTGAAATAATTTAATTGGGACAATGTTAAAGGTAAAGGTAAATTCAGGAGATGTGAACCAGCGTCATTGCACATGGTTAAAAACCAAAAGTGTTCTGCCACCAGTATGGACAGCTGGTAAGAAACTGTCCGCATGTGTCGCCGACCACACGCAACTCCGTAACTACAACGACGTTCCTCCATTTACCCCAGAGTGGAAACTCTGCTACCCATTACCTAGAGGCTGGGTGAACCCCGGGAACCGCCAGGTTTCGAACATCAGCCACAGGCTGCAAGAGAGTTGCAGCTGGAAATGAAAGCGAGTCTCCTATCGACTGCGCTAATGTGGCTCCGACAGTGTTAAAAAAGATGTAAAAAACCTTGGTTCAGTCCAACGTTTCAGCAATTTAGTAGCAGCAGTTTACAAGTATATTCTGTGATAGTTTTTACTACAACCAATTCTAAATTCTGTAGAGATCTTAATGAATGTAAATTATCTTCTTCTTAGCATTCATCGGCTGTAAACTCCGACAGAAAGTTCTGGTTGTTCGTCCGCTCCTGGACTTTGGTCTTGATCCAAAACTTGAGTTTTTCATGCAATCAGTTTTGTAAATCTGACTTATTTGCATGTAGACTGTTAGTTCTTTGCCTCTCAGGCAGATGCATTCTGACTTTAAGGAAAACCTCCTAAACAGTAAAACACACCGGAACTTAAAAGATATAGTTCCACTGCCCCGCTACCGAGCTGCGCATTTAATTGGGAATGCTTTTTTGACTGTGCCTAATGTGGTCTGTGTTGCGAACTGCAGGTTCAGAAAATGGTGAGTGGCCTGTTACCAGAGAACTTGTGGTGCCTTATGCGATTAATTTCATGTGCAACTATTGATCTACTGTAACTCCTACTTCCGCTGATAATGAACTGCCTTTCTAAAATCAGACTTTTTGTGTCTCCACTACTGTATGCTGCCTCATGCATTTAATGCCTGTGCATGCTGCTGGATTTGCTAAGACTGCAGTCTGCATCCATTTTTTCACAAGCAACAGTGATGGACAGCCTGTGTGGTTTTTGCTGCTTTAGGAAGGGGAGCAACTTTGAGGTGACCCATTTGTTATACAATTGGAATTTTGATTATCTGTCCTTTTTTTTTTAAACCTAACTCAACTTAGCACCATCAGAAACAAGACTTGACATTTTCGCATTAACATACGTGACTTGAAAACGCCGAACTTTATAAAGATTACATTTGGTTGAGGGATCTACAGCTCCAACATTGACATTGTCTGACCTGTTAGTTTCAACCATATCTACGTTTTGCTGCTTCCTTAGCGAATTTACACTCTTCTTCTTGTTCACGCAAGCACTTTTAGAGCATGATCCCAAAGAAGGCTGCTGACCAGACTCTAAATTGACATTAAGTCTATCAGACTCTAAATTGACACTAATTCTATCAGACTCTAAATTGACACTAATTTGATCTTCCACGGATACAGAATTACTTTCACTGTTTGAAAGTTGACGACAGTCTGAAGGTACAATTTTAACACTCGAACAATTCCTGGAATCTGTGCTCCCCACAGCTGTACCTGAATGTGAATCTGTCATTTCTTTTGGCTTTAACAAAAATGCACTGTTAAGTTTGTTCTTAAAGAATTCTTCTCTAGCATGAGAAATTAATGTCCTAGTTTCTGATATGGACCGTCTTGTCGAGGACTTGGTGATTTCCGATGAGGACCTAAATTTGGCTCCAGAATGTAGGCTGGCTAAAACATCCCTCTCTAAAATGTGACCATCAGACACCATGGACAAAGGTATGTGTTTGTTTATGTTAATATCACGGTCAGAACCTGAAATCAATGGAGCAGACACATCTAGTAGGTGGGAAGTTTTCGAGCACTTTGGAGACCCTGCTACTTTTTCATTAAAAGATTGATTTTTCATTATCATTTTGATACCAGCTGCAATGTTAAATGAATTTGTCAGATCCTCTTCACAGAAATATTTCTGGCTGATGTTATTAACAGTTGCTTGTCTTAAATACTGCACACTATCCACGGAAAAATGCCGCCTTCGCCTTGGAAAATTCCCAGCTCCACTGTTTTTGTGGGAACATGGTGCTGAATGACATGAACTAACAGGAAAAGTCAGCATTTTCCCATTTGATGAATACAGCATTCGCCTTTTCTTACTGACGTACGTCCTTCTATCAAGCCGAAAACTCTGAAGGATGCCTTCTTCGGAATCACCAGCAAAAGAATATGATTGATGTACGGATGGTGAATGACAGATTGGATTGTTAACCCATTGGGATGACGGCTGTGACAATGATCGCTTCTTCGTTGTTGAGACATCACCACTGGCTCTTCTACGTCTGGATGTCTTGCTTTCAAACTGAAGCATCTGGCCATCTCTACTTAACTGTTTCTTCAAAGGCACAGTGCTATTTTTCCTTGATGCCGTCATCTCTGATCTTTCTTTCTCTTGAGCACAACAGTATGAAACACTTCTTCTCCAGAGTGGAGAACTTCCCAGAAGATTAACTTGCACAGCTAGGTCTCTGCTTTGAGTCCTTTTCTGTGAAAATGCTCTATCAGATTTCACAGTATCATAGTACTGACTGCCGTCTCCAGCCTTCTGGGTCAGCAGAGACTTATAGGATGTGACCGTATCATGATATGGGTAAGAATCACTCATGTGAGTGGCGTATCCATTGCCAAAAAATCTTAAAGAGTTAACAGTATCATAAACTGAAGTACCATCAGAGAGGATGTCGATCTGGCAGAAATCCTTGTCCCCGGCTTGAATGATGCCATAGTTGACCTCCGCCTCATCCCCAAACTCGACATCACCCCGAGCTTTCCACCTGGCGCTGTCTCGTGACCACTTGTAAACCTTCAGCAACGAACAGATCACAAAAATGATAAAACCGAGTATCGGCAAGAATGCCAGACTTTTTGCCTGCTGAACTTTGGAGTTGTTTGGCCGCACGTTTGAATTATAGACATGCAGCAATCGTGCATTATTATTTTCCTTGAGCATGGTGAAGTTTTCCATCATATAATTTGAATTCCTAGGTGATAAGCTCATTGCAAATTCAACTGTTAATGTCATTTATTGCCAAACCTGCTAATTATTGCTTTCTGTCTGGACTGCTTCCTGCAGATTTGACATTCCAGGAACTCAAAAAGTCATCTCCTAATTACTTAATAACAGACTGGGGTATTCCAAAACCAAAAGATACCATCTCACAATTACTTAATTGGAATACTCAAAACGTTACTTCCTAATTACTTATTAACAGGCTAGCTACTTAAAAAAGAAAAAGAAATCACATAATAATTACGTAATAACTAAAACTTCCTATACTAAAAAAAAAAATAAAAAAAACATCACATCATAATTAATTACCAGGCAAATATACTCAGAAAGTCACATTTTAATTACTTAATAACAGAATAGTTAATGAAAAAAGGCACACCCCAATTACTTAATAACAGACTATCTTAAAACGAAAACATTAAATGGTGAATACTTATGTTTCACGATATCAATTTATGTTTAGTGTCAACATAAATAATTATGTCTTAATTTTACTTAAAAGATGCTGGTATCATTTTGGAACTGGTAAATTTACTAGCAACATTTTATATTTAATTTGGCCTCAAACATACAAACATCAAGTCACTTGTATCTGACCAATGGAGGTGGAGGATGCTGAAAAGCCACCCAGTGATATGTGTTGTTATGCAACTCAGATAATGATGTAAAAAATATTTATTTTTTTAAAAACATAAACTGTTAAATAATCTGTTATGAATTCATATGAACATTTTCTTCTGACAAAGCCAACCTGACCTTGCAGAGACTATAGAACTATCTGATTTACATCTCTTATATAACATCCAATAAAATAAATATACAACAAAAATGAACTAAATCATAAATGCCTTCAGACAGTGAAGAGTATTGACTTCACTAAATAAGAAGCGGCTCAGCAACAAATGAAAACCAAGCCATACTAGTTACCCCAATTATAACCGAGATGCACCAGGATGTTGGGTTTTATCACGGTTATCTTAACAAATTTAAATGAATTGAGAAGCAGCTGGTTAAATGGTTAAGAACGCTGGTCTCTCATGCCAAAGGCCCAGATTCCAATCTTCAGTAAGGTTGTGGGTTTTTTCTGTCGAGGGCAAAAATAAAATCCCAGCCAGCACAGTCAGTGGCGACAGCACTAGCCATGTGACCCTTAATCTTCAGGCTTAAAGACCCGTTGCCTAAAAGTGGTAAATGAAGACTGTAATGACAGTTTATGACTCTGTCAAATGCCAGTTTATGACTGTCAACTGACAGTTTGAAACTTCGTTAAATGACAGTTTATGACTTGTAATATGACAGATTACGACTTCGTTAAATCACAGTTTATGACTTGTAAAATGATAGTTTACGACTTCATTAAATTACGTTTTATGAATTTGTCAAACCAAGCAACAATTTAAACAGTAAGGAAACAAATAATATATTGTACAATTTATTGCTCGGTATACTTCGCTGTATCTCATCAGGCCCAAGATATTACATCAACAAATACAAACTTGATACAGCTGTATTCCAACTTTTGCTGGTAGCATATGAGTTGGAACTCTTCACTAGCTGTTGAAGATGGAGACTGAGCACTTATGAGAATTTCCTGAGATCTGTGATGTCAGGTTTTCAAACTCAACTCAGCTTATACAGCTCCCCAATGAAAGCTGGCTGTAGTGGATGTGTGTGTCTACTGAGGTCTTTAGGAATGTCTTGTGCTGAGGCCCCAATTTCTGCCAAAGTCTGACTCTTGTACCACTATTCAAAAGTCAGGAGAAGAGTCGGTTTCTACACTGACCACCTCGGAAATTAAACCCTGGTATGTCAAGGACTGTTAAACATGTTCACTGAACTACAGAAACTTCACTTCGACGCAAGTCTTCTCTGTGGAGAGAAAAATATGAAGTGAATGTTATATGCTAATAAGCAGTACGTTAACAACAACTCTGATGTTTAACAATGAAAATTAGAAGCCAACATGAACATCACAGTAGTTTGTTTGTTTTAGTATCCAGAAGCCATGAGTTGTTAACCCTTAGGCTCGGTATTATGGATATCGCAACCTTTCGGCCTTGATTCCATTGTAAATACCGTAAATCTGGGAGAAATGTGGCTTTCCTGCCTACCCCCGGGATTGAACCCGGACCACAAGGAGTTCATCACCTGGTCTCCGCACAATCCGGTTTAGCCAACTATGCTAGAGAGCCGGGCGAACATCACAGTAGACAGACATACACTAGAACATGTGCCCCCTCTGTGGGTTCTAGGGCATCACTGTAGCGCTGTAGAGGGGGAAAAAAATGCACCTGCTGCCCTCTTAACATACATGTCATAAAACCCAACTAATTATGGGTGCTTCCTGTGAAGTCGGAGTGCCTAAGAGGTGAGGAACCAAGAGTCTGCACATACAAAAGTCAGATCTGTACAACGAATGTTCATACAAACAACCAAATCTTTCTGCCTGAGTTTACATGAATGTAAAATTGTGACAACAGAGATGAAATGCCTTAGAAGAGCGGCAGGAGTTTCAAGGAAAGACAATACAAAATCAGATGAATGCTAGGAATAAAGCCAGTCAAAGAACAACAAATGAAGTGGTTTGGACACCTTACAAGAATGCCCTGGCACTATCTGCCACAGCGAGCCACACTAAAAAGTTACAACGCGTATAGAGCGAGTGGAAGCAAGTGGAAGACCTCGGAAAATATGGTGTGATGGCATCAACAACACCTTACAGAAATGAACATCAGTCTTAATAGTGCTCTTGACAGAGGTCATCAACAAACATTACATCCCCACCCCCCTCCCCCACACTTTGCTGAGGTACAAGGTGGAAGAGAAGAACAAGGAGATCAAAATTTGAATTCTTAGAGCATGCACCTTCCCTGTGGCAACATACGGATGTGAGTCGCGGACTATCTCCCAGTCCTTAAGAAACAGAATAGGGACTTTTGAGCTGAAATGCTATTGAAAGATTCTCAGAATATCTTGGATGAAAAACAGGAGAAATACTGACATTTTGAAAGATCTGAACATCAAGAAAGATTGGCTAATAAACAGCATCCTGTCTCGGAGGGTGAAATATTTTGGTCACATCAGGCGCCACGACAAATTGGAAAAAATTATAGCAGAAGGCATGGTACCAGGAAGGAGGGACAGGGGCCAACCAACACGAAGATGGGCACTGGATATAAGTGATTCCTTGAGTATGAAAGTACATGAGGTGGGAGAACTGGCGAGAGACCAAGTATCTTTCAGGCATACTGTGATGAGAGCAATGTTCTGCAAAGGACCTGCAACATGATGATGATGATGATAATGATACCTCTGATAGTTGTAACATCTCTTCAGGACTCTTTTTGTTCTTCTCTGCCTTCAGCTTTTTTTTTTTTTTTTTTTGCAGGGGAGCAAGAGATGTAAGGATTTGTGTGTGTTTTTGTGTGTGTTGTATAAGTCTATACTTGCCCGTGTGTCACCGAGGCCCTCGCGGGAAGCAGAGAATAGTGACACCGCACCCTACCAGGCATGTCGTAAGAGGCGACTAAGGGTAGGGGTGGGCTTTGAGGTTGGCTACCTCCTTCTGTAAAAATAACAGCCGTAAAAACCAACCAACCATGGATAAGACAAAAAGAGAAGCAAGTAAAACCCAGCCAACCAAGATGAGGAAAGGTCCTTCAAGTAGAAGAAGTATGACACGGTGTGGAGAAAGCCGAAAGGAGTCCGGATCTTGAGACCTGCAGAATTGGCACCTGGAATGAGAAGGCAGCTGGAGAATGAAGTTAGAAAGATGGGAAGGACATGGGGAGAGCTGCATGCGATAGCAAATGATAGAACGACTTGGTGTGAGTCAGTTGAGGGCCTATGCTCCATTGGGGGGTAGAAAGAAAGAAAAAGAAAAGTTTTTAATGGGAGTCGCCATAATGTACCTGCTAGACATTTTATTTCATTTGGTCAAATCATACTATAGGAATCTGGATACCCACACCAACAAATAAAGCGTTTTCATATATATTTTTTACTTGGTCAAATCATACTACAGAAATCTGCATACCCACACCAACAAATAAAGCGTTTTCATATATATTTTTTTACTTGGTCAAATCATACTACAGAAATCTGCATACCCACACCAACAAATAAAGCGTTTTCATATATATTTTTTACTTGGTCAAATCATACTACAGAAATCTGGATACCCACACCAACAAATAAAGCGTTTTCATATATATTTTTTACTTGGTCAAATCATACTACAGAAATCTGGATACCCACACCAACAAATAAAGCGTTTTCATATATATTTTTTACTTGGTCAAATCATACTACAGAAATCTGCATACCCACACCAACAAATAAAGCGTTTTCATATATATTTTTTACTTGGTCAAATCATACTACAGGAATCTGGATCCCCACGCCAACAAATAAAGCGTTTTCATATATATATTTTTTACTTGGTCAAATCATACTACAGAAATCTGGATACCCAGGCCAATAAATAATGTGTTTCCATATACATTTTTATTTGGTCAAATAATATTCCAGAAATTTTCTTACCCAAGCCAACAAATAATATGTTTTTATCTATATTTTTTTATCTGGTCAAATTGATTCCAAAAATCTGGA
This sequence comes from Candidula unifasciata, assembly GCA_905116865.2. NCBI lineage: Eukaryota > Metazoa > Mollusca > Gastropoda > Stylommatophora > Geomitridae > Candidula > Candidula unifasciata. Next base: position 49,948 of record CAJHNH020001959.1, on the reverse strand, counting down.
TACCCAAGCCATTCCCTGTGTTTAGTCTCTATTTAAAATTCACAGTTTTTATCCCACTTAGGATTTTGTGCTAAATATTGCAGTACCGAAAGAGTTAACTTATCTGGTACCAGAGGTTAGTCAAATTAGTTATAAATCGGTGCATAATGCTCTCCATGGAACTCAAAGAGTTAAAGAATGGTATTACAGGTTTCTGTCCCAGTCTTATTCTAATTTCTACATTTTCCCTGTGTGGGTTCTAGGGACTTTTTGTGAGGAAAAGAAGAATAGACCCACTGCCTACCCAACAAGCAGGGTGTATGTTGAATGTTGAATTAAGAATAAATTAAGACACTTCAATAAGTGCTCCATCCCCATCTTCAGCAGCAAACAAAGAGTTAAAATTCTGATGGTACCAGTAACTGTCTGATTGTAAATCCGTCTTGCCTTTCCCCTAAGTGTCGAGCGTCGGCCAGATCCCTTGTAACTCCTCGCAGTGCCTAGCATGTCGTAATAGTGAATTAATTGCAGACTTTCTTTGAAGTCAGAGTGCATCTGCTCGTGCAGCAAGGAACAACCAACTTCACACAAAAAAGCCAGTAAAACTGATGCACATGCAAAACTCAGGCCCTGGCACAAAGCCAAAGTCCAAATGGACAAACCAGATGTGACTTAATTGTATGCAGACTGTTGGTTTCTCGCCTCTCAGGCAAAAGCGACTTTGAAGAAAGCCCGAAATTAGTTGACTCTGACATGCTTGTTGGGGAGGCCGTGGGTTTATTTTTGATTTTTCCCCACAGTGAGGCCCCGGAACCCACACGGGGAGTTATGTACGACTAAATGCAACACAACTAACAATTACTTTGTCATACTGCACTGCCACTGTAAATATATTATACTAGTTAATGGACTAATATCATCACTGCACAACATCTGATGTGACATTGGAGAAGTCAATAATCAGCTATCCTCTGAATAACGGGCACATATTATGGCGGCCAAAAACACACTCTAACAGGGCCTCAGTCACATGTAAATTGCGGACTTCCTGTGTCTTAAATTGCTGACTTCCAGCAACTACCGCCACCGCTGAGAGTATCTCTCACGCCGCTATGCGCGACGTGGAGCGGGGCTAAATTAGATGGCTGGGACTCACAAGCAGCAGCTACAGCATCTCCTGCAGCTTCCTTCATTTTATTTGCTCTTGTGTTCCAGCCATCTAGTTTAGCCCCGCTCCATGACGCGCATAGCGGTGTGGGAGATACTCTCAGCGGTGATGTAGTCACCGGAAGTCCGCAATTTACATGTGACTGTGGCTCTGTCAGGGTGTGTTTTTGGCCGCCATTATATGTGCCCGTTATTAGGAGGATAGCCTAATAATCTAAGCACTTGGATTCCCTCTTCTCTACACTCAGAGGAAAGGCCTGACATTTAACCAGATTGTGACCGGTACCATCAGTATTGGAACTCTGCGCAGGCTGCTGAAGATAAGGAGGGAGCACGCATGGGAATGCTCTGAGTGATGTGATATCAATTCTTGACTCAACTTAACTAATATTACTACTACACAACATTTTGTGTCATTTACGATTATAAATAATTATACTACCTGACACCTACTTCTAAATTACAGTCATTGCTGTATTATTATTAACAAATGGAATATATACTATTAAAATAGATATTATAAGACTGAAATACTAATTGCAAAATAATTGCATAATTTCGTCACTTACTCAATACTTACACCTTCATAGTGGGAGTGATACTGCCTTACTGTGAAAATATATATATATTTATTTAACTATATATTTTAATTCCTTTAAGGCTCACCGTTCATTACTTCCACTTTCAGGCAGATATTATAACATGAAACCCCGTGCTACCTACTTCGTGTGCGTTGCTGGTATCATCGATTCCCCGTGGAACGTGTGCCCAGATTCCAGCAGCTGTCTCCCACAGGTGTCCAGGCCTGTGTTTTGTCAATAGACGGTCAATGTGTGATGCTACTGCAGGGCTGCCGAAATCTTTTAGGGAATAATACACACATTTTATAAGAAGCGTAACAAAACACAACACATGATCCATGGTTTGGTTATGTAACAATACTGGCATCAGACAAGGCAACACAAATATAATATAGATACAATGGTAACAGGTCTAGAGGTCAACCACGCAGAAAATGGACCACAGAAATATCAGAGACATTGAAAAGTATACGAAACGAACAGAAGGGCCCGTTCCAGAGATCTATTCCTGCCCTGACGTCGGAAGGCATTCGGGGAGTTGAGAATGAAGAAGAAGAAATACATAGCTGGCTTAGTATATGTTTCATCATAATTGAAGTACTTGGTCCATTACAGTATTGTTTTTCCTCGCTATCAGTGTCCCATATAGGTAAGACAAGAATACACCCTCCTTCCTCCCCATAAAGCCTGTCGTAAGAGTAGTATAACGGAGGGGGTGATGGGGCGGAGGGGGTGCTTCTGTCTGAGAAGCAATGAACCAACAGTCTGCATAATAATTCAGATCTGTGAAACAGGTGTACTCACAACACTCAAGTTCTGGAACAAAACACAGGTTCAGAGGTGGACGAACATCTAGAACTGTCCTCTGGAGTTTGCATTTGGACAACGCAAAGAAGAAGAAACCCTTGTATTTGTATCATCTTTCGTTTCTTACAAAGCGGATGTAATGGCTCCCAGATGGTGCAATGCATTTATTGGAGCAATAACGTTGTTGAGAAACAAAGAATGAAATCGTTTGGCCATCTAATGAGAATGACACCAACGATTCAACAAGAGCGTACAACCTGAAAATTAAACATCAAGAGGCAGGGGAAGACAGAGAAGAATATGGATTCAAGGCGTCACTGACACCTTGAGACTGCATAACATCAGACGCGCCCTGGCTGCCGATCGTCTGATGAATTGCGACACCTAGAGGCATAAGCAGATATTGACAAAGAAAGAGAAAAAGAACAGCGTTGATCTCATCACAACAATACATTTATTGTTGAAGTCTTGAGAGAAAGCGATCTGTTTAAATGTAAATATCGTAGAGCAGAAAGAATACTCTTTCTACAGCTGCAGAAAAACGAGGTAATGTCAACAGACTCAACATACTTTTTATAAATTAATGGAAGGCGATTTTGATTTGCATATTTTTCTTTTGCAATTGTAAATCACAATTGCGCTGGTATTGATTCAGCATAATGATTTTGCACAATTAGCTCTTTCCGTTCCTTATTTATGTGTTCATAGTGCTGTTTTTAACACACACACATACATACATATATACATACACACACACACACACACATATATATATATATATATATATATATATATATATATATATATATATATATATATATATATATATACTCACATATATACATACATAAATACTTACATATATACACACACATATATATATAGTAAAGTAAAGATCCATTTTCAAGCCTTGGGCGCATCGGGTATATAGAAAGAGCGTCCGATAATTTTACAGACCAATCGGCACTGGATGGGTAATGTGGTCAGCATTACGCCGGACGTTTTTACTTCTCTAGAACAGTCATTCTGGTATCCATTTTAGGCTGGGTCGACTTGCGACGCCCTATTACATGATAGAAATTACCGCAGCCAGCAGTGGGTTTCGATCCCGGTACGTTGGAATTACGAGTCGGACTAGCAACGCTTAAGTCACTGACATATACATATATATATATATCATATTTTGTGTATCCTTCTATATGTTTACTTCCTTCTGTGGGTACCGATCAAAACATTATGTATTTATTTATTATATATACAATGTTTCTACTGCCCAAGTGTTCCCCGTCAGTGTATGTCCTTTTGTTTTTGACAAGGCTGGGCAATGGCGTAACCAATGACATAACTAACGTTGGCCTTCCTTTAGTAGCACTTACTGGATCCAGTGTACAATGCCAACATTTAAAATGTGGGTCAACACTTAAATAAGAGTACTAAAACAGCGGGCGTGGCACTAAAAGAAATGTTTTACTCGCCAATGGTCAAGTAGTACTAAAGTAGAATGAATTCAAAAGAAATTTGACTAAAATTAGACAGAATTACAAACTTCGGCAGCCCTGTGCAAGTCGCTGTTGCTTCCGGTCGTACGCACCAGTGTTCATCAACTCTTCTACACCCGTGGCACACCAATTCAGGTGAAAATGTTTTGAGGCTTAATATTATCATTATCAAATACCTTGCCGAATGGCGTGGGTCATCAAGTCTCTCCCAGTCTGCGATCTCCCACAGCAGGCATCAGTTCGTATGCTTACACACCTCCATTCAACGACAAAAGGATGACAAAAAGTTGCTCGCGTTGTCTTTCTCTGTATCTTTTATCCACAGATCCTGCCTACGGTAACAATATGTCAAGTTTTCATGTGCTTATAACACGACCAAAGAAATGTCCACTGTCGCTTCCTGAGGTTTATGATAAGACCCGCCCGCGTGAAGAAAAGTCTTCCCCAATTAGAGCATGTGATTTCAGGACCGTTGTTGTCAACTTTTGTGTTTTAGTCTGTTAATTCTCAGACGCTCAGCTCGAATCCTTTTTGCACTCATTTCTTTTTTCATTCTCATTTCCTTTCTGGTGTGCCCCTCCACACAACATGGTCCATGACATTTTGTTCTGAGTCAACCTGAATATCTGTATCATTCATGTCCCGCTTGCACACGTATTTATATCGTAGTAGATGTTAGCCTCTACATCTTCTACCCATCTTAAATTCGCCATAGAGGATGTCCTTAGGGACTCTACCATCATTCATTCTCCATGTGTGTCCCAGCCACCTGAGCCTTCGTAGACTGAGCATTGAGAAGACTGTTATAATGACAGCTATTTCCAATACCTCAGCATTTGTGATCTTGTCCTGCCACTTAATGAAAAGTATTCTTTTTGGGTATTGCATGTTAAAGCTTTTTTTTTTTTTACACGTTTTTCCTGGTGCGAATAAGATGACTAAATCTTAATGCCATAAAGCAGGGTGTTGAGAACACAAGCCTGGCCGACAACAGTTTTTTGTTTTAATCGGAACTTTCTGCTCTCCAAAACTCACTTTTTAAAATGTAATCTAATAATGATGTACAATATTTGGTATCTTGGTGAAAATTTTGTGGAGCATTCTCTAATGTAATGCAGGTCAGATGAATTCTTAGTATGCTAAATATCGAGTTAAATGGTACATGTCCGAAGCAAGTTACAGAATTAAGATATTTATGAAGCATTCTCGAAGGACGGAAGAATAGATCGGAGAATAGAAACAAGATGCCATTGAGCCAGTGCAGTGCGCTTATATGCAACTGACACCGTTATTAGGACATCCACACATAAGTATGAGTGCCAAGAAACAGATTATTAACAGCATATTCATACCAACACTAAGGGGCCGCGTTAGCGAAGTCGATAAGAGGCTCGCATTCAAATCCAACTGCGACTCGCTGCAGCCCACGGTAGGTTTTCGAAACCGGGCGGCTCCCGGGGTTCACCCAGCCCCTAGGAAATGGGTACCAGAGTTGACACTTTGGGGTAAATGGAGGAACTTCGCTGTAGCTACAGAGTTACGTGTGAACGGCGACATAGGCAGACAATTATTATCAGCTGTCCGTACTGGTGGCAGAACACTTAGGGTTTATAACCGTGTGCAATGATACTGGTTAACATATACGCTACCAGTGTCAGACTACATTATCAAAGGCTAACCTACCTAAAATTACCACATGTGGAATGAGATGCCCGAGAAAAGCAGACAACTTAACTATACGAGACAAAGTTAGAAATGATGTTATCAGAGCGTAGGAACAATACCATGTGGCAAATTCATTGAAAAACAGAAGATCAAATGGTTTGGTCATTTAGTATGAATGCAGCCAGAACAACTACCATCGAAGGCGCTGCACATTATAAAATCTGAAGTAAAAACAAGAGGCCGCCCTAGACGAGTATAGATTGATGACGTTAAAGAGCCTCTACCTCGACACGGAATGACAATAGCCATTGCTGCCCATCAAACAATGGATTGCAAACTCTCCCTTCCTACAGCGCTTAACGGCAGAAGTGGAAATTGATTATGATGATAATGATGATAAAGATGATGATGATGATGATGATGATGATGATGACTCTCTAATGCACAAAATCCAATAATTTCCTACTTCCGGCTACATGCAATGTTTTGTGTCGTGTTCCCGGCGGACTGTTAAACTTTGACAGGATCGTGTTGTCGTTTGGTTGGGATCGGCGAAATGGACGTTGATGGTAGGTAGTTTTAAATATGACATGGAGAATAAGGATGGTTACTCCAGTAGGTGTCGCAGATAGTACCGGTAGAGACTTTATATATTTTTTAGTATTAGTCCAGTTTGTTTCTTCGACTTAACTCTACCGATCCGATTTTTTTTTTTTGGAATAAAAAAAAAAAAAAATTAAGAGGCGAGTACTTTTATTTACTTTTAACATCACAGACATTGGTTAGTAGTTACTAGTACCAGTTACTACTTAATGCTACATCTGCAGTGGTGGAGTGTGATCGGTTTGCATGTGTAAGCGTTAGCAGGTAACGATTACACTCGAGAGGGTATCTGGTGATAGTATTCTCGTTGCTGTTATACAGTTATAACTTATAAGGGATCTCCTTTGAATCAACTCCCAAAATGGCGGCTTTAATATGATGGCGTTCGAAAGAGATCTAAATTGGCCAAATTCTTGCCATAAAAATAATAAAATATCCAAAAATATCTGAATGCGGGTCAGTTCTATTAAAAATATATGTGCCGGCTCCGGATAACGAAACAAATGCTCTGACAGGGTCTTGGCGATACATTACTTGCCGACCTGCTTCTGCGAGTGTGCCTCACTGCAAAGCGTATCCCCCACGCCGCTACACGCTGCGCGGATGGGGACAAAACTAGATGGCTGGGACTCACGAGCGGCAGCTACCGCATCTCCTGCAACTTCCTCCAATCACTGTACTTGTCAGTCCCAGGTACCTAGTTTGGCCCCCCCCATCCGCGCGTAGCAGCGATGGGGATATGCTCGGCTATGAGTTTAATCGCGTTTGGTGCATGCCGACAAGTCTGACATCTGCTGCTAAATCCTCCAATCGGAAGAACACAGTATTGCTAATCGGCTTTCATCGTCTGTAATGTCTCGAAAGTGGTCAACGGTCACTAATATCGTCTGCTAGTATCGTCGTCTGCAGAAACGCTCAAAATTGTCAACGGTCGGTATTTATCGTCTGCTACTACTACCGTGTGCAATGTTGATATTGATTGTCAAGTAATTCAAGTTTTGCTGCGATTTGTTCCTTGGCAGAAAGTCTGTATTTTAGATATACGTGAACACCGTCGTTCGGATATTTTTGGATATTGTATGGCCAAAATGTGGCATGCCGCCATTTTGGGTGTTGATTCAAAGGAGAGCCGTTAAAAGAGTATGCTTGCGCAGCTAGATTGTGATTGTCAGTACTTAGACTTACAGTGAGTACTGGTAACTGGTAGCTTTCACAGGTTTAATTTCGGCATGAGTGGCTAATCATGCAGCAATCGTTCTTTTCACTGTACCAGTGGACTCCTCTTATATTTCTCTTCTACCATTACTACGGGGGGAGGGGCCAAGAATAACTAGAGGGAAAGAGAAGGAGACACAGAAAATGAAAGGAAAGTGATAGAAAAAAAAATAAAAAAGGTTGGCACTGAGACGAGGGGAGAAAGGAAAGGAAAAAGAAAGAATGTTAGAGATGTAAACCAAATAACACATTTGTCAAAAATATAAATTTGGCTATCCTCCTAATAACGGCCCCAAATTATGGAAGCCGAAAATATACCCCAACAGGGCCTCAGTCACATGTAAATTGCAGACCTCTTTCTGGCGAGTTTAAGTCACTGCTGAGAGTATCTCCCGTGCCGCTACGTGTGGGGCGGAGCGGGACTAAACTAGATGGCTGGGAGTCACGAGCAGCATCTACCGCATCTCATGCAGCTTCCTCCATTTTATTTGCTTCACATGTTTATGAAGTGGCACCAGAGTTTTGTTGTCAATGAAGGAGCTGATAGATTAGTCAGTTCTATCTTAGTTGCAGATGGCCGGACTATAAATCACATCAATGTACTGCGATCGAAACCCACTGCTGGCTGCGGGGATTTTTATCATAGGAGTATGGGGCGTCACAGGTCGACTCAGTCTCAAATAGGTACCAGGATGGCTGTCCTTGGGAAGTAAAGAAGGCTGGCAAAATGCTGACCACATTATCCACTTAGTGCCGATTGGTCTGTAAAAAATATGGGTGCTCTTCCCATATGCCTGATGCACCTACATCATGCCACCAATAGTTAGTAGCAAGGGAGCCAAAAATTAAAACCTTTTGGCCTTTATCAAGATTTATGCAATATGGCGGATTTCAGTCTACCATTTGTGAAAGTATATTGAGAATTCATATTCAAGCAAGATGGCGGATTTCAATCTACCGTTTGTGGAACTATATTGAAAATTTTAATATTCAAGTAAGATGGCGGATTTCGGTCTACGTTTTGTGAAACTATATTGAGATTTATAAGTACAAAGTGGATTTTCATACCGGATTTTCATACCGGATTACTAAAGTTTGTTGGATTACTGTGTTTGAGGTAATTTAAAAAAGTGATTTCAATTCTGGACTACTTGGTTATCAAAAATGGAGAAGATCACCGTACCTTCGAATAAATACACAAACCCCGCCCTACATAGGCCTGACACTTTAGTCTGCACCATCGACGGACCCAAGGCAGCTGCGAAGAGCAAACCTGGCTTCATGTTGGCCATGTTGTTAGGCCCCTTTGCCATACCGGAAAATGGGATCATCGACTTGTATCGTCACGAATGTCCAACGGAATGGTTCTTCTGTCTGTCACCAGGAAGTCACAAACGAATGTTCCAAACCCTGCATGGGAAATCAGTGACCCTGGAAGATGAGAATATTACGTGCAGAATTGAGCACTACGGACAACAGAGAAAGCGTATCACCCTAAACTGGCTCCCAAGCCAACTGAACACCGAAGGAGTAGAAGATGTCGTCCGAGTCATAACAGGCGATACCAAACCACAAGTCTTCCCAATCCACTATGACGAGCGAAAGTGGGGAGAAAATGGGATCATCGACTTGTATCGTCACGAATGTCCAACGGAATGGTTCTTCTGTCTGTCACCAGGAAGTCACAAACGAATGTTCCAAACCCTGCATGGGAAATCAGTGACCCTGGAAGATGAGAATATTACGTGCAGAATTGAGCACTACGGACAACAGAGAAAGCGTATCACCCTAAACTGGCTCCCAAGCCAACTGAACACCGAAGGAGTAGAAGATGTCGTCCGAGTCATAACAGGCGATACCAAACCACAAGTCTTCCCAATCCACTATGACGAGCGAAAGTGGGGAGCCATGTGCAGGCCAACAAGAGACATACCTCATTACATCTGCATAGAAACTCCCGGTATAACTAGACACAACCACAAGGTACTCATTACCATGCCAGGAAGACAGATTGCCTGCATGCATTGCAAGCATGACGACCACTGGTCCAACAAGTGTCCTGAAAAGAGGAAACAGACCAACCCACGCCATCCAACGACAAAGACCACGAAGCCTGAGCCAAAGACAAAGGAAACAGAACCCGTTGCCACAGTCACAGCTCCTGCAGCGGAAGAAATTCCAACAGAGGCTGCGGCAAGGGCACTCAACAAAGAAACTGAGAGCAAAACAAAGACAACAGTTCTTCCAAAGACAACATCAGCAGCACAAGAAATACCAAAAAGAAGCCACAATCAAAACACTCAACACAGTGATTGAGAACAAAGACAAGGAACCACAAAAGAAAAAGACAGCAAAACCAGCTGGCACGGCAGCCGTTCCCGCAGCACAGAAGACCACGACCGAGTAACTTGTCACAGCCTTGGAGAAGGAAAAACTTCCAGACCCACCACTATCACCCTTGTCCCCAGAACCACCAGAGGAAGTCAAGAAACATCCCGAAACACCAGAAACAGACACAGAAGAGACGATAGATGACAACAAAGAACCAGAATTAGAAGGCGGCATACTATAGGAATTTTTCCTACAGGAATTAAAAAGAATGAGAAAAGAGGCCGGAGAACAAACCCATTTTGGTTTGTCCGCATATGGAGAGTTCTATTACCGAAACCACAGAGAACATATCGATGACCTAGCACAGAAACAAACAGAGGAAAGTCGCGAAGAAGGAGAATTAGCAGAACGGACAGATCTAGAGATCTTCTATGAGAAACACAAAGAAGAATTTCAAAGCAGAGCAGACCTTTTCTGGGAGGAATGGGTCAAAGACCAAACTGGACAATAAATTGAAAACGACTGACTTTGATAAAAATAAATAAAAAGTGACTAATCCCCACTGTCACCAAACTCCCATTACCCTTTTCTTTCTTGTGTTTTTGACTACATTTGAACATAACACTAACAAACATAAACAAACGGCAACATATGTTAACAGACAAACAAAACATAAGCAAACAGACAAATATTTACATGATAGCAGGAAAAACACAATACTCGCAAACATACAGAGTTGAAATAAAGGGGAACCCCCCCCCCTTTCACAAAAAAAGGCATAAAAATAGATCTTACATCTGGTTAAGAGGCAAGGAACCAACTCTCTGCACATAATAAACGAGATCAGGAAACTAGATGTGCCCGCAAAACTCGACCCCTGTAAAAAGATATAAACCCAGATTGTTATGACCAACCAGAACTTTTACTGTAGTTCACACTAAGTTCAGAAGAAGAAGAAAGCATGAATGAAGAATTGACACCATTTGCACAGTAAATCCCTACACGTGCTCGGTTCCCTTCCTGGAAAACCAGTGAAGAATTTTACAGAGAAAAAGAAATATTCCAGTAATAAAATGAGCAGGCCCGCGAAGACTAAACTGATGAACTAATGCCTGATGAAGTTGCATATCTCGGCCAAATCATACAAATATTGCAGCTTTGCTCTTCTTCTTCTTCTTCTTAAAGTTCATGCCGTGTGGCGTTGGTAGTCATGTCTATCCACAGTCTTCTGTCTCGTGTTCTTTCAGTCAGCTCTGATACAGATGATCTTCCATAGTCCATGCTGTGTGGTGTTGGTAGTCATGTCTATCCACAGCCTTCTGTCTTGTGTACTTTCAGTCAACTCTGTCACAGATGATTCTCTGTGCCATAATGTCAAGCTGTCCAGCATCTTTTCTTTCAGTCTCCCTCTGCCTCATCTCCCCTCCAACTTTCCTACTGTCATAGCACACTCCAGTTTTCTCCTTCTCATCACATGATTAAAGAATGTAGATGTCTCTTTCTGATGTGGACAGTCAATTCTCTTTGTGAATCACTTTCTTTCAAGATGTCTTCATTACTCATATTTAGCTGTCCAGGGTATTATCATCATTCGTCTATAAAACACAGCTTCCAAAAATTGTTTCACTAAGCTGTCAACTGACCAGGTATGCTTTAAAAAGGCACAATGCAATTATGTCACTCAGATAAACAGTGAAGAAGAAGAAGTAGTTAGCAGGTGGTTACTGATTGGCGAGAGCTGCTGTTATAACTATTGTGACTCTGTGTTTATACAACGGATCAACATCATAGCACACAGGTGTAACCCATAAGTGCTCCGTTCTACTTCTAACTCAAGCCTGAGTCTAAAGATTCTCAGCGCAGTGCACAAACTCTGTTTCACCGACGAGGATCCTGAAATACTTTGGGTAGATTTTTTACTCAAAATTTTGCTTGGGCAGATCCGTTAAGCTACTCTTTTTTTTTATTTCCAACTGCGAAGGAATTTTTTTACGTGCGCAGCAATATACATGGGCGTCCGATCTTACTACCCAGAGAAATTACTAATAGTCCACGTAAAAAATCCCCAGCCGTCACAAGGGTTTAAACCAGGAACCCCCTGCACTCGAGGCGAACGCTATACCTTGAGACCACTCAGCTTGTGACTTGCTTGAAGTTATCTGGTAATAATTAATTTTTTCTGGTATAGTTCAATTGCAGTTTGTTTCCAACCATAACATCCTCATATGGGTGCGAGTCATGGATTCTGTCTTAGTCTTTGGAGAAGGAAATTGAAGTTTTTGAACTGAGATGTGACAGAAAAATTCCTAGCATACTGTGGAACAAGAAGGAAAATATTAACATCCTGCATGACTAGAACATAAAGGTGAACTTGTGAGGCTTTCAATTTTGTGGAAAATGACTTTTCATTGAATACCCTGGGTGTACCAGTTAGAGCCATGAGACCGAAAAACCATGCAGGAGCCACCCGTTGTTACATGAACCAGAACAGAATGGGAGTTGTTAGCCCAAAAACACTTGGAGACATACTCAGAAGGAGATTGGTAACACTTATGGTCATGTCCGAAGTGCGATGAAGGTGATCTCAAAAAGGAACAATAAACAGCATCTTTAACCAAAGGGATAGCGGTGTGAATGTCAGGAGAGAATGATGATGGAGGATGCAGTTTCTAGAAGATGAGGCAGAGGCTGACCTCTGCGAAGTTGGATATAGGACATAGTAGATGCATTAGTTATCTTCTACTTCTTCTTTTTTTTTTCGTTCGCTTGAAATAGATTTTCTATACCTGCAATGCTGTCTCTGGTATGAACTTCACTGTCTTTTGTAATTCGCCCAGTGACCTGTAAAGTTTGACTTGCACCGATGTTTTTCTTGATCAAAAGTTTTGCCTTGATATGTTGTATTTGGGACAGTCTTGGAAGGCATGATCTGTTGTCTCAGGTGCCATACCACATGTGCAAATGCCTGATTTGCATTAGTTATGAAAGCACATAAGGCTGAAGATGTCTCCCACCATCAGAGGCAACCTGTGTTGCCCTTGTCTTTGCCAGCTGACAAGGACTTACAACTTATAACTGCTGCCTCATGATTTGTTTCCGAGACCAATTAAGACCAGGGATAAAGCTTATCCTCTCCATGGCACAAAGCTTGGGCAGTATTGTAGAGAGCATATGTAGCCAGTGCATCATAATCCCTCTCTCGACCTGCCTTGTTTACAACGGTGTGAACCACGGACCAACATCATGGCACACAGGCAGTAACCCATAAGCGCTCTGTTATTCTAACCCAGGTCTGAGTTCGATGATGCTCAGCACAACGCACAGGCTGTGTAGCACCGGCGAGGATCCTGAAATACTTTGTTTAGATTTTAAAGCCAAAATTTTGCCCAGGTAGCGCTGTTAGGCTAATCGTTTCGATTTCCAGCTGCCAAGGGATTTTTTATGTGTGCAACAATGCACACAGGCGTTCGATCTCAATACCCATAGACCAAGGAGAATTACTAGAAGTCCAAGTCCACGTGAAACAATCCCAGCCCTTACCTGGGATTGAACCCAGAACCTCTAGCAAGGCGGACACCATACCCTGAGACCACGCAGCCCAGTTGTTTACTTCAGAGGAAAGGTAACACCAGTACCTTTGGAACAAAGGCTGCAGAAGCTGCCAGATAAGAAGAGCAATATGTTTATAAGGGATTAAGATAACTGCTCGGGACTGAAAGGGTTAATTGATCGCCTTTTATGACATGCGTGTTTAAGACAGTAAGTCTTTTTCCCCTGGTGCTATATTAATATCCGACCCCAAACAGGGGAAATCCACAGGTTACGGGACAGTCTAATATTTCAGGGGGTGGTAGATAGGCTGCATGCAGTCGTGGGACCTAGGCTGCACTCTCTCGTGGGACGTAGGTATGTTGGAGTTAGGGCCAGTTCTAGATGTTTTGGGGTTGTTAAAAGCATCAGAAAGCCGGGAAACCCAGTCTTACCACCCTCTAAAAAGGTGGACTGTCCTGTGACATCATCTGGGGTAAGATAATAATAATAAAGAACCTTTTTCCCTCCCAAAATCGGGGGCCCGGAACCTGCACAGGAACAACCTTGACATTGTCACGGATGACATCAACAATTTCACGTAAAAACACTGCACATTTTACGTAAAAACCGGGCACAGAATTTGTTTACAGTAACTAAATTTAGCTAATCAACAAACAAAAACCTGTGATGCTCCCATCTTTATGGGTAAAAAATATCTGCCTGAAAACATTTTTTTTTAAATGTACTAAATCTGTCTCTGTTTTATAATGTAATAAACGATAGTTAGATTCCTTCAGGCATCAAAACATGAAAGCCCTGCATTGTTTTCGGGTGAAAACAATCAATATTTTTGCATGATGATTACGCTAATTTCATTATATAAAACGTAATGCAGTATGGCTGTTGTTTCAATGACAGATGTCACCAGAGATTTTAACGAGCTGCTCCGGACGGATCCTGAGATGTCTGCTGCCGTTGCTGCAGTTACTGTCCTTGTTAGACTTATGGAAAGCAATAATGGTGAATATGATTTTTTTGTTTTGTTTACTTGTTGATTTTTATGTATGTTTTGTTACCTCTTTTGCTGCAGTTACTATTCTTGTGGAATGCAGTAACGGTAAAAATGATATTTTTTTGTCTGTTTTCTTATTGATATGTATGTTGTTTTTCTTATCTCTTTAGCCTCAGTTACTGTTATTGTCATACTTATGGAAAGGAATAATGGTAAATATGTTCTTTTTTTTTTTTTAAAAGAAATGTTGTTACTTTTATTTTGTTGTTGATTTGTGTGTGTGTGTGTTTTGTGACCTCTTGCCGCAGTTACTCTTCTTGTCATACGTATGGAAAGCAGCAAAGGTAATTGTTATCTTTGTGAACAGCATTTGCTGCCACAGTCGCTGTGTCAAAGATAAGTGTTTAGAAGGGTCAGATGAATGACAAGCCTATGTATCCGATTTGTGACAGTTTGTTGTTTGTATTCACCGGCTGTAAACCTCGGCAAAAATACGTTTGCTTATTGTCCATTTCTGGATTTTAGCTTTGTTTCAGGACCTGAGTTTTGCGTGTGCACATCTGTTTTACAGATCTTACTTTTTTTATATGCAGACTGTTGGTTCCTTGCCTCTCAGGCAGATGCACTCTGACTTTAAAGGATACCCCCGATTATTCGACTCTTACGACATGCTTGTTGGAGAGGCAGTGGGTCTATTCTTGTTTCCCCGGGATGGGGAAAATGGGGCCCAGGAACCCACTGGGGGAGGGGGGGCACTTTGGAAATAAAGTTTGTATGTTTGCATTTACTGTCTTTGTCAGATATATAGGAAGCTACGTTTTAATTAATATTTGTTGTCAATAGTTTGCTGCTGTTTTTGTCTTCTTATCATTATCTGTTATTGCTTGAAACTTGTTTTTTCTTGGACGTTATGTTGTGGCTTTCAGCCAGGCTGCTTAATCTGTGCGTTTCGGCCCAACATGTTTGATTTCAGTCAACTTTTTATTAGTTGCCTTTCTGTGTCACACTTTTTGTGAATAGTTTGTCCATTCTTAGTTGCCCCACAACATCAGTTTCATGTCCTGCATGGTTACTCTTAGTTTGCTCGTCACACTTTCAGTCTTATCCCAATAGATGCTGGTGTGAAGGGCAATGAGAGAGCAGAAATGCTGACTGGCAGTGAGACTATCAGGAATAGGTGATCTAAAGACAGGAGAGACATCATTAATGCCATACGAGAGACTAAATGCTGTGACTTCCAATTTCATGGAAAATAATGTGAATAGACTGCATACACTGGAGCCACCTGTCGTTACATCAACCAGAACAGAATGGGAGTTGTTAACTTAAAACACTTGGAAATTTACTCAGGAGGAGATTAGAGCACTTGTCCCATGTAAACACTTGGAAATTTACTCAGGAGGAGATTAGAGCACTTGTCCCATGTGCGATGAAGATGATGAACAATGAACGGCACACTTTGCTCTTGAGACCAGGTTTTCCTTTGTAGGTTTAAGTATAGTGGGCAGGTGTACAGAATATGCTTATGTGTTTGTGGTCCCATCTGGCACACCCTAAGTGGAGACTGTACAGTTTTTTATGTATGTAATAGTTAAGACTGCAGTGTCGAACCCTGTTGTAGGTTGCTTTTGCTTTTTTTGTCTGCTAGGGTGGTCTTGTAAATATTTACCGCTGGTTTGTTCTCTCCACAATTTTGTGTATTTTCCCTTGATGAGTGATTCGAACTCTGGTAGTGACAGTGAATGGGTGTGTTGTTTCTCCTTTATACCCTTCTTTACAAGCCATGTTAAACACCATAACTGGTTGGAGAAAACAGTAGTGGGATATATGGTTCTTGGAAGAGGAGGCAGGAGGCAACCAGCACAAGTGTGGACACCCTGGGCACAACAGTTCATTTGATGAGAATGTTGGCAGGGCAGGCGAGTAGCTTTCTGGCAATTCGTGATGAGAGCAACCTTTTGCAAAGAACTTGCTTCATGATGACCATCGTCATGTGCCGTGCTGGTAAGCATAGGCTGTCATGTTTCGCCATCTGACACGATCACCAGAGTCTCAGATCAGTGTTTTTGTCTCATCCCATCCATCTGGATAGGCCATCCAGGTGTTTATCTCTTTGCCTTCCTCTTGCTCTCTTTCTGTCAATCTCACCAATTGTTACCAAGTTCTCATGTCCTTTCCCTCTCATGACATGTCCAGAACACATTAACTGTCTATGTCTAATTATTTTAATAAGTTTGTAACTTTCATCTGTTTCAGTGAGGAATGCTTTGTTTGTTTTTCTATCCTTCTATGATATTTTTTACATTTCTCTCAAAAACCACATGGCAGCAGAACCAACCCCAGCATTTTTTGGCTGTGTTGTTTTTCGAGGCAGATTTATGTCTAGTAGTTTGCCATTGCTTTCTGGACAATCAGATTCTTTATACCGCTATTGAAACCCACGCAGCTGGGGTCGAACCCGGCACTCCGGCGTTGCGAAACTCATTTGCAATGCCTAAACCACAGACGCCAACATCGCTGCTGCGAGTAAATGTTTTTCAGCTTGTTTGCCTATTGTCCATGTTTTGCATGGGGGTAGGGGGATGGGGGTCCTTTCCATATGCTCAAGGGGGCGCCACCTGAAAAAGGTTGGAGACCACTGGTCTAGACATTGGGCCATAACATTTGAGGTCTCTTTAAAAATGGTGTAGTTACGTCAAAAGCAAAACTTTTTTTTGACCTATTTATATTCTCTCCGAGTGGATTCCTTGGCCCTATTTTGAGAAAAACAAGAATAGACCCACTGCCTACCCAGCAAACAGGTCATAAGAGTCGACTAATTTAGGGCATCCTTTAGAGTCAGAGTACATCTGCCTGAGAGGCAAGGAACCAACAGTCTGCAAACAAATAAGCCAGATCTGTAAAACGGGTGGTTCTGGAACAAGACTAGAGTCCATAAGTGGACGAACAACCAGAACTTGCCACTGGAGTTTACAGCCAGTGAACGTGCAGAAGACTATTTTTAAAAGGAATTTTTCTTACAAGTCAAAATGCATCTGCCTGAGAGGTGAGGAACCAACAGTCTGCATACAAATTTGCCAGATTTGTCAAATGGATATGCCTGCATATTTCAATTTCTGGAATAAGACTTGAGTCTAGGAGTGGATGGACAACTAGAATTTTCAACCAAAGTTTACAGTCTGTGAGTGTGAAGAAGAAGAACAAGAGTAGAAGGAATTTCTGTCTGGGCATTCGACATGTTGTAAAGTTGACAAATATACTTGTGTGAAAATCGTCCAAATGACACATTGATGCCCTTGGCATGGTGCTGTCCAATCTCTTGGCCATATGTTAATGTTTTACATTGAACTTGTTATCTTTCAGCTGGCACTTTGTCGGAGCTGGTGGACACAATCCGGAATGCAACTTTAGCAATGTTGGACACAGACTACAGTTATGCGTCCATCAAATCTGTATGCGAGCAGTTCTTGAGGTTTATTACTCTGGCAAATTTACAAGATACGGTACTGGAATTTCTCTAATTTGGCATTGACAGTATGGTTAAAGCAGTGATTTCCCACTGTAAATTTTAACAAAGAAGATACGCAAAAATAGATGGCATATTATGTTCCGGCGTCCCCTTGTGGGGGGGGGGGGGAAGCAAACTCACAGCCCCCTCTCAAGCATGTTGTAATTATGAGTGTTTCCTATGAAGCCGAAGTCCATCTGTCTGAGAGATGAGGAAAGGGGCCATCAGTCTGCATACAATTAAGCCAGGTCTGTAAAATGGATGTGCATGCAAAATTCAAGTCTGGAACAAGACTTCAAGTTCAAAAACTGGACAAACAACCAGGACTTTCTGCTGGAGTTTACAGCCACTGAGCACAAAGACAAAGAAGGAAGATCCCAGTGTTCTGATCAATCGACTCTTGATGCAAATTTGAGTGCTTTATTAATATCTTACCCCAAACAAGGGAAATCCACAAGTCACGGGAGATTCTAATATTTGGGGGGTGGGGGGGGGGGTAAGGCTGCATTCAGTCGTGGGACCTGGGCTGCACCCTTGTAGAACGTAGGTGGGTTGGGGTTAGGGCCAGTTACAAATGTTTTAGGGTCGTTTAAAGCATAAGAAAGCTGGGAAACCCAGTCTTACCACCCTCTAAAATGTTGGACTGTCCTGTGACGTCATCTGGGGTAGGATATTTAAAAAAAGCACCTAAATGTCAATATCAGTGCAAAGTGTCCTGCTGCTTAATTGCTTGCAGCTGGAATCAAACCTCCCTGTGTGGGTTCCGGGGCTCTTTTATGGGGATGACAAGAATAGACCCCCCCCCCCCCCCCCAGCATGTCATATGGGTCGACTAATTAAGGGCTTCCTTGTAAGTGGGAGTGCATCTGCCTGAGAGTTAAGGCACTAACAGTTTGCATACAATTAAACCAGCTCTGTAAAATAGATGTGCACACAAAATTTAGGTCCTGGAACAAGATCAACGTCCAGAAGTGAACGAACAACCAGGATTTTCCGCCAGAGTTTACAGCCAGGTTTTTTGCAAAGTCAAAGAAAATAAAAAGAAAATTGCCTGACACATTTGCCAGGTACATACTACAGCATCTCATCTGGCATATCAGTTTTGTTTTAACTTCAGATGAAGAGGTGCTCATCCATACGTGCTGGTGCAAAATTACAGCATATAAGATGTATAAAAACTGTGGTGGGAAAATAAAAGAGAGACAGAGTCACCAATGAAGAACTAAGAACAATGGTAGGCACAGGACTAGTAAATTCACACACACACACTACCTTCGCTAATTTTCCTTGTCAGGCAGAAGACACAACCAGACAGGTTTGCATCCTTGAGAACATTAGGCGAGAAGAGCAGTGGGTCAAAGTGCCACCTGAACAGCCAGACTTGTGTAGAGTCATAATCACACTGAGCCAGGAATACAGAGACTGGCCAGCAGGTGCCACGGAGGTGGAAATTCAGCAGTTAATTCAAGATAATGCTCGCTCTGAGGATTTGATCCTTTACACAGAGGGTTCAGTGTCAAGAGGCAAAAAAAGTGCTTGGGGTTTCTTAGCAAAAGTTAATGGTCAACGTTTGGTGCAGGAGAGCCTAGCATATGATACCACATCCAGCTTATGAATAGAGGTGGAGGCAGTCACTGCAGCTTTTCCGCTGGCTAGAGAACACGACACACACACACATTGCGATTGTAACTGACTCAGCATGCTGAGGAAGATCAGAACAGGCATGCTTCGTGCAGAGTGTCTAGGACAGGCATGAGTAGTATTGTCTGGATTTTTTCACCAGGTCCCGCTCTGCACAGCTTAGTGGAATACTGATGCATGATAAGGCAGACGTGGTTAGTGTCTTGTGGGAGAGCGTGTACAGTTCGGAGGAGCAGATGGATCACCACAGTCTGGTGAGATTGATGCAGGGGGAGTGACGAGTGGTTCTGGCAAATGCCCGAGGCTCAGAGGAAAGGCAAGACTTACGTTTAATCAGAATACTACTGGCACCATTAGTATCAGAACTCTTCGCTGGCTGCTGAAGATGGGGATGGAGCGCTTATGGGAATGTCCCGAGTGCTGTGATGTCTTCAATCAAATCAAATCATTTTCCTAAACATATAATTTTATGACTTTCATCTGTCTGAAGAGGGCTGCCTTATTTTGTTTGTCCTACTATGATATTCTTTGTATTTTTTATCAAAATCAACATCTCTGCCATGAGCAAATGTTTTTCTATCCTTCCATGATGCTTTTGCATTCTACTGCCATCAGTTGGGCTAGTTGGTCTGTCCTTTCATGACGTTTTTTGCATTCTTCTCAAAGACAACATCTCTGCCATGAGCAAATGTTTTTCTATCCTTCCATGATGCTTTTACATTCTACTAAAAGACAGCATATCTGCCATCAGTTGGGCTAGTTGGTCTGTCCTTTCATGACGTTCTTTGCATTCTTCTCAAAGACAACATCTCTGCCATAAGCAAATGTTTTTCTAGTCGTCTGTATATTGTCCATGTTTCACATGCATATTACAGGATAGGTTCAGTTTAGCACTTTAAGATGGATGAATGCAAGTGTATATTTTATTTAAAAACCCCCCCCCCCCCCCCCCCCCACACACACACACACACACACACACAAATAATACAGCCTAGGCTTGAAAAATTTATTTAACAATCTGTTAAAACTTTTTTCCCCAGAATTTTCAAACAATAATGTTGCACAGAGGTAAAATATTCTACAACAATACCCTGAAAGCCAGAGGCAAAAGTGTGAAGATGGCCCAGCATTTTATCGACGATGGTGCGGTAAGAATTCTTGACTATCACAACTGTCTCTATTGAGATTCATCATCATCATCAGGTGCCTTGCCGACTGGCATGGGCGATCATGCCTCTCCACAATCTGCAATCTCCTGCAGCATGTATTAGTTCATTTGCTGACACACCTCTATGCCATGAAACCAGACTGTCAAGAATCCAAGAATCTGCTAATATTAAGGCTGTTATTTTTATAACTTGTTCAGTGAAATGTGTGTGTGTGTGGCCAATACTGTTGTGTTCAGTAGTTCAAATGAATTTTTTTGTGTAGACAGCAGTGTGTTACTTCAGTTGTTCAGAGAAACAGCGTGCAGCCAGTGATGTCTTATGTTCAGTTGTTCATATGAATCTTGTGTAGCCGACAGTGTGTCCTGATAAATTATTCATATAAACTTTGTATGGCAAACTATGTGAATGTTGAATTGTTCAGGTGTAATTTGTGTGTGGTCAGTAATTTCTTGTGTCTACTAGTTCACATGTGTTTAGTCCTCCTTTTCAGTGCCTAGGGGAACACAAGATCTGAATCCAGCGTTGATGAAATGTAGAAATTGAGAAAAGGTTTTATTTTTTACATGAAGGGAAGTAATCACTAAATATGTTCTAAGCAAAGAGTTAACTGTTCCTTCCCTTTGATTATTTAAAAGTGGTGTTGCCCCTTAAAACAATGTGACGCAATATTGAAATTATATGATGTTAAACTTTTTTTTTTTTTTGAAAACCAAATATCCTGTAAACAATTATTTTTGAAGGTAAATATAAGATGTCTACAGATTATACAGTTGCTGCCATACAGCAACCAAAACATGAAAGTTATATTCAATCCACATTCCCAGGTGGGACAAATTTTTTGTTATTTCGAAGCCCCATCCTGGCTGTTGCAGGGAGCCCTAATATAACATAACGATTGAACAGGGTTTCTAGGACCTCTCCATGGGTGATCATCATCCGAATGGTGCTGTGTTATGTCACCGGGTGTTTATTGCTCAGTGTAATGTCCTAGTGGGACAAAAGTCACTCACTCAAACCTGTAAAAGCCAGGAAAACGGCTTTCTTGGCGTCAAGGCGGTGAAAACATTCTTTCCGATTATTCATAAATGTTTTCATTTATATCTTCGTCTTCTTTGCATTCACCGGCTTTAAACTCTTGTGGAAAGTTCTAGTTGTTCGCGCACTTCTAGTCCATTCCCAGACACTGAGTGGTGCGTGCACATCCATTTCACAGGTCTGACTCATTTGTTTGCAGCCTGTTGGTTCCTTGCTTCTTAGGCAGATTTACTTCGAAGGAAGCTTCCAATTAGTTAACTCTTACGGCATGCATTTGGGCAGGCAGTGGGTCTATTCTTGTTTTAGCCACATAGGGATTCATGTATATTCTTTCGCAGCGGTCCGAAATTTTATCTTAAATACACTTTCCCCATAATGATTAGTGTTATTTCATATGTTATTTCCATTATTCATGAATTTCACTATAAATATACTGTACAATTATTTATGAATGTGAGTTTTTGTCGTTCCACAGACTATCCTCACACACTCTCGATCTCGTGTGGTGATGCAGGTTCTAAAGGAGGCCGCTATGGAGAAGAAGCGGTTTACAGTCTACGTGACAGAGTCCAGTCCTGACAAAAGTGGGTGAGTAATTCTGTAACAGGTATACTCTTATTCTCTTCTTATTCTCCTCTCTTTCCTCGTCTTCTGCTGCTGCAGAATTGTTTAAATTCCTCTTCTTCCCTCTTCTGTATGTATATGAGAGTGGGTGAGTGTGTGCTAGCGTTGATGTAAATGTGAGTGGGTGGGTGTGTGCTTGTGTGGATGTATATGTGATGGGGTGGGTGTGTGCTTGCATGGATGGATATGTGAGCGGGTGGGTGTGTGCTTGCATGGATGGATATGTGAGCGGGTGGGTGTGTGCTTGCGTGGATATAAATGTGATGGGGTGGGTGTGTGCTTGCGTGGATGGATATGTGAGCGGGTGGGTGTGTGCTTGCATGGATGTAAATGTGATGGGGTGGGTGTGTGCTTGCATGGATGGATATGTGAGCGGGTGGGTGTGTGCTTGCATAGATGTAAATGTGATGGGGTGGGTGTGTGCTTGCATGGATGTATATGAGAGTGCGTGGGTGTGTATTTGCATGGATGTATATGAGAGTGAGTGGGTGTGTGCTTGCATGGATGTATATGTGAGTGGGTGGGTGTGTGCTTGCATGGATGTATATGTGAGTGGGTGGGTGTGTGCTTGCATGGATGGATATGTGAGTAAGTGAGTGTGTGCTTGCATGGATGGATATGTGAGCGGGTGGGTGTGTGCTTGCACAGATGTATATAAGAGTGGGTGGGTGTGTGCTGGCGTGGATGTATAAGTCAGTGGGTGGGTGGGTGTGTGCTTGCTTAGATGTATATGTGAGTGGGTGGGTGTGTGCTTGTGTAGATGTATATGTGAGTGGGTGGGTGTGTGCTTGCATGGATGTAAATGTGAGTTGGTGAGTGTGTGCTTGCATGGATGTATATGTGAGTGGGTGGGTGTGTGCTTGCGTGGATGTATATGTGAGTGGGTGGGTGTGTGCTTGCGTGGATGTATATGTGAGTGGGTGGGTGTGTGCTTGTGTGGATGTATGTGTGAGTGGGTGGGTGTGTGCTTGCGTGGATGTATATGTGAGTGGGTGGGTGTGTGCTTGCGTGGATGTATATGTGAGTGGGTGGGTGTGTGCTTGCGTGGATGTATATGTGAGTGGGTGGGTGTGTGCTTGTGTGGATGTATATGTGAGTGGGTGGGTGTGTGCTTGCGTGGATGTATATGTGAGTGGGTGGGTATGTGCTTGCATGGATGTATATGTGAGTGGGTGGGTGTGTGCTTGCGGGGATGTATATGTGAGTGGGTGGGTGTGTGCTTGCATGGATGTAAATGTGAGTGGGTGGGTGTGTGCTTGCGTGGATGTATATGTGAGTGGGTCTGTCTGAGCAGTGACAAACTACTCAGTGTAATACTGCCACAAACATCCCAGAAATGCTGATATCGGTTCTGCAGTGTCGTATAAAGGAAAGATATAAACGTGAACAAAAATGAACGTTGCGGCTATGGAGCCCTTATCAGCGCATACACAAATTAGACAATACTACATAACTACCCAATATCGCTAATCTTCATATCTCGAAGCAGCCAGGTCGAAGTCTAGCCAGTAGACTGGCGGGACACAGGGTAACAGGAAAATAAATATCCCTGGGAAAGCCAGGGGCCATAACTCGAGGATAAGATGCAACCTGTAGGCAGCTCAGTCCCTTAGGATTCTAGATAAGGCTGTGTTGGCTACGGAGTTGTGTGCAGACGGCGACACAAGCCAACAGTTTCTTATCAGCTGTCCGTACTGGTGGCAAAGCACTTATGGTTTATAACCGCGTGCAATGACGCTGGTTAACATCTCCCGACTTTACCTTTTTACCTTTTATATAAAGGATACACAGCTAGCTTGTCTTATTCCTTTCTTCTCCCTGCTTGAATTAGTGCTTTACCTGCCAGTTGGTCTACTCATTCCTGACTGTTCACATCAGCAGTTATGTTTGTTGTTTTCCAGCTATCAGGTGAAAGAAGAGCTGTCCAGACTTGGAATACCTGTGACTGTCATTCTGGACGCAGCAGTTGGGTAAGTGTTGTAAACAACTCTCTTTTGTAGTTTTGTATCATTGTGTTTGCTGTTAATTTAATGATGTCTCTGATGATAGTTGTTTGTTGGTGACCCCTTTTTCCAGATATAATTTCTTCAGTTATGTCTGTACAGTAGATCAGATATTCATTTTATGGCAAATAGCAGAGCAAAATTGTAAATATAGAAGAGGTGTACATGTTTTTGTGGATTTTAAAAAGGCGTGTAATAGTGCACATAGAAACAGTTTATGGAATGCTATGAAGGACTTCAGAATACCAAAGAAGTTAATCATCATGACCCATCTGTGTATGGAAGACACTTATAATATAGTAAAATATAAAGGCAGTAAGTCAGACTTTTTTAAAATAACATCTGGTTTAAAGCAAGGTGCTGCTTTGTCTCCATTTCTCTTCAACTTGGCCCTGGAGAAGATTATAAGGACATTGAAACAAGAGTGTACTGTAGGAGAAACTACGAGAATACTTGGTAATGCAGATGACATTGATATCTTTGCAGAAAATGAACTAGAGTAAAAACACTGACTCTTAAGGGGTCACTACACAGCATTTTTTCAAATTTATGACAAAAATATCACTTTTTCAATGTGTTCGTTTTTGTAAAGTTCGGCATTCGTAGAATAGATTACACAAAAAATTTATGTCATTTGTAAACAATTTAGCTTTGAAAAGTTAATACTAAAGGCACAAATCCATGCACTTTTTTAAGATAAAAAACAGTTTAAAAGTAATTTTTCTCACGTCTCTATATTTCTGTTAGTTGTATGTCTGAAATCCTAAAATCCCAGCTAATATAAAGACTAGAAAGTCAAGATGAGATTTGAAGTATGCTGTTTGATTTCAGCTGCAGGTGACTTGGCAGCAGACTGCCGTACATTGATTTCAACAGGGGTTTTGAAATCTAGAAAGCAGTGGCAAACTACTGACCGTGAAATTGCCTAGTAAAACCAAAGCAGCTAACAAGCACTCAGGTCTTGTAAAGGATACATAACTTACTTTTGTGTGTTTGGGTGGGTGGGTGTATTAAAGGGCAATGGGTCCACCCCCCCCCCCCCCCCCCAACTTCTCAAATGAGGCCCAAGAACGCACATTGTGTAAAACTTAAAGTGATAGTGAATTTCATTGATGAGGTAAAAAGACATGTAATTTGTGATAATTTACCTAATTTTCAGTCATTGCAAGACTAGAACAACAGCTTGGTTAGGTTTAAGTTAGTTTCCCCGAACAAAGTAGTTCACATTTTATTCACAAGTCTGTTGGGCTGGTCAACTTTCCTAGAAGTTGTGGGTGTGTCCCACTTTGTTGTGCTCTTTCTGGGTTGTCTTGCAATTACATTTTTATTCCAAGAAAGAGAATGCCTGTGACATAGGTTGCAGCACTTTCTAGGGAGGTTATGTTAGACGCAGTTTCTCCATGTTTTTGGAGTGATAAAAGCGCTGGCATGCTGAGATAAACAAAAGTGATATCAACAGCATTGTGGAACACCCCGGTAACCTTGTGCAAGGTCACATGGCTCAGTAAGTACTAAACAGAATTAAGCTAGTGTGTATATGGCTGGATCTGGGGAGCTAAACATTACTTTTACCACCAGCTTTAGTCTCGATGCACTAGTTATTTTGAGGAAAAGGGAGGTAGAGTGATCATTTATTCGTTTGTCTAAAATCTGACCATCCTTTTGTTGGAGGGCTGTTTATCTAACTGCATCAAGTCAGTCTTTGTTAGAATAGTTCTCTCTTTGTAGTCAATCTTTCAGGATGGTCATTTGTCTGTTTGCAGTAAATGTTTCTGTGCCAGGATGGTCATTTGTCTGTTTGCAGTAAATGTTTCTGTGGCAGGATGGTCATTTGTCTGTTTGCAGTAAATGTTTCTATGGCAGGATGGTCATTTGTCTGTTTGCAGTAAATGTTTCTGTGCCAGGATGGTCATTTGTCTGTTTGCAGTAAATGTTTCTGTGCCAGGATGGTCATTTATGTTCCAGCCGTGTACACCATGTTTCAGTTGTGTATATCATGTTTTAGCTGTGTAGTCTACACATCATGTTTCAGCTGTGTACATGTGTTCATCATGCTTCATTTGTGTACCTCATACTTTAGTTGCGTACATCATGTATCAGTTCTGTTCATCATCCGTGTGTGTGTCCACAGGTACATCATGTATCAGTTCTGTTCATCATCTGTGTGTGTGTCCACAGATACATCATGTATCAGTTCTGTTCATCATCCGTGTGTGTATCCACAGGTACATCATGTATCAGTTCTGTTCATCATCCGTGTGTGTATCCACAGGTACATCATGTATCAGTTCTGTTCATCATCCGTGTGTGTATCCACAGGTACATCGTGTATCAGTTCTGTTCATCATCCGTGTGTGTATCCACAGGTACATCATGTATCAGTTCTGTTCATCATCTGTGTGTGTATCCACAGGTACATCATGTATCAGTTCTGTTCATCATCCGTGTGTGTATCCACAGGTACATCATGTATCAGTTCTGTTCATCATCCGTGTGTGTATCCACAGGTACATCATGTATCAGTTCTGTTCATCATCCGTGTGTGTATCCACAGGTACATCATGGAGAAGGTCCAGCAGGTGATGCTGGGAGCTGAAGGTGTCATGGAGAGTGGTGGCATCATTAACAAGGTGAACATTCACATTTGAACAAGTCCGTGTGTGCAGTCAGATTCCTAGACTCTCTATCTACAAGAAACAGTAATATATGCACATCTCTCTGTTTACACCCTGGGAAGCGGCAAACCCAGCACTTCCATTGTTGCCACAAAACCGGCTTTCTGTAGTCAGCTGTTTCTGAGAAGAGTAGTTTAATGTCGTTGGTTCTCTTTGCATTTGCACAGGTTTATGAGACCTGGGTATAAATATATTTACAAAATATTGCAGCTGGGGGGGGGGGGGGGATCTTATTAACCAAATTGCTTTTTTAAAGCAATGTTGACATCAAATTTTCTTAATAGCTGCAGTGATGGAGTTCAAAGGTCGTGGCATGCGTCACATCATGATATATAATTGTTTAAATTGTCCTGGGGAATGTTTTCCCAGGTAATTCTTCACGCTGTGTTTATTTCTTACCCCCTGTATATGGTTTTTTTAATTTATAAAAAATTAATACATTTAACAAATTATGTGTTTTAGAAAAGCTGCAGGAGTTTCAAAGAAAGACAGAATATGAAATCAGATGAATGCTAGGAATAAAGCCAGTCTTACAGGTCATCAAAGAACAACAAATGAAGTGGTTTCTACATCTAACAAGAATGCCCTGCTACTATCTGCCACAGCGAGCAACACTGAAACGTTACAATGGGTATAGAGCGAGTGGAAGACCTCGGAAAAGATGAAGTGATGGCATTAAGAACAGCCTTACAGGAATGAACAACAATCTTAAGAGTGCTGTTGACAGTGCTCATCAACAAATGCATCCTCCCCCTGCATCAATCTCACCAGACTGTAGTGATCCATCTGCTCCTTCAAACTGTACATGCTCTCCCACAAGGCACTAACCACGTCTGCCTTATCATGTATTACTATTCCACGAAGTTGTGCAGAGCCAGCCTTTCGGCCTGTTCATTTCCCAAAAATATACACCTGTATTTAAAGTCTGTAATACAATCTGATTTAATAAACTCTTTGTGAAAAACAATCATCCTAATTAAAAGAAACCTATTTTGCCATTCCTCCTCCTCTTTCCTTTCTCTCTACCTCTCTCTGACACATCCTTTCTACCTTTTCTGCACACACTTCCTCACACACACCCCCTCACACATATATTAAAAAAAAAAGAATCAAATGCTGTTATTGCATCTGCTAACTGTAACCAACATCAATATCGTCTGTCTCAGATCGGCACCTACCCCATCGCTGTGTGTGCCCAACAGATGAACAAGCCTGTCTACGTTGTGGCAGAAAGTTTCAAATTTGTGCGAGAGTTCCCACTGAATCAGAAAGATGTGCCTGATCGTTTTAAGGTAGGCCGGCGTCTCTGTTGTCCTTTTATGTAATCAGTGGTTACCAAACGGAGAAAACCTTGTATTGAAGGTGTTCACAGTGTGGGTTCTTGGGTCATATAGTGGTGGAAAAGGGGATGGGGGTGATGAACATATCATAAAATGCGTCTAAATAAAGATTTACTGAAATCTTAACGTTCACCTGCTGAATGTTCTGGGTGTTTCCCATTTTTGGACGTTCGTCTTGTTTCCTGCTACATTGCAGGATCAAAAGTAAAAGAAGTACCGACATCTATAACAGGCTTTTAAAAGTTAAATAGTCACAGACATAAGAGAAGAAACCTGACATTTTAAAAGATCTAAACCTTAGGGAAGATTGGCCAGTAAACAGCATCTTGTCTCGGAAGCTGAAATGTTTTGGTCATATCAAGCGCCAGTGTAATAAATGGGTGTGTTTGTTTTCTCGTTGTCTAGGCAGTGTTCATGCGTGTGTGGTGGATGTTCTTCTCACTCGCTCCACGTTACACAACTGGTACAAGCCGACACCTATGTGAGCTTACGAGACATGAGTTTATTGACATATTCACACTTACAGAAAAGGTCCTGTCGTTGTCCTAGTAAACAGCTCTCGCACACAAATTCACGCAGCCTTCAACGAGCAGTCTTCTTCAAGCATTCACTGACCAAAGTCGGCTCCCATGGATTCAGGTTGAGGTTCTGGCCATCACACAGACTGGCATGGTCGATCTCGGCTTCACACTTCGTCGTCAGGGTCTCCTTTCTCCACAAGCACACTTACGTTGACATTCTCACTTTCGGTCGCACATCCTCTCACTCCAACAGGTCGACACAAACTAAACTTGACCAGAGTCAAGTCTGACTTATACCACAGGTTAGTTTCATGTGACAACACGTGGTGGTCCTTTACTTTTCATATGGCGACCTTTGGTCGCATTCTCGTGGTACCCGTGATAACTAGCGGTCATCACCTATCTCAAGATTCTCGTTTAATCCGAGTATCTGGACTATCTCGGTGTTTTAGGTCAGCTTTAGGCCTTCCCCCCAACCATCCTAATCTGGGTGAAAATATCCCCCATTGCAGCCAGGATAAATTGGAAAAAATAATAGCAGATGGCATTGAACCAGGAAGGAGAGACAGGGCCAACCAACACGAAGATGAGCACAGGATATAATTGACTCTTTGAATGTGAAAGTACATGAGGCGGGAGAGCTGGCAAGAGACTGCGTTTCTTTCAGGCAGACGGTGATGAGAGCGCCGTTCTGCTAGTTGAACTAAGAATCAACATCATAGCATTCAGGTATTCCCTGACATTATCTTCATCATGTCTTTGTTACCTCAGGTAAAATCTGCATCATGTCTTTGTTACCTCAGGTATTCATTGAAATTATCTGCATCATGTCTGTTATCTCAGGTATTATCTGCATCATGTCTTTGTTACCTCAGGTATTCATTAAAATTATATGCATAATGTCTTTGTTACCTCAGGTATTCATTGAAATTATCTGCATCATGTCTTTGTTACCTCAGGTATTCATTAAAATTATATGCATCACGTCTTTGTTACCTTAGGTATTCATTGAAATTATCTGCATCATGTCTTTGTCTTTGTATTCTCTGACATTATATCTTCATCAATATCTGATACATCATGTATTTGCTGAAATTTTCTATATTATATCTGATATTTCAAGTATTCACTGAAATGATCTATATCATATCTGTTACATCAAGTATTGAGCGGGGTGGGTTTTCTGAAAAGAAAAGTTTCTTCATCACTTCTTGGATATAATCCGATAGTGACCAAATTCTTACTGTCAGACTTAAGTCAAGAAAAAAGAACATCGCAATTATTCAAGTCTATGTCCCAACATCTGCATCAGAGGAAGAAGAAAAAAAAATGTTAGTGTCCTGTCTCGGAAGATAAAATATTGTGGTCATATCAAGCGCCACAACGGATTGGAACAAATTGTAGCAGAGGGCATGGTACCAGGAAGGAGGAGCAGGGGCCGACCAACACGAATATGGGCACAGGATATAAGTGACTCCTTGAGTATGAAAGTACATGAGGCAGGAGAGGTGGCGAGAGACTGAGTTCCTTTCAGGCAGACCGTGATGAGAGCGACAATCTGCAAAGGACTTGCTACATGATGATGATGATGACATTAAGTATTCACTTACATTATTTATGTCATATCTGATACATCAATTGCTCTGACATTACCTGCATAAGATATTCACTTATAAATCATAGCATATGTCATCTGTTCACTAACCCCATCTATATTTCATCCTCTTGAATTAATATTTTAAAAAATGATGAACAATATTAACCCATTATACATTTTTTTTCCCTAACTACAGTATCGAGCATCCACCTTTAAAGCCAACAAAGATTTAAGCCAGGAGCACCCATTGGTCGACTACACGCCCCCTGAGTACATCAACCTCATGTTTACCGATCTGGGTGTCCTGACGCCATCGGCTGTCAGCGATGAACTCCTGAAATTGTACTGTTAATTCTTCTTCATGGGACAAGTTTGAACATTTCACACAGTGTACTCAATAGAACACTTCCCATTCAGAATACAGTGCTGAAGAATCAGTCATCATCCTCACAGAAAAGAAACAGACCATTGTATTTAGACTAAACTGGACACAACAGACTTCGCTGCCACAGGTACAGGAAGTTCAAGATTGGCTACTCGGAAATCTGCTCACGTGGACAGGCACCAGAGAATATTGAACATGTTTTGCAGACATTCTCCCTACATGCAATAGAACGATCCCAGATAGAATACCAGTTGGCATTCTAGTGGAGTGCCAACTGAATGAATCAGTAGAAAACATGTGTTGGATGACAGCCTGCATAGAGAGACTTGAGGTCTTCAAATCTGAAAAAAAACTGCAGAAAGCACAACAACAAAAATAAACAGACATGATGTACATTTTATGTATGTTGTGAACATTTCTGTTGGTGACTTCTTCAAATGTCTGGGAACAATCATATCATCAGATGGAAAATGTGTGACAGAGATTAAAAGAAGAATAGGTCAAGCGAAAGCTGCATTTCAGAAAATGAAAAATATCTTATGCAATAAATCGCTCTCATTTAATGTCAGAAAGAGGGTGCTAAAATGTTACATCGAACCTGTTCTGCTGTATGGTAGCGAATCTTGGAATGTCACTGAACAAATTAAGAAGAATTTGGAAGCAATAGAGATATGGTTTCTAAAACGAATGTTACGAATACATTGTACGACCAGAGTAACTAATAATGATTGCTTGAAAGAAACTGATGAAAGTAGATCTCTATATATAACAAAAAGAAAGGGACAAACACTGTTATTTGGCCACATAATGAAAAGAGAGACATTGGAGAACATGGTGACAACCAGAAAGATCAGTGGAAAAATGGGGTAGAGGCAGACCAAGAGAGATGATGCTGCATGGGTTTAAACGAATGCATGGAGGGATATCATCAAGAGAGCTGTTTCAGGCAACCAGGGATAGTGATCTCTAGAGATGCATGAAGGCCTACGCGAGTTGGCAGGGCACATGATAATGATAATAATGATTTCTTCTTCTTGTGTCCTACTACTTATGCCGTAAAGTGCTGCATGGAGAAGTTGGATGTAGTTTTCTGTGTTCTGCTAGTTGTGTAGCTCGTGTTAGTGTCATATTGCATGTCTGTAATGTTTCTTTTACTCCCTCCACCCATCTCTTTCCTGGTTGGCCTCTTGTAGCCTGCCATTGTCATGTAGTAGACTCTAGATTTTGTTCCATTTTGACCAGTTGACAGATGACCAAACCATTTGATTCTTGGATGTTATATGAAATCATATATTGATGCTGTGCCTACCATTATTCTTAGTTCTACAGTGTCGACTCTGTCTCTTCTTGTTACCCCCCTCCTCCCCCTGCAGCATTTCTTTTAATTCTCATCTGATACGTTGTAATTGTGTTTGTTTTTCTATGACTGTCCATGTCTGGCATTGGTAGCAGAAAGTTGGTATGTGTTGGGGAATAGTAGTCGTAAATTGTTCTGTCACCAGTGGGGTGATGTTCTTTGTCACAAAACGCTTTGGGGGAGGGAGGGAGCGGGTGTTGTTTATTGGCTCGCCAGTAGAGGACTTCATGATAGGCCGGGATAGTATTTTGAGCTGTCTCGTTTGATCGCATCGGCACTCCCAAAGTCTTTTTCAGAGCTCTTGCTGGCGTTCAGTGCTACGCAATTTTATCTGGCGCACATAACCTAGTCACAATTGTAGCCTACTAGATGGAAAGGATATCAAACTTATTAGAAACTTATACTGGGAGCAAGAAGCAACAGTGAGATATGACAACATCTGCTCACCCCAGATAGAGACCAAGAGAGGAGTAAGACAAGGATGTGTGCTGTCACCTAGCCTTTTCAACTTGTGTACAGAAACCATTTTTAAAGAAATTGTAGAATTACCAGGACTGAACATCAGTGGTAGAATAATAAACAATCTGAGATATGCTGATGACACAGTGTTGCTAGCAGAGAGTGAGCAGGAGTTGCAAGACCTAGTGGTGCAAGTAAACAGAAGGAGTGCAGAATTTGGATTAGATATTAATTTGAAAAAGACAAAAACCGTGATATTTAGCACAGAAAATAATCAGCTAACAATGAATGTCACAGTGAACGGGATGAAAATGGAACAAGTTAAAATTTCATATATCTTGTACAAGTATTAACATGTGACGGCAGAAGCGAAACAGAAGTCAAGAAAAGAAAAGGGATGGCCAAAAACATTTTCAACAACATGCAAAAGTTACTGACATCAAGAGAAATGAGCAATACATTAAAAATGAGAATTGTCAAATGTTATGTATTCTCAACCTTACTGTACGGCACAGAGACATTGACAATAAACAAATAACTGGAAAATCGTATCAATTCTTTGAAAATGTGGATAGACAGAAGATTAGGTCATATTTCATGAAAACAAAAGCTATGAAATACAGATGTACTGAGGAAATTGGGAATGAAAAGAGAGTTGCTAGGTGAAAAAAAAGACAGGTGAAATATTTTGGCTACATTAAAAGACATAACAGTATTGTAAAGATCATCTTAGAGGGAAAGGTTCAAGGTAGGTGAGCAAGAGGCAGACAGCGTTACAAGTGGGAGGACAACATCAAGAGATGAACGAACAGCAGTATGAGTGAGTGTACATCAAGGGCAAGAGACAGGGCTTGTTGGAGATCCATTGCAGCCAACCTTCATTGTGGAGACGGCACCTGATTGATTGATTGAATTGTAGCCTAAAGCTCCCCATTCAGGGATGCTGGTTGAATGTGATTCTTTATTTCCCAGCAAGCACCTACCTCCCAGTTTGAAAAAAGAAAGCAGACGGCAATATGTTGAGCACATTTTGAGAAGAAAACGCTGTGAATCACAAAAGAGGCACATCCTCTGCTTCTCTTCCACCTTGTACCTCATCGAAGTGTCGGGGGGGGGGGGGGGTGTAAAATTTGCTGATGAGCTCTGTCAAGAGCACTATTAAGACTGATGTTCATTTCTGTATGGCTGTTCTTAATGCCAATACTCCGTATTTTCTTAGGTCTTCCACTCGATCTATACCCGTTGTAATGTTTTAGTGTGGCTTGCTGTGGCAGATAGTAATAGGGCATTCTTGTTAGTTGTCCAAACCACTTCATTTGTTGTTCTTAAAGAAGCACTGATGTGGGAAAAATAAAATGACAGAAGAAGCAGGGAAGTCCAAGAGAAACTATAGGAGAAATGTAAGAGAAAGAAAAAAGTGGCGCAATACTGGATTCTATATATGAGGGCTAAAGGACTGCATTGGACATAAAGGAATGGGAGGATCGACTGTATAAAATGACACAAGATGATGATGATGATGATGATCGCCTTAAGATAGGGTATTCTTTGGGAAGGGGGGATTTTGTATTTAACCTGCCGTGATTATTTGTGTGTGTATAATCATGGCTTTGTTTAAAGTGTAACTTAACCGATTTTTTTCTGTTACGTTGTTGTGTATAGATGAGTTGAGGAGCGGTTGACACTTACACTTGGTGCAGGAATAATAATACCACAACATCCAGTTTAAGAATTGAGGTGGCGGCAGTCACTGCAGCTTTCCACTGGTTGAAGCACATGACACACACATAACGTAATTTAACTGACTCTGAAAGCATGCTGAGAAAGGTAAGAGCAGGCCTGCTTCTTGCAGAGTGGCTTGCTTCGCTGCAGAGGTCACGAGTGAGAAGCAATGTCTGGATCTTTTCTCCGGAGCATGCCAGCATATTGGGAAATGAACAAGCAGACAGGCTGGCTGGCTGTGCACAACTTGATGGAATACTGATGCACGAAAAAACAAATGTGGTAGGGCCTTGTGGGATAGTGTGTACAATTCGAAAGAGCAAATGGACCACCAGTGTTGAGAATGATGCAGCCAAGCTGCTGAGAGGTTCTGGCTGATACTGGGTCCTCAGAGGAAAGGCAACATGGACGTATACTCAGAATGCTACTGGCGCCATTGGAACTCTGCACTGGCTGCTGAAGATAGGGGTGGATAACTTATGGGAATGTCCCAAATGCTGTGATGTCGGTTCTTCAATCAACTCAACTCATATAATTGCTTGAGGCTTTGATTTTAATTCAGCTGCTGGTCCTTTATGGTTCCACGTAGATTTCTCTGCACACTTTGGTCTTGAGGCCAGGTTTCTTTCGAAGCTTTGCTTTTTGATATCTATTTGACAAATCATGGCTGATTAAGGGTGTTACCTTTAGAGTCGAAGTACATCTGCCTGAGATGCAAGGAAACAACAGTCTGCAAACACATTCCTAGATCAATCATACTCATGTGCAAAACACAGCGTAAGTTCTGAAACAAGTCCAAAGTTCAGGTGTAAACGAGTAAAGGAAATTTCTACTAGTGTTCAAAGCTTGTAAATGACAAAATGAAGGGGAAAGAAAAAGAACTGCCATGCTGTAAGACACGAAAGCCAAATCTGTCAAACGAATGTGCACACTTGACGCATTTTCTGGAACAAGTCTAAAGTTAAGAAGTGGACCAGAACTTTTACCCAGAGTCTACACTGTAAGGCACATAAGCCAGATCTGTAATACACACAAAACTCAAATTCTGGAACAAGACCAACATCCAGAAATGGACCAACTAACAGATGGAACAACATCCAGAAATGGACCAACAAACACCCAGATGAGGCCCAATATTCAGAACTGGACCAACATCTTGAAGTGAACCAACATCAAGAAGTGGACCAATATCCAGAAGTTGGCCAATATCCAGAAGTAGACCAACATCCAGAAGTGGACCAACATCTAGAAATTGACCAACATTCAGAAGTGGAACAATATCCAGAAGTAAACCAACATCCAGAAGTGGACCAACATGCAGAAGTGGACCAACATCTAGAAGTGGACAAATATCACGAGGTGGACCAACATCTAGAAGTGGACCAACATCTAGAAGTGGACAAATATCAAGAAGTGGACCAACATCAAGAAGTGGACCAACATCTAGAAGTGGACAAATATCAAGAAGTGGACTAACATCAAACAGTGGACCAATATCCAGAAGTGGACCAGCATTTAGAAGTGGACCAACATCCAGAAGTGGACCAATATCCAGAAGTGGACCAACATCCAGAAGTGGACCAATATCCAGAAGTGGACCAACATCCTGAAGTGGTCTAACATCCAGTAGTGGACCAACATCCAGAAGTGGACCAACATCAAGAAGGGGACCAATATCCAGAAGGGGACCAACATCTAGAAGTTGACCAACATCCTGAAGTAAACGGACAAACATCCAGAACTTTCTTCCAGAATTTGCAGAGAGTAAACAATAAAGATTTTTAGATTTGAGTTAAATTTCTTCTTATATCATTTTACGAGCAGATAATCATTATGATGTTTTACATTATACAGTGTTTTCTTTCATAATTATGTGTAGAATGCAATTTTTTTCATCTCCCAGACACCAGGTTGTAGCACAGTGTCGTGGTTTTTACCTCTCACTGATACCAGGTTGAAGCGAGTGTCGTGTTTTGTCGTCTCACTGTGACCAGGTTGTAGCCCAGTGTCCTGGTTTTGTCGTCTCACTGAAACCAGGTTGCAGCCGAGTGTCGTGGTTTTGTCGTTTCACAGATGCCAGGTTGTAGCAGAGTGTCGTAGTTTTTACCTCTCACAGATACCAGGTTGTAGCCGAGTGTCGTGGTTTTGTCGTCTCACTGATACCAGGTTGTAGCCCAGTGTCGTGGTTTTGTTGTCTCACTGACACCAGGTTGCAGCCGAGTGTCGTGGTTTTGTCGTTTCACAGATGCCAGGTTGTAGCAGAGTGTCGTAGTTTTGTAGTCTCACATATACCAGGTTGTAGCCCAGTGTTGTGGTTTTGTGGTTTCACATATACCAAGTTATAGCCCATTGTCGTGGTTTTGTCGCCTCACACTCTTTAAAGAAACATTATTTGCTGCATAGAATAATCAGAAGAGGAGAACATAGAATCGCAATGCATTGAAATGGGACACAGACAGACTGAGGAAACAAGAGTACCAAAAGAAACAGAACTGTAGACAGAAAGCTCATGTTGTGCTCGCTCCTCCGTGCGGCGGAGACCAAGATGAGGTAGAGGACGGGGGAATAATGCGTTGTGAAGGGACGTCGTAATTCCGAGGATGTCGGGTGCTATTCCAGCTGTGTGCTATTGGACAGCAGACCGGTTTGCGTTTTTTCCCGACAGTAGTACCCAGAGTTGACTGTTCAGTAAGCAATGGCAAAAACTGAACGCAAAACTGCGTACGTGATATTATCAACAGCCAACAAATGCTGGGACTAGATCTGCAACATCCTCTGAAGGATACGCAACTAGCTGTTTTTATCAGTGCGTTTTTGTCCTAGCCATTTATAAAATGGCTGTGAACACATTACGCGACTAGGAAAAGTCATGAAAGCATAACTTTTAAACTGGCAGAAGTAGCCAGAAGCGAAGCTAGATTTCTTAAAGGAACTCTGACCAATAGTAAAATAAGGGTAAACACATTACGTGATGGCTGGGATTCTTGAAGAGAAGTTTATTGCACACCATGAGACTGAAAGAGTGACAGTTTGAGACTCTGATATAGATGCTGCCTGCATACAGACAGCCCAGACTGGACTGTTGTGGCCCACACGTACAACTTTCCTGAACTACTGTAGCACGTGATAAGACTTGTCACATATAATGTTTAATGGGCTTTCATTAAATAACTTGTAATATGTGTGTGTGATTAATGGCATATGGTGTACGTATAAATACAACACACACAGACACTTGCATATACGCACATACCATACGCATATGTTCTGCATAAGTACACAAACATACAAGAAACATAGACACGTACATTTTAACACATATATATGTTCACGCTTATATATATATATATATATGTGTGTGTGTGTGTACTAGGGCTGTACCGATTATTTGCTTCGTATTCGCTTCGGGGCCAAATAGTGGACCTAAAAAACTATTCGTTATTCAGCCGAATACTTGCGGTCGGGCCAAAGACGAATATTGGTTACCTTACACCCATTTCTGCATACAATGCGATGGACTGAAATAACTCTCTCATTCACACAACATTTGCTGTTTCCTAAGTCTGTTGTAGCGGGGAAAACTGCAACCCTGTTGCGTGGTACAGTAGCTGGCAGGGTTTTTTGCCTGCTGACTCGATCGAGGCATTACTGCAGAGGTTGCTCAAACTGGGTGCGTATGCACCGCGAAAATCAAGAAAGGTCGGCTTTAAATTGTGAAATTATTAATGAAGGCTTGAAGATACTTGAAAGTTAAAATTTAAATTGTCTTTCCTCGCCACTGTCAAAGAGATTCCCCCTGTCACATATCACTCCTGTCACGTGCCGGATTTAAGGATTTCTCCTTAAGAACCAACAGCACTCAGAAATAATTATGTTGAGGCGTTTGGCTCGTATTGGTCTAAGGGATGCCCCGTTTCCAATTTACGCTCAACTTATTTCTGGAGTAGGGTAACTCAAGTTTTGGCACTACAAAATATATCTGTATATGAATATAATATTCCTAGGCACACTTTGCTGGACACCCCCACTACTATAAAAAGAAAGCGCCCAGGTTATGATAGATTACTATCATAACCATGTTATCACATATAATACTTATTATACATACACACATCAAAGATAAACACTTAGCAAGGTGAAATAGAGACACCTAAGTCAGCCATGAAAATGAATGCATGTAATTAATTCAACTTCTTTACATCAATAAAAGAATAAAGTTTAGAATGTTTGTTGGATCTGAACTCAGAGCAACGACACAGATATTGAAACAGCCAGAAGGTCTTGACTAGCAACACAATGTCATCCTTGGAATCTGTGGAGCTGTGGGGAGTAGAGCATGACATAGAAACAACACTGGCACTTATAAGAGTTCTATTGTTGATGCTCCCCTCAGTCCATGGTGATAACGACTGTAGTTGACTCTTGTAGTTCTGCTTCCAGTAGATCTTGTCATAGAGGAGTACCTCACCATCGAGGACACATAAACTGTATAGGGACTCAGCAAGTCTCTCCCACAGGTCAGGTCACAACTCTCTCTCTCTCTCTCTCTCTCTCTCTCTGAGCTCCACCAAGCTCCTGAAGTCTGGTACACTCGAGTATGGATATACTCTCTGCAAATGTTCACCTGCTCTGGAGCTCACTCTGGCCCTGTTAAGGTGTTGGTGTATATGGCACACCATGATGATGCCAGGTACCTTCACTTGTGTTAGCTGGTGGATAGTTGGTTGGTGGATGTTGGTAGGACTGCGATTAATCTGCCAGCTCTTTAAAGAGGTTTCATCCTGTCAGGAAAGAACTCAGAATTAGTAATCACCAAGAGGGTATCATCTTGACAGGAAAGACTCAGAATAAGCAATCAGTTTCCATCCCACATCAGCCTACTCTACCTCTGCTCCTCTGTTTCATTCCTCAGAGTGTGCTGTCAAGACTAGGAGACAATATCTCATATCATTTATCTGTCTGTTTAGTGCAAGAGATGGAAAGTCAGATATATATAGTGGAGATAGATAGACACTATCACACGTATATCAATCTCTCTCCCCCCTCCCATCTGCACACAGACACCAATGTTTACAGTCAGTACTCATATCCCCTCCGACTCTCAGGCCATTCACTACCCACTCATTGATCTGTGTCAAACACATTTAAAGCAACGCTCTGGCTGCCAAGTAACTGACCTAAATTCTCCGTCCCCATTAGTATTGCACAAACTTCTGTTGTTAGTTTAAATGGTAACCACTTGTAGGTTCAGTATCTTTACCAATGTGTGTGGGTTATTTAGGGCACAAACTATTTAGTCTGTACAGAAGGAGGTCTAAAGTTCGGATCCGGTTCTCTGGAGATCAAGAACGGTCGAATTTTGTGCGATCACCTAACCGATACCGGCCTATCTACAGCAGTGACCCTTTTAACAAGACATCAGTTCAGTTACTCGTAAACTATAATTAACTTACCCAAGCATAGAAAATGTCCTAGACACTACAGGCTGCCTTCTCAAAGTGAAATTTTATGAGGCCCTGATGAGTATCTCTGGGTTCTAGGAAAACGGCAGAAGAATGCCGCTCTAACTTCAGCTTTGCGTTAGTAAGAAGAAGTTCCTTGTATAAATGAGCAAGGAGTAAACCGGTTTCCAGGAATATTCAAATAAACCCTATAAAAAATCAAGTAACAGTTGCAAATTTGAAAATGACGATAAGTCAAAGCAACTAGAAGGTGTAGACATTATAATTTTCTCCGATAAAGGTATAGATCAATATAAGGGACTTTATACCTTTCCGGACGAGTCCAAATTTGAAAGTTTTGCCGAGCGGGGTAATACCAGGTCCCGACTCGTCTAAGATTATGTGTAGTGGCGTGTCATTCCTTGACACTCCCTCCCCACCCTCCCCCACCTTTCCCTCGTTTAACACTCAAAGTGTATTATAATGCATAAAATGCCAACCGCTGGGTGCTAAAAATTGTCATTGTATTTACCTCGAGGTGCGACTGATCCTCCACCTGTATTCGTGAAGGTGCAGTGGATAAGTAAGGTTGTGATTACATTTTGGCTGAAATTTTAAAGTGGAAAATGTGGTCTGTACTATAGTCACTGTTAGCATCGTCAAATAAGCACTTATATTTAAAAGCAATGCGTTGTGAGTCTTGGACAATCGGTAGGCAAGCCAAACAATTTATTAAGGCCTCAGAGATGTAGTTTTACAGAAGAATGCTTAAAATACCTTGAAAAGCACACACACACACACACACACACACACACACAAAAGCAACCAAGAGGTTTTGAAAGAGTCGGGAGCCCGAAGACAACTATCAAATACATCAGTAGGAGACCGTCATCATTTTTCGGCCATTTTATGAGAAGCGGGAAAATGGAACATGTGGTGACCACTAGAAAGATCTGTTGAAGGAGGGATAGAGGATGACAACGAGGGAGGATTCTTGACAGTCTAGTTGCATGGCATGGAGGTATGTGAGCACACAAAACGACACATGATGCAGGAGATCGCAGATTTTGGCGAGGCATAATCACCAACGCCAGTCGGCAAGGCACCTGAGGATGATGGTACACTATTCGTGTTCGAATTCGGGGAAATTGTTGGTCCCGCTATTCGTATTAGGCCGAACAGTGAAAATCACTATTTGGTACAGCCCTTATAAATACATCATACATACATACATACATACATACATACATACATACATACATACATACATACATACATACATACATACATACATACATACATACATACATACATACATACATACATACATACATACATACATACATACATACATACATACATACATACATACATACATACATACATACATACATACATACATACATACATACATACATACATACATACATACATACATACATACATACATACATACATACATACATACATACATACATACATACATACATACATACATTCTTACATACATACATACATACATACATACATACATACATACATACATACACATACATACATACATACATACATACATACATACATACATACATACATACATACATACATACATACATACATACATGCATACATACATACATGCATACATACATACATGCATGCATGCATACATACATACATACATACATACATACATACATACATACATACATACATACATACATACATACATACATACATACATACATACATACATACATACATACATGCATACATGCATGCATGCATGCATGCATGCATACATACATACATACATACATACATACATACATACATACATACATACATACATACATACATTCATGCATACATACATACATACATACATACATACATACATACATACATACATACATACATGCATGCATGCATACATACATACATACATACATACATACATACATACATACATACATACATACATACATACATACATACATACATACACACACACACACACACACACACACACATACATACATACATACATACATACATACATACATACATACATACATACATACATACATACATACATACATACATACATACATACATACATACATACATACATACATACATACATACATACATACATACATACATACATACATACATACATACATACATACATACATACATACATACATACATACATACATACATACATACATACATACATACATACATACATACATACATACATACATACATACATACATACATACATACATACATACATACATACATACATACATACATACATACATACATACATACATACATACATACATACATACATACATACATACATACATACATACATACATACATACATACATACATACATACATACATACATACATACATACATACATACATACATACATACATACATACATACATACATACATACATCCATCCATCCATCCATCCATCCATCCATCCATCCATCCATGCATGCAGGCAGGCAGGCAGGCAGGCAGGCAGGCAGACAGACAGACCACTCATGATGCGTATATCTTGGGATCGAAAGAGTTGAGAAACCCGTGCTAGGTTCTGTTAAATAAAAAATGGCTCTCTTTAGGAACATTACAGAGCTAATTTTAAACAAAAAATATGTGTTAATGTAAGACTGCTGACCAGGGGGTGAGTGTATATTTCTGCTGGTTGGTGCCATTCTAATTTTCAACAAAATTAAACTTACTTTAGTCCCGCCAAATGAGGCTCTGCCATTTACATAAAAGTATTGTTCCACCTGCCATACCCAAGATATGCCACTCATTATTGATGAGTCTGGAGATTTGTCATAAAACGAAAACTTAATCTTTTTTAGTTATGCTCCTTGTTTCAGAACCACATAAGATAGCTTATCTTGCCAGAATACTCAAGTAAATATATGTTTACGTTCGTTTGATTTTCGAATTATCCATTTGTATGACGTTTGTATCCCTTCTCTGTCTTGTTATCGTATGTATTCTATCTTACCTTAACTGAAAAATAGTCCCATATTTTGATCTGCTTCCTTCAAAAGAGTCAGCGTTGTTACTGTCTCTAGTTCGTACAAGTATTGTTGTGGTTTCTTCTATACTACAATCTTACTGTGCTCTGAATTTTCACTGGACCAAGATGAAAAGAAGCATAAACTTGCTTTAGACCAGACATTTTTGACCTTTATATGTGACTATATTGTGAGTGTCTTCTAAGCATAGCCTGATCAGGTTGGTTATCTATTTTTGGTATTACAAAATCTTGATTAACATTCCACTAATTGTGTCAATGTTCACTGTCTTTTAAAATTCCACAACAAAATTATGTAGATCTCTTCTATACAGCCAGTGTTTTCTCTGCGTTTCACCCCAAGGAAACAGCATAAACAAACTCAACAGGAAAGAACAAACATCAATTTTTAGACTTCGGACTGGACACTGTGGTCTTCGAGCATACCTGTACGTTAGTTAGTTATTCCTCTTGTGCCAAAGATGGCGCATAGGGCAGAGGTCATAGCTTTCCACGTCTGTCGGTTCTTTGCCACTTGATGTAGGTCTTGAGTGCGACTGAGACCTATGGTTGAGCTCTCCCTTGTGATGGTTCTACGGAGAGTTTCTTTTGGTCTTCCCTGTTTTCTTTTACCCTCTGGTGACCATATACCTGTACGGGATAGGCATAAAAGAATCTGCTGCCTGTGATTGTGAAGCAGAAAGACAGACACCTGAGCACATA
The DNA here is from genome assembly GCA_905116865.2 of Candidula unifasciata. Taxonomy (NCBI): domain Eukaryota; kingdom Metazoa; phylum Mollusca; class Gastropoda; order Stylommatophora; family Geomitridae; genus Candidula; species Candidula unifasciata. Next base: position 6,298 of record CAJHNH020001959.1, on the reverse strand, counting down.
CTGCAGCACTGCCCTAACCTCTCCCAGCAAAGACTGTGGATCTGGCCCAGGGGATCCACATTGCAAGAGAAGCTATGGGTGACCGGTGGCGACCTTAAACGCACAATCCTATTTGTGACCCAAACAGGACTCAATATTTAGCATGACTGATGTAGAACGCAGAAGAAGAGAACCCCAAGAAAAATATCTGATCTATTGTTGATCTGTAATGTGAGAAGTCCGTCTGGCAACAAGCACACAGTACTTGACTAAGTGGATGGGACTTATGCCCATGCTGTCCGTTGTCTCTCTGTCAAATGTGAAGGGAGCTAATCGGACAGTCAATGACCCAGCGAGAACCGATGTTATAGGAAGATCGTGATAAATCACCCAGTATTTCATCAACGAACTGATCTGGCAGTGCGTCAATCGTGTTGTATAGGTTGTAGTAGGTAGATATGTTTCTAAAACCACTCAGCCGCATTTTTTTTTGGGCCGGGTCAGTCTCTCATCATGGGGAAACCATCCGGCTCTGAGTTTGAATGGCTCATGCCGTGGTAATCACTCCCATGAGACAACACAAGAAGAAGACTGCTTCATTTGCTGTTCTACCTCTCACATGCCATCAACACTGGGCTACACAACCTCGTATCTGTGAGACAACACAAGAAGAAGACTGCCTTATTTGCTTTTCTACCTCTCATATGCCATCAACACTGGTGTCACGATACGATATCAGTGGTTCCAGAAGTTAGTACTTGTAATAAGTTCTTCTGGTTCTAAAGAGAAAGGATTATATTTACTCTGCCCTTTAGCCTAATATTACTTTAAACCAAATTGATTTAAATTGTTTCCAGTCCTTCTCCGAGACAAAGCCACTGCGCTTTGTTTAAAATTACATAACACTACGTAATACAGCCCGCTGGTTCAGACTAGGGATGTTAGGTTTGATTCTCACGCCAGTGTCAGAATGTTATCTAATAACACAGACTGAGTGGGGCCCTTTTGAACAGGGGAATTGAGTGGACTCTAGACATTGTGGCGACGAGAGGTTGGAGTTTCGCAAGTCAGTGTAATTCTTGGCAGAACAGGTGTTTGGCAATTAGGAATGTTTGATCTTGGTCAAGTAGGAAACACTATGGCTTCACTGACCGTCTTTTCACATCGGCTAGTTAGATTCGTTGTAAACTAGATTGGGTCACTTAAGAATGTTTGCTCTAGGGATGTCAGTCCAGAATTGAGTGACAGGCCACTTGTTAGCCAATTTGATCTGATAGTTACCTCAGAGGCGTGGCTTAAGTCATCGTCTTGAGGGTTGGGTAGAACTAAGTAAAGGGAGGAGTTTAATTTGGACAATAGATAGTATACTCCGAACCTTTGGAATTCCCGTCACATCGCAGCTAGCAAGCAACAAACACAGGTCGACGTAAAGGTATTTTACGGTCGGATTCTGGTTTGGCGATAGATGGAAAGTTCCCAGGTGAATATTAATTTTAATCTTGTACACTTAGGTTGGGGAGTTAAGCTTAGTCTATACTACCTTTTCCTAATTTGTCTGCACATTCTGCTTGAAACAGTTCTTTGTGAGTATTCAGTATCTCAAGTCAAGGAACTGCTAAACTATTCCTATTTCTTGTATGTTTGTGTCACATGTTTTTCAGTGTATGTTTTCAGGTGTATAAAATAAGTTGTGAACCATGACATTTGCTATAATAAAATGTAATTATATTGTTTCCACCATCAACCAAAATATGAGTTTGGACTGGGGGAAATGATGCCCAGATATGTGCAGGGGTGCTGTTACGTTTTGTGTGCCCACCATGTGCTCACTTAAGGTGTTCACCTAAACAGGGGATTTATAACCCCAGGGGAAGAATGATGGGTGTACAGTATTTACTGTCACTGAAAGATAATATTCAGGACAGCATGCACATATAAAATGGTTGGAGTTTCAGCACATAACCTGCCCCACGTGTTGATGTAAAAACAATGATTGGAAGTCTGAGTGAAGACGGACAACAGACTTAGAAAGTCAACTATCATGACATAGCTTGTGAGGGAAGGCAAGATATGTGACGTCCATGTAAGACAAAAGACCTTCAGACTAGACTGGAGAGAATGTGGAATATGAGGAGTGATGGGATATATTTTATTATTCTATGTTATATTAATTGATACATGTATTTTTAGTATAAGTCAAGATACTACACGTATGTGTTTTGTTTCCATGATTACAGCGCCCATGTGACGATCAGTCCATGAAGTAGACTACATTGTGTTAGACTCGGCCAGCTGGGAACGATGTGGAGACTGAGGTGGGGATGAAGTGGAGAATAAGCTGAAACAGGCAGAAAACAGGCAAGGAAGAGTTGGACAAGCTTGACAGTTCCTCACGGCTGTCAGAGGCTTATAAGTTAAGTTAACCCCTTTACGTTAACATATTACCATCATCATCATACCACTCTAAACCCCGGAGCTGTTTTTCTCGCTGAAGCTTATCACTCATCACGTTAACCAGTCACTGTTTGTGTAAATCAACAGACTGGGAATTGCATTGTTAGGAAATAAAGCTGTATGTCAAGTTTTATACGACATTGTCTGTTAAATTCCGAATGAGTCTGTTCTTTCACGTTTAACTAAACTGTTAAGATAGAATACCATTTGGTGGGGGCTCAAATAATATGATAATAATTCTTTAATTATTAATAATAACACCGGGAGAAGGTAGATGGCGGAGGAATCATTTGCCCTGTCTAATAATTAATTAAGTATAATGCAATAGACATCTAAAATTCCTTTCCTTCTCTTGTGGGTACCAAGTGCAGCTAATGTTAAAGTACTTAACGAGCCAATATGGTTGTTTTCTTGGATATCCAGGACTTTGTCTGAGAGCAACATAGCTAGGATTTTAGTTCCGTTAATCTGGTGGAGGGAATGTGTTGAGAGGAAAATCCCTACTCAACATTATAAACATTTAATCCACCGCGTCACGTCACAACTGGGCTACAACCTGGTATCTGTGAGACAACACAAGAAGAAGACTGTTTTATTTGCTTTTCTACCCCTCATATGCCATCAACCCTGGGCTACACAACCTGGTATCTGTGAGACAAGACCAGAAGAAGACCCCTCCATGATAAGGTACAAATAATAGTATTTACAAAGAAAAACTTCCCTACAAAATGAAACATCAAAGTAACTGGGACAAGTCTGAAGCAAGGCAATATGGTTTAAGAGGGGGGGGGGGGAAGAGAAAAGTTGATAGACAGTATGATAACCAAGATTAGTTTCGTATCCTTTACAGGACGTTGCAGAACCAACCCCAACAGCCCCTGGTTGTGGTGTGGTTTTTCTCGGCAAATTTACGTCCAGTAGTTTGCCATTGCTTTCTGGGCGGTCGGCTTTCTTGATACCACTGTCAAACTAACGCAAGGCGCATGGCCTGCAGCTGGGATCGAACCCGGCATCCCGGCATTACGAAGCGTTCGCATTGATTTAGCCACAGAGCCGACATGATAACCAAGAGAAGATGGAAATGGTGTGGCTACGTTATGAGAATGAATCCTGATATACCTGCCAAAACAGCTCTCACATGGATAGGAGAGAGAAAGAGAATGACTGACTGACTGACTGACTGAATTTCTACCCCACTAGGACATCACACAAGTGATAAAATACCCGATGACACAAAATGCCACCATGTGGATGAGACTGGGCGTTTCATGAATCAACCGCACGACGCTGATGAATATGTTGAGAGGGGAATCTGAGCGCTTATGGATGTGTCCAGAGTGCTGTGAAAAAAATCTAACTCAATACTCAACTCTAATCCCGTAGAGAGAAATTATTAGAATCAGTCTTAAGCATGTAATGCAAGGGACATAATCCCAAAGTTTGATTTGAATATTTTTACAAGGGAAATAATTAGTATAATTGAATACTTATAATATATACTGCGTAAAATTACAAAAAATGTAAAGTATTATTACATTGCTTCAAAATGTATTTGTTGCAGATTAAAGGTTGATGAAATTCTTTGACAAATTATGTAACTGACTTCTTTTTTTTTTTTTTTTTTTTGATTATTATTATTTTATTTATATATATATATATATATATATATATATATATATATATATATATATTTTTTGTCACCGCACTAAGGTTCTGGTCATCGTATTTTTTTTTTCCAAATTGCTCATATTAACTATTACGTCCTTCTTAGGACGTTATTTTTTGTTATTTGAAGCCCCACTCTGGCTTTTGCCAGGGGCCGCAATATAGGCAGGTCATCATTATGGCCAAATGTCTGAACGCGGTTTCTGGGACCTCTCCACGGTGATCCTCATCCGCATGGTGGCACTTTGTGTCATCGGGTGTTTATCGCTTGTGTGATGTCCTGGTGGGGTAAAAAGCCAATCCAATTTTCCAAATCGTTCGTGTTCAGTGTAGTGTTTGCATGTATTGCTTTGTAGGTATTTGTGTACGTGTTTGATTACAAATGTTGCCGTTTGTTTGTATAATGTGTGTTTGTGCAAAAAATCTTTTTACATGCATGGCATTATAAATACAAACATATACTCTACAGTTTTTTACTGTAGTTAAGGTAACTTTGTATGCATACAAATTTAACAAAATACTCTTTACAGTTGCTTACTGTAAATTGAAGTGTGTTATACACTTAAATGCAAATTTGACATAATCAAATATAAAATAAAATAAAATGACTCAGATTGTCATTTAATTGTTTATCCAAAAATTTTATCAATGATAGATTTGTATTGGTGTAAAATTGTGTTACCAGTGTAGTTAGTTTTTCTATGGACTGCTCTGCATCTGCACTGCCATATTAGTACTCTATAGTTTGCTACTGCTGCTAAAAGTTCTTCACATTTGTCAGTATTAGTTTTAGGGATAAAATTTAGAAATATTGCTTTGTATACATCAGTGTTTTGTTTGGTATAGGTGTCTAAAATGATCTGTAGAGTTTGGAGAGTGGCTTGTATTATTGGACATGTAAAAAAGATGTGTTCTTCTGTTTCATGTAGGTTTCGTTGACACAGTTGACATGGTACCAAAATTGCCAGTTTGTGTCTAGTTGGTGTCATGTTAAATTTCAATCTATAGGTCACTTCCTTTGCTGTTGGTGAAATTTGTGGTTTGTGTAAGTTTTTGAAAATTTCAGAAAAGTCTGTTACATTATCTGTTGACTCCTTGTAATTATGATTGATAATGGGGGGGGGGGGGGGAAGGGGGGGGGGGGGGCTAGTTTGGTGACCAAATGTCTGTATATCTGTTTAGTAGAATTTTGTACTATACTCTCATTGCCTTTTATACTTTGAATGCATGTTTTGTAATATGGAGGCAGACTGCCAAAGTAATGAGGACTGCTATTATCAATCTTTTTTTTATATAATTCAGCCTGACTGCTATATAATACATGGCCAGAGGATATTTTTCTAGGTAGTTAATTATTTGTGCTACATGTTTTATTCTTAATGATTTTTATTTTGTTTTGGTGTCTTGTAAATCAATGCCTCCCTGACTTCTTACTTTGATAAAAACGTCCTAACTCATTTGTTGATAAAGCAGAGTTGCTTTTACATTTAATTAATGAGCCCGGAAAACGGGCATTGGAAAACGAGTATTGTTCAAAATAAAAAAAAGAGCCTTATCCCATTCAGAGTCCGCTTGCTTTTTTTTTTTTTTTTTTTTTTCCTTTTTGAAAATCTTTTATTGTTTAATTCTGTTAGTGTATTTACACGTGTTGCCTTTTGTCTGTGTTTCATTTTATACAAAGTCATTTACATGCATTTCAAACCTATTAATCAAACAAACATTTTATTTATCACATTTCTAATTGTCTAAAGATGGGTTTTTGGGTTATATTGGGAGGAACTTTATATCAAATAGAAAGGAGGGGGGGGGGGGGGGAGGGGAGCTTGCTATAATTCCTATTATATACCTTTATACACAGTTATATTTTGTGTGTTAAGGAAGTGAAAGGGAGAGGACGAATGTGTTAATTTTGTACAAATCATATACATGCATTTTTAAACATATTAATCACCAATCATAAATCATAAATTTTCTAAATGTCTAAAAAAAAGGGTTCTTGGGTTATGTTAGGAGGGGTCAATTGGAGGGGGAATTGGAGTGGGGGGGGGGGGGCCTAGTGTTTATTGATTGTTTTGTTATAATTTCCATTATATACATATATACAGTCATTTGTGAATCTCATTGTGTGTGTCAAGAGTTTTGTGTCAGAATTATTGATATAGGAAGAAAGGAAGGAAGAAGAAGAAGAATGAATGTATGG